>CM021731.1:23143940-23176261 GCA_011075105.1 Heteronetta atricapilla
CCTTTCCTTTCCTTTCCTTTCCTTTCCTTTCCTTTCCTTTCCTTTCCGGGAAACATTAAAAAACACCTAAAGCTTTTACATCCACCCCTTGTTACAGTGTTGAAATTAAGACTGAAAGCAAAAACTGCTCAAAACCAGTCTGTCTCCTTAGCTGGGCCTTGTGTATGTATGTAGAGCACATCTAAAATTTCTGCAGAATGCCAATAGATACAGGCTCAGTAGATAATAGCTCAGTATTATCAACATATATATGCTTGTGCATGTACTGATGTGTCAAAAATTGCTCTGTTGTTTCTAGGGTGGAAGAGCTGGATTCAGAGTCTGGCTCTGCTTAATTTATATATTTGATGGTTCCACATTCCTTCAGAAAGGCCTAACCATTGTGGTAACAGGGATGCTGGTGAAATCCCCTTCTGTTGGAGTTGTTCTAACAATAATCAGCAATAAAGTATTGAAATAGAGCCTTGAGCCTCAATATCACAAACCACTGACCAAAGTGGTGTGTAAACTCTTATGCTGTGTAAACTCTTCTGTTCATTCTCTGGTGCAGGAGATGTTTCTAAGGGGAACAGCTACTGCCAGAGAAGTGGAGAAACCACAGCTCAAAAGTAGCCATCAGTTAGGCTGGTATGGTGTTCAGGTGAGAAATGAGCAGCTTCCAAACGCCTGCACTAACCAGACATTTGGACAAAAGCCTGGTTTGGAACTATGTGCTAATTTATTTTTATGTGATGGAATGTTGCGGTTGTCCCCTGGATGGGAACCTCCCCACCTTCTTAAGGTAATTGTACATTTCGGGTGACTAGTACCTAAGCAAAAGGAATTATCATAACTTTTTCATTTGCATTTCTCTCTTACCCAGCTCTTTCCTCTCCACCTGGTGACCAACTTTCTTTAGAAAGTACAAATTTCCCAGATTACAAAGGGAAACTGGGACCTTAAATTAGATTTTCCATGTCCTAGCTTCTTAAATCTTCACCTTGAGAATATCCTTTTTTTTTTATCTTTTTCTTTTTTCTTTTTTTTTTTTTTTTCAGGCTGGAAACACAGTAAGTGATGAATAGGATCTATTTTCCTAATGACTTTGAGAAATGTGATTAGAAAGAAAGTTATACCAGACATTTATGTGATAATACCTCTTTTTTTTTTTTTTTCTTTTCATTTGTTTCTTTTCTTCTTTCCAACCATTTTCTTTCCATGCAAACCTCAGCCAAAGTCAATGAGCATATGATGTGAATTATTAAAACTTAGCTGTCTCTAACACACACTTACTTATGTTTCAGGAACTGTATTTTTCTACTACTGTTTCGTATTTGATGGAGTCATTTAACACCTATGTTTAGCAGGTGTTAAATGTCAAATTGTAAAAAGCTCAGTATATCTTGTAGTGAATGGGAAGCAATGAAAAAGACATAGACTGAGATGCTCCAAAACATCAGGCGTCTCTGCTATGGAAATAGTGATCTACTGGCTACATACCAACATCAACATACCAACATCAACGTACCTACCAACATGGTAGGTTCATACCAACATGGTAGGTACTTACCAACATCAGCATACCAGGAGGAGAACAATACCCATGTTCTGTATTTAATTCCTGCAATCCAGGCAATTTACTTACACTGTGAAAGATTTTGGTAGTATCAGCTCTTGGTTGTCAGGCAGTAAAAGTGGAGTCAAAATCTCTCTGGCAATTCAACATGTCCATGATAGCTCTGAGAGCCAGTTCCATGACTCTTGCTGGTGACACATTCCCTGCATCATGTCACACAGTGCCAATATCTATTGGACTTTAAGATGTAGCTATCCGAGCCCCTTTCAAGATTGATGCCAAATGTTTCTGTCCTTGTGCACTTTAGCTTCACATCTTCTTATTAGTTTTGCTTCACGTATTCTTATAAGAATTCTTATCTACTTATAAAAGTAGATATTATTACAGAAGTCTGTCCTGTCAGAGTTACAGAATTCTCAATTTAGAGCATTTAATAAAAGTGCTAGTGGCAGCATTATTAATCAAGGTAATAGATCTGTTATAGCTGGGTAAGCTTTTATTTTGTGCTTATTCTTTTGTCTAGTTAGAGAAATTCCCTCCATGGCTTACGTCAAGAATCTTTATTTATATCCACAGTGAATTTAGCCTATTGTTCTCTGAGAAAGGAAGCAAAAATACCTACATGAGAAAGATAGTAATGACTAACTTGATCTTGAGAAGATAAAATTTGAATAAACTTTGGAGACTGTGATGTAAAGCAAGAACTATATTTTAAAAATAATTATTGCTTTGCAAGTCTCTTTAAAGAGATGGAAGGTACATGTAATTCAATGATAGCTTATGGTTAAATTTCATAACAACTGCAAGGGACTCCAGAATATATATAGACTGAAATAAAATGATCTAATGGCAGCTGGATATGCATGTTATAATCCGTACTCAAGACAATACAACTATTTATGTGAAGAAATAGATTTTAGCCCGTGAGCTATTACACGGGAGGTATTAATTCTCCCCTAAGATGTAATTCCAATTTGATTTAATACATATGTATGCTAGAGGAAAGATGTATTTGGTATTTTAAATGTTGTACAGGGAACATAAAAACTTAAGAAATAAGCTGGCCATCTGTATTTGTAGCCAGCACTTATTCTTCACTTTTTTTTTTTTTTTTCTTTTAAATTTTTTCCTTTCTCTATTTTGAAACAATTTCTTCTGGCTATTTTTATCAAACCTTTCAATGTCTTACTCCATTTGCCAACTCTCCACTGAGCAAAGGAAAATCCTCCTTTGTTTTCCTGATGATCAGTTCTTTAAAACTGAGCTTGTAAGCAAGTCTCATTCATTTTGCAAAACCTGGGAAACTTGAAGGTGAATAGTCCTTCTCCCTGTGGACAGTATTTACAAATAAGGAAGCTGCATTCTTTCCTTCTATAAGCAAGAAGAGCTAGAAAGAAATCTTGTCAATTGTGTGAGACCAGTGTGCAGAGTATGAGCACTACAGCATGGATTTCTGACTTAAAGATTGTTCACCTACTAGGTGAAAAATCAAGGGGCTCAGCCAGCAGAAAACTGCTCTGTCCCTTTGCCAAAACACGGGCATTTCCTAGAAGAGGTAATGTGATCTTTATTCCATATCATGACTCTTTTCTGTTTTTCTATTTTAATAGAAATAGAAATAGAAATTTCTATTTTAATAGAAATAGAAATAAATGGAAATAGAAATAGAAATAGAAAAAGAAAGGCTCCTCTTGCAGATCATTAGACGCCTTTGTGACCTCTGAGTAAACCATTTCTCATTCAGGGCTTCATTTAACAGATAGTAGTCATGAGCTGAGATTAAGACTTGTATGATTAAACTGAAGGTTAACATTAGTTGCTGACCTGTATATGATATGCCTACGTATGTATGCCATTGTTTGAAACTGCATCTGCAATTTAAAAGGACAAGGATCTCTCATAGTCAATGCCACCAAATGATGATGTTGGCAGCACATCTGCATCGAGCCTTTTGATAGTTGGTGACAACTTATCCAACTCTGTCAAATCCTGGGGTAAGTTATGGCAGATCTGCATAGCACTGGTTTTAAAAAGGTTTAAGAGGTACCCAATCTTTTAAACTACTAATTCCACCTTAAAATATCCTTGTTTCATATGGAGGAATGCCAATTCCTTGTCATAAACCCTTGACAATAAATAAATTAAAAAAAAAAAAATAAGTAAAAAAAAAAATAAAAAAGAAGAAAAGAAAGCAAGAGGTACAAGAAAGAGAGGTTCAGATGGTTATTAGCTTGATTAGCCTTTGGGGATGGAATTCTTTGATTGTTACTATTTCTTACCTTCCTCGGGTTAAAGCAAATTGGACACTGAATCCTTGACTCTAATATAGATCTTTAACATTGCTGCCAGGAATGGCACCACTCATCCTGGTAATGGAGCCCCAAAACCCCAGAGGGAACTTTTCCCCCCAAACACACAGTCCTGCTCAAGTGGTCCATCCTGACAAAGCATGGAGAGCATGCAGGTTAGCTCACATTTCCTGATGTCTCACTTGGTGATGAAATGGTTAACAATGCTAGCATTTACTCTAGCAGAGCTTGCAGATGAATAGGGGCAGTTTGTGCCTTCTCAGTGCCTGTTTCAGGCTGTCCTCATCCATGCACAAGGCAGTACTGTATACTGAGATCCTGAAGGTTCCACTGCCTGCAGGGCTAGACTTTTATTTTTTTTCCTATTTTTTTAAACTTTTTTTTTTTTTTTTTGGTAAATAAAAGGGAAAAAAGTCATCTTTAACTCTTTGAGGTTTGAGGACTTCAATTTGGATACTTTCTTTCTCTTGGGATACTGCAACTGTATAAATCAAAATTTGCAAATATGTCCATGTTTGCAGCTACACTTGGAAGCAACTACAAATATTTGAATGCTATAAAAGAATGCAAAATTGTGGGTTTACATTGAATGTGCCAGAAAGCAGTCAGCCAAATGAAAAGACACCCCACACTTCTTTCTACTTACAATGCACCACTCTCTAATTATAGAATAATGCTTGTTTACCAGTCAATCATAATATTACTGTTTAAGAATTCATAAAATTGTTTTTCTTTCTCTCTATGTTTTATTTTCCTTTCCCTTCTTCTTTCATTCTATTCTCCATCTCTGTTCCTCTGGTCACCTGCAGAATTTTAATTGTCCATGCTATGCCCTGTACACCTCATAGTGACCCCATTTTTATCATGGCATGAGTTCAGTGAGTAAAAGATGAGTTGAAGAGGCCAATAGACACTTTCAGCTTACTGGATTTCTGTGTGGTTTGGGCCTTAATTGAAAATAACTCAATATAAAGGCCAAAAAATAAAGCAGCCTGCCAGTCAACCAAAAACTATCAGAATCTGGAGACTGGTAAAATGAGAATTACTGTGGGCTTCTCCGCTCTGTCCAGCAGCCAGCAACAGAGTTCTGCCTTGGGATGGACCTGTCAAAAACAGACGGGAATCCCTTGGAATTAATCTTCAACACATTAAAAATTTAAATCTAATCTAATTTTAAGGAAATACTCTGTGTTCAGCAAAGTAGCATTTGGAACATCAAGGTCTGATTCATCAGAACATAACTGACCTGGTCTACCCCTAAGCTAGTGGCAGGCTGTCAAGACTTTGGCCCTGCTGGAGAAGAGAAACTGTTTTGTTGACTCTGGCATCTAAGCCAAATATTAGTGTTATCTAAAAGTATTAAAAGGTGATTTTTTTTATGGGAAAAACTAATTCTCTCTTGAAGCATTCCTAATAATCACTAGCTCAGGAAGGATGTTAGAGGAGGCAGGATTTATGTGTGTCTCTAAAAAACCCTCTTTATTCAGATTAAGAAGAAAGATGAATTTAAGGCAAAGTTTGAACTCTCCTATATATGCTATAATAAATATGTTAACAAATTTATTATATGGTATATAGCAAACAGGAATGTCTCATCCTTTTATTAGATCCAAATATTCAGAGACATAAAGATGTTAAGGACAGAGGGTCACCAAACTAGGGTAACTCATACTTAATGAGCCCACACAATTTTCCCCAGTTACTCCAGTGCTGAAGGTTGGATTCCATTTTGGATACCAGAAGCAGATCTAGTTACTCAGTGAAGATGGAGACTCCTGCACTTCCATTTTCTTCAAGGGCTAATTATCCTCATTAAGAAAATGGCACCCCTACTATTCCAACAAACTTTTCCTAATTTTGATAGTACTTATTTGAATAAATCTGGTTATTTGAATGAGTTGATTCAGGTTACACTGGAGTAATAGAGCACAAAATTGGATCTCTTACACAGTCAGATTCTGAAGATGAACAGTTTTTTACCTGAGGATCCATAAGCTCATTATAGGATATTTACAAGTGGGTTTTGATGACAATGCAAGATAATTGCCAGTAGTTGCCTCCCTAGATGAAACTCTTCTAGTGTTTCCTCCTCCTCCCACAAAGCAAACACATTTTAAAAACTCTTGTACATGTTGCTTTGTTTGACATGTGCCTCTTACTTGATCTCTGAATAACACATCGTTGTTTAGCCAAAGTGTTCCTTTTGACTTCAAAGCTATCAAATAAAGATAGCCCAGATTTGTTTTCACCTATTTTCTGTGTAGAATTCTATTTCCAATGTTTCCAATATTTTTAATGTGGGAGTCAAATGTAACTTTTCAGTAACTTTTTCAGTTGGAGATTGTTTGCTTTAGCCTTTTAAAGGCTAAAAAAAATTGTTTACCTTTTAAGGCAAAAAGTGGTAAACAGCAAAAAATGGTCTAGCTGTCAATAAACAAGTTAATATACATTCTTCAGAGGAATTTACTCTTCTTAGAGCATTACATTATCTATAGTCTGTTAAAGATCCTCTCTTAAAGGTAACATTTATCACATTTCAGTTGTCATTTACACTGGTAATGTGTTTCAGTACAAGGGGCTTAGAATCACAGTCTGATCTCCGTTGTATAGGTGTACGCTGTAAGGGAATTACTTCAGGATTGTTCTCATATAAAATAACCTTCAGGTTTTGAAGGGTCAGCACCAAACCAACTTTGAAGAGTACCTACTTGGTTGCAACCGCACCCCTACCTCAAGATCAGTTCTCCAGGCAGCATCTGACAAAGAATCATTCAGCAAACCCCTGCTGCAGCCCCTGGCAGTGCTGGGCACTGGGCTGCACAGCTGCAACACAGGCATGCAGCTCCTGCTGAGGGCAATGCTGCATGCAGATGCACTAAAGCACTTCTCTCAAAAAACAGAGCTATTGTGCTACTATGGCGTGGATATGTTAAACCATAGCAAGGGCAAAAACCTAGACTGTGCCATTCAACTTTGCCTTCACTATTACAGTTCTCTGCTTAGGACAGAGTCCAACTTACCAGTCCATGGAAATTTATTTCTGGGGAAAGAAGGAGAACACTCCTGACTGAACAAGATGAATAGCTCTGCAGATGCTACATTTTAGTTATGTTAGTGCCTTGGTGGAAACAACGACTCAGTCCTCTTTGTCTTTGACTCCTTAGGCCATTCTGCTCCATGCAGGAGGTGTCTGCAGAGAAGCGGGCACCTTGTGATAGTCCCCAAGAGCAAACACAGTAAAAATGAATAAATTTTCCATCAAGGAGACCCTGGGTCTCAGAGGAGGAAAAAAAATGGTGCAGGTGGTCACGAACAACATCAGTGCAGTGGTTTTCAGTCGACCTTCATTTGCATCACAAAACCATCATCTTGCTGAGCACAATGGAACAGCAGGGCTGGCAGCCTGCTTAGCCCTGCAGTAATAGGCATGGTGCAGGTTGGGAATTGGGAGCACTGGCCAAGCTGGTGAGGGATGTTTCACACATCGCCTCCATCTCTGAAACACTTGGCTCTAGACGGTGCTGTTCGTCTCTCACTTTTATGAGTGCTAAAAGGTTTTCTCTGCTCTCTATGGGGGGTGACCAAATGCAATTTAAGTAAGTGTTTCTGCTGAAACGCCAATATTTTTTGGTTGCCATGTGTTGTTCTCATTGTTTCAAAGAATGATCTTTCTGCTAACCTAATCTAAGGGATCACTTTGAGGCTGCAAAGCTACATGTCATTTTTAAGCTACTGTATCATGATGGCCTTAGGGAAATTTTACAGATGCCTTGCCACAATCCATTTCTTCCCCATGAAGAGCTACCAGGCTGGTTGCTTGGATTCATTTGCCACAGCTGTCTGATTCTTTGACCTCAAAGCTATGCAGGTATGGTGCCAATAAAATACAAAGGAGGGTGCCTTTTAAATTACAGATTATAAGAATTATTTTCTCAAGCAATAAGGGTCAGAAGGTGGTATTCTTCCAACTGAATGGACCTGCTGGGGTGAGTAGTTTGGCTTCATCTTTTGATAATTTTCTTCTTTCTTTCCTATTTCTTTTAACCTGTAGACATAGATAAATGAGCAACACAATATTAATGTATTTATTAGTCTGGAATAATTTGAGACAGACTAATATCTTCCCGACAGAAAATTGTCAGCTCAGGTCTATCATGGTATCAGTCACTCCAAGCTATTATATTTCTGCAGTACTGCTACTAGGTAGATATCTTGTTTTATTTATTTCTGCGGTTCAAGCATACCCCATTTCTATTTTGACCATGGTTGTTCCTATCCAGTTGTGCTTATTTATTTGAAGTTATTTATAGGTGATACTGTCCCCAGCTAGCAACTCAGATTACAAGAGCTGATGAATTTTAAATTATAATTTGTCTAAAAACAAAAGGTAACAGAACTAGGTCAAAGATATTGTTTTGGGCAAAGTCCACACTGGTTCTTTTGCATCACTGAATATTATAAGACCTGTCTTTCAGTTTTAAAATGATTATACCTGATCAGGCCAGTACCTCTTTATGAAAGACACATATCACTTACAAAGCATTTGAAGAGTTAAGTGTGCAAGGTCTAGGTTGTATGTTGCAGAGAAAATGGAAATGTTATCCCAGAATATCAATTCATCAAATGATTAACCTTTGGGATGTAGGTTTTATTTGTTGTTTGTCCTGTTCTGAGGAAGAGACTTGCCTCTAAAACTTAAGTGACTGATCAAAACAAAGAACTAGGTGAATGTGAGGAGCTGCTCACATTTTCACTTGTTGAAGCTGTTCCTCGGTACAAAAATCTACTACATGCCTCTACTCTGTTATTCCAGTTTTATTTCTGTTTTGCTGCATACTTGCTAGTTTCCTGGTCATCCATGATGTGTTTATGCCACTCCATTAATGATGTCTCCTCTGGAGTGAATTAGTTCCCTCCTAATTCAGACTAGTTTTATTGTGGGCCCACAGAAAATTTGGTTGAAGTCAGCCTTCTGCAGGAGGTGCCAGCTTTGAGAAGTAAGGAGGTGGACACATCCCCATTAGGTGGCTTGGGAATCAAGGTTCAATTCCTTCACAGTCTACTAAGACACAGTGAACAAAAAGTGGATAATTTCAACAGGGAGATTTGGCCAGATGACCTCCAAATGTCCCTTTCAACTTCAGCTATTCTGATACTGTGATTCTGTAAGATTGTGCTTACCACATACAAGCATGCTGAAAAATTAATGCTGTGGTGAGGAATTCTTTCTGTTCTGTAACATCCTCTGGAGGGGTAGAAATATGTCCATGCCCTTTTAGCTTATGCATTTGAAACTTTTCTTGATTGCATGCCTTCAGAGGTAATTCACAATACAATTAGCTCCTTATTTTGGATTGATAACATGACTAGAAGAGGGAGAAGCTGACCAAAAAAAATAATAATAATAAATCATAAAAGCACAGTATAGTATGTTTTACCACTGCAGTAATGTTTTTTTTTTGTTTTGTTTTTTGTTTTGTTTTGTGGTATGAAGCATTACCACAATTTTGAGTTGTTCCCACTTTGCTGAAAGGTGAGGACAGACATTTTCTTATGCTTGAACTATATATTCCTGTTTAGTGAAATATGCAAGTGTTCTGCTGGACACCACTATGACTTAGTCTTGGCAACATACTGTACATACTGTACATATTGCAAAAGTGACTCAAACAAATCCAGCCTCCAGTTCCGTGTTTAGTTTCTTCTGCTTCACTTTTCATATAAATTTCCAGCCTGGTACACTGTCAGTCACAAGTATTTATCTTACCAGATCCTCCTTTTAGATTGAAAGAGAGGAGACTGCCATTTAAAAATATCAAAAACATCTCATTTGACTGACCCTGGAAGATAGTTCTGTATTCACATATGGATCACAATAGAATTGTAGGCAAGCGATGCTGCCAAGCTCCACTAGTCTCTTCGGTTTCATCTAATCAGTATTTGGCCATCTTCATGTTGATTTCATAAGACAATAGAGAGTCAACAGACATCAACAGTCCACAAACTGGTAATAATTTATAATTGCTTGACAGATATCTAATGAAACACACTCTCTGAACCCCCTTAACAAACATATTAAAGGTATGGCAGGAGTTAAGAATTCAACCAGCAGTTTGACATATCTTTCAGTATAAATCATCTATTACTTTCTGCTTTTTTCTTGGTAGTATCTGTACACCTTGAAGTTTTCATGCCTGGACACAAATTCAGTCATGACATGTCTGCTTAAATTTCACAACGCATGTTGCAATTTAGCACATATTAACACCAATACACAGTGCTAAAATCAGGTATTTTATCTCACCACAGACACAGAATATTGTTATACTACCCAATCTTTAAATTGGTAGATATATATATGGCTTATACATAGCTGGGTTAGAGCTAAATATACAAAAATCTGGTCAAGTCTTATATTTGAAGTAGGCTATGCAAACGTGAATCCAGAAAGCCTAACTTACTGTGTGGTGCAGCTGAAGTGGTGGGATGAAATTAAGACAATTACTGAAGTCATGACTGAACCATCATTGTATCTAAATAACATCCCTGTGGTCTGCCTGCTTAGCCACTGATTTAAAGTAACCATTGAAAGGAATTGAAGATGCAGGGATCAGATTAGGAATTTTCTAAATATATGAGCTATATGGTTTCATGCACGAATCAAAGGCATAATGTCAGTAGTAACTATTGTTCAGGGTACAACATCCACAAAACAAACAAACAGTAAACAAACAAAAACAGGTTAGTTCAACAATGTTTGATACAATAGAAAAAACATCTGATATGGTGTCTAAAGAAGTGTTGAGTCTGTAAAAGACTCAAGGATAAGAGTCATTGGACTTGGGCTATTGAGTGGTTTCATTCCATTGTTACAGAGCACTTAATTGCTATTCATGCTACTAGCCACCTTGTTTCAATAAGGATACCTGAGATGAGCTGCATAACTGCAGCTGTGGAAATCCTTAAAAGGGGGGAGAGGAATAATCTATAGCCCTTGAAACTGGGTAGTAAAACCCAGCATCAAGGATTTTATGATCAACAGTAGTCAAGAATCCTGGAGTGCCAGTAAGGATCAGAGAGCAGCAGCAATGCAGAGGTACAAAAAAAAAACAAAACAAAAAAAAAAAACAAAACAAACAAAAAAAAAGAAACCAGCAGTGGAGACCACAGCTGTTCCTGGTTGATTGCAAATGCCAGCTGAAGCTTTTCCTACAAGCAGAACACTTACTAGGTCAGCTAATCAGCACAGATTCTGTAGTGGCTAACAGCAGATTACCTTACAATACAGCCCCTTTATCAATCATAATCAACAAGATCGCTCCCATTTACAAACTACATTTATGTCCTTGTTGCTCTGTCAAATTCAATTGAAATTATCAAATGGATTGAAGTATGGAACATTGGCTGTTGGGAGGAGTGAGTATGTGGACAGGTGTGCATATTCAAGTATAGTCTCATATGATTCATTGCTTTCAAAACTTAGTTTTAAAAGGCCATTTAAGAAAAGTAAACAGATCTTGCCTTGAAATCTGAAGTATTCTGTTTTCTCCCAAGACAACTTTTCTGCAAATGGTTTCACTTTAAAAGATTATACTTAATATCTGCAACAGAAATTACTGAGGTCACCAAAGGTCTCTTCAAGCTTCAGGTAGTGTGAATGCTTCAGTTTTCATTAACCAAACATACCATGTCCTCACTCTGCTCTTTCTAAAATATGGCTCTTTAGTTTTTCTATGGAAACTATTGTCTGTTTAGATAATGTCAAAAATTTCCTGACTCCCTAACTAGCCATAATAAAAAGAATCAAAATATATATGAAAAATGTGTTGAACAGTAGAGAAAGCTTTTGGTCAACCCTTCAAATTAAATACATCTTTTTTTATTCTTACAATAAGTTTGATCCATGTATGCATATGCTTTCTATGCATTCAGATTTGGGCATTGTAGGACAATAAAGGGGAATTCTCCAGCTGATTTTTTGAACATAAAAATTGGGTTTCTTTGTTCTTGTTCTTTTACTGAATATGACAAATGAAGCTATTGAGATACAATTGATTAAGGTCCTGTTAATGAGGAAAAGGACTGAAGCAAACTATTTAAATGCTTGTCTACATCTTTTCTGATTGTGTTCCAATGATTTAGCATATTTACATTCTTTGGTGATTAAGCATCTTCTGTACTCGTCTATCTTGGAAGGTCTACACTGACCTATTTTGTGAAATGAACAGAAGTCAAATACATCTCAAATGCATGTCTAACTATAGGCATAGGTAAAAATTGAGGAGTTTTGGTTGTATCATGCAGTTTTATTTCCAGGATCATAAACATTAGCCCACTTAGCCCAACATAGCTAAGTGATAACAGCTTTCTGTCCTGTGAGCTAAAACTGTGACACTGCTTAGCATGCCTCATTTCTATTTACAGCATGTCTCCAACAAGACAGAGCTTGCATGTTCAGTCCAAATCTTACCTGTGGTCTTGAAATATGATCTCATATGTTCTACAGTTCCTGTGCCACTAAGTGAAAGAACTGGAACATCTTATGCCCTGGCTATGCTCTGATTCTTTGGTCTATCATAAATAGGACGTTACACAGGAAAAATCACACATGGTGTTGCAAACAAGAATTGCTCTCATCTGCCTTTCATTAGTGTTCAGCTGGCTACTGTGATGCAGAGGAAGTTCTACTTTTAAATAATGTATTTAATAAATATTGAGAATGATGTTAAAAGGTATTCTAGTTATCCTTAATGGGCTCAGACATTAATATGTTTTAAGGTATCTGAACATTGCTTAAGAATGCTCTAAACTTGAGTATGTAATTTCTAATTTTAGCTTATTTTTGTTATTCTAACTCACTGCTGAAAACAAAATTGCATCTGTTTCTCTATAAGCCTATTTGTTAATACACCTGTCAGCCCTCTTTCTTCTAATGTATTATTATGTTTGTTTCCTCATTAAAACTGAAATAAACAGCAATAATTATGCTGATATACTGTCTGTTAATACATTAAAAGCTGGTAGCTTGGATGGTAAATATGACTTTGAAGAACGTGCACACTTTCAGAACTGTAAGCACTCTATTTCCCCCATTCTCATTATTTACTAAAGCATATATTAAATTCAACACCCTGAAGGACTCACATTTTAATTAATGGAAAATGCCATCATACAACAAAATAACAGGTTAGTTTCTTGCATTAGACCCTTTCTGCAGAGGAAAATATGTAACATCTAAATATATAAGATGCTGATCCAACAGTGCAGAAGAGCTATATCTAATGAAAAGCATTCTTCCTTAAATATCTTGCCTCAGCAAAGTTAATTATTAATTTCTTGATGAGGTAGAAAACAAACCTGGGAGGACATAAACGTGGATTTGAGAGTTATTGGAGGGTTATAAGTACCTCATACAGGCAGAACTATTTATTCATTTTTACTTGTTCAACTCATTTTTACATTTATATTTCCTATTGTAGACTATAGTTCCCAAACTGCTTGAGCATGATTTAATCCCATTAAGAATCAACGGGACCCAAATACATAGTTAAATATGTTTAAGCATTTTTCTTAAGTAAAAAGAGTCAGAAAACATATCTTTGTTAGAAAGTCAAGACATCAAAATCTCAGAGGCATAAATGCTTGTTTCTCTTCTGATTGTTGATTGCCTGAATCTGTTCCTTGCAAAATCATTAGCAGAACTGCCATTCACTTTAATGATGCAAGATCAAGGCATAATTTTTACCAGGATGAACATATCCTTTGAGTCAACTTGCATTTCCTCCATATACAAAAGTGTAACAGTTTAAACAATTAAACACGCTTTAAACACTTTTAACACTATTTAACACTTTTTATGTCAGGAATGACAATGCTTGTAGATGAGTTATTCTGTCCTGAAAGACTTGCCAGAAATTTGTGTTCTCTACAGGACACATTTTTTAAAGTGAAGTTGTAGACTGCCAGACCTGAGAACAGCCTACCCAGGCCAATAAGTCACAAATGACAGAAAGACACTGTGGGAAAAGAAAGGGTTGTATATGAACCTATTTTTCTATTTTTACACATTGGATTTTATTTTATTTAAAAAGTCTGAATAATGACTTCTGAAAGCTTGACTTCTGAAAGCTTTGCTAGCTTGATTCTCTGAACTGAAGTGCCTGTTATCTTCAAACAAAAGTTGTACTGTATGCATACACATTTGGAAACAAAAAACATAACAGCACACATATTTTTGTATTAACTTTAAAAATGTTTTGTGACCTACAAATTAATATAATTTCTGTGAGGAAATGATTGAACAGGGATATCATTAAAAACATAAAATTTTACATGTAGGCTCCAAGAGCAACCTTGAAGAAAGGATTTTTGTTTAAAATAATGTGACTGAAAATGGTCTTAAGCAAAAAATGTCCTCTAATTGGTCACACAAACTCATTTTTTTAATAAACTTAGTTTGTAGGTTGACACCTGCATGTTATCTATTATAATGTGTCTCATGAGGGTTTTTTAATTTGAGCTTTGTACATTCAAATTTACATTTCTCAAAAAAAAAATGTGTTGAAATTTGTCAGCATTAAAAATCTTGTGATTGTAATTCAGTATTCCAAGGATGAAATTCTGACATAAGATAACTGCAAACGATTATATTAAATAGAAATTGCCTTAGGAATAAATAAAAAAGCCTTTAATAAGAATCAGGGATTTTTAAAAAGCCTCCCAATCTCTGCCATGTCTGCAGACAGCTAAGAAACAAAAGGCTCACAGCTTTCCTAATTGGAATACTAGAATTATTTTAAATAAATACAGCTCCTAGGTTTCTCCTGCCTCAGAGTATATTCCTTTGAAAACCTCTGCAAGGGTTTAAAATTTCAAATAGTGGTTTTTTTTTTTTGTTTTTTTTTTTTTTTTAAATACTGTAGAATAGAAATCTCAAATCTAAAGATCATAATAAAGAGCTGATGACATTATGGATACATGGGCCTACTTGACCTTAAACTTTGCTATTTAACACTTCTTACATGAACAATATGTGAGACAAATTCCTTTTCCACAGAATAGCTTGATTAAAATGGCTGAATGAGGAGAGGCAGGGAAAAGAGACAGTCTACCTGTTTTAGATCATCAACTCCTTTCTACTTCAACTCAGAGCTCAACTTAAAAAGAATTGATTTTACAGTCAGTTCTCATGGGAGCACTGAAAACAAACAATATTCACATGTATCAATAGGCTCTGGATATCCAGCTCCAATAGCACTGCGCTTCAAAAAGGGGAAAAGGTCATAGGTGTATCTTCATTTCTGGGGTTGTGTGCTTTTCTAGTGACCTATAGAGGATCCTCAAGAGAAAAATGTTAAAACTGAATTATCTTACTTCCCTAATAAATTAGGACATTAGAGAATCTCCAGCCACAATAGCACATCTTAACAGTCCAAGAATGTGGTAAAAGTTTATCCTTGTATTATATATGTTGGGGCTGCTAGATTTCCCAGACCACAGCACTGAATTGAATCACAAGTACTATCATTTATTTGTCAGCCTGACAAGTTAGATCTAGCTCAGGCAAATCACAAGATTTTTTTATTATTATTAATTTATTTTATTTTTCTACTTCTCAGCTCTGGTCATAGGAAAGAAAACATGGTCTGAGTATTTATGTATATGTGTGTATATATAGATATATATATTTTTTTCTATGCCTATACCAGATGATAAGGGTGGCCACAAGGTACAGCTTAGAAATATGGACTCTGATGAATCAAAGTAAACACTTGCATCCCTCCGGGAGTAATGTATGCCTTCTCCAGGAGCACTCTGGGCAATAGTACCTATACACATGCACTGCTACATGTTCAGAACAGTTCTGGTCACAATTATTTTCCAAACTCTTCTCCAGGATGACTCAGGAATACTGTTCAGTGATCATTCCCAGATACCCTGTGTGCATTTCTGCTCTGAAAATTAAGATAGTTAATAGTATGGTCACAGGTTGTTCCACATCATTTAGCCTTGTTGCTGAGAAATCATCTTAGGTATCTGTATTTTATTCATATTGTATTGAAAGAGACATGGTATTTAAGTTGCCTAGGAGGTAGGCGTGTTTGCTGAGGTTTGGAAGTACCTGAAGCTCTTGGTCAGTGATACATGTGCAGCTTTGTGGTCACAGTTCATGAAGTGCAAGAATGTATAGCTGAATAAGGAATATAATTGTTTCCAGCCTTTGAAGGTTTTACAAAAGTTTATAAAAAATGAATAAATATCTGTTGGATCCTCTGTGGCTTTTCTTTTTCTTATGACTCATTCTGTTTTTCAGGTAGAAAGCAATGCCTGGCAGTCTGACATGGTATTATGGGGTATAATTTATATTCTCCCCCAGGCTATTTGTGATGGATCCAAAGGGAAAATCATTAGATAGAGGAAGAGAGGCATTATGCTGTTTAAGGTAGCAACAAGAGAGGCTGTATTTTTAAAAGTATGGGAGAGTGAGAATGCTTTCACCACTTGGAATGTAAATGTCTCACAGCCTTGCACATACACAATCCTACAGCAAAGGAGAGAAGATTCATAAGAACCCCAACACAGTGTTCTTCCACACTGAAACATTCCATGTATTTCAGATGAGAGTCAATTTCACGACATCTGGATTATTTGGAAGTTCAGTTGAATTAATTCTAGCAACCTTTTCAGGTAGCCTGGAGAGGTTTAGGTGTCTTCATCATCATTGGAGGCCACTGCTTACACAAAACATCTGTTCAGGACTGACTTCAGTGTAACAGATGCTGTCTTGGGGTAATCACTAGACAGATTGTAATCTGAGGTCTCTTTCAGTCCTTTTTGTTTGTTTGTTTGTTTGTTTGTTTTTTAAAAAAAGCTTCTGCAAATATAATGCAGCTGGGTAAGAATGTGACAAGAATGAGGCCCTCACTGAAGTCTGAAGAGAAACTCCTTAAACTCCTTTCTGCGTTCGTTCCAGAATCCAACCAAAGTCTATTATCTGTGCATACACCATACAATACATCAACAGCAGACCATATTTAGAACAAGTTGATGTTTCATCGTATCAGCAAACTCAAATAGATTGGAATTGTTGAAAGATAAACACTTCAGTATCTACCTCCCTTTCCTCCAGGTCTTTAATAAAGAATTTACATATGGAAGAGTAACACAACCACATAACTTTTAATGGCACATTTAAAACATCTATTCACACATTTTAAAAAATAATAATAAAAAAAATAATTTGCACACATCCTTACTTATTTTATAAATGGACATACCTTGCCTCTCTTAGATCATTCTGTCCTCACAAGTGATTTTAAACATTAGGTACCTGAAAAATTCAGGTCAGGTGCCTAGCACTTACCTTACAAGGTACTTTGAAATGAAAACCTCTTCATTCAGTGTTAGCAAAAGGGTATGGGAGATTGCATTGAGATTCACTGATAGGGTATGTAATCTTAAGGAGTTACAAAAGTTTTTGAACACAATTGGAGACTTTCCTTGTTGTGAAAATTATAGTCACTTCTGGCAAAGTTTGAACCTTGGAATCGACTTCAAATCTTTAAAAGCCAAATAAAAAGATAACAAAGTCAACAGGCACATTATGATTAAATCATTTGAAATGATTTGAAATCATTTGAAAGTATGCATGTCTGTGTCTTATCTGCCTGTATGTGCAAATATTCTGTTTTAATTATCAGCATTAAAATTGAGGTGGGGTGGTGATTGAAAATGTTTGAGGACAAACCCAGTAAATAAAGAATCTGTGTTTCATTTAGTGTGGGATGGCAGTATCAGTTACAAGTTTTGTCCTTGCAAGAAGAAAATTGTATTTTATATGAGATTAGGACTTCTAAATATTTTTCACTTGTTGTACTACATTAAAGAAAAAGAAAACAATGGAAATTTTGATTTGGTACAACTAGAAGGACAAAGCAATCATACTGAGCTCAGCAGTTCCAGTAGGCATTCATAAAAATCTCTGGAAAGACACCTCGATAGTCTGAGTCTGACTCCTAGAAAGACATATATTAATGACAGAATTGTGAAAATCAGTTATGTAAACTTACAGCCTCTGGCTGAATTCTGAACCATACGCATATGGTCCTTGCTGCTCTTTATATCCACCCTAATGACATACCTGTCCTGCTAGTGAATCAAAAACATGTCAGTCATGAGGTGAAAGGCATTGATGTGGTATATACTTTGCTGACTTAAGTTTATTTTAAAATATTAATAAGTTGCCTTCATATTGCCAGGCTGCCTGCCAGATCAAGTATTATCTGTCTGCATCTCTCTAGCTTTTTGCCAGATCAGGCTTTTCCTCTTTTCCAGTTGGCGTAAAACCAGCATAAATGCGCAGAACCAGCACAAATCCTATACTTAGAGGACCTTTGTCCATGCATGAT
This sequence comes from Heteronetta atricapilla, assembly GCA_011075105.1. Lineage (NCBI taxonomy): Eukaryota > Metazoa > Chordata > Aves > Anseriformes > Anatidae > Heteronetta > Heteronetta atricapilla. The sequence continues at coordinate 23,162,213 of CM021731.1, forward strand.
CCAGGCTAAACCTGGATCTTCCTCTGTGAGATAAATCCAGTTCTAGCATATATAGAACCATATGTACTAGGTCTGACTGGGATGGAGTTAACTTTGCCTGCAGCAGCCCATACAGTGCTCTGCTCTGCACCTGTAGCTAGAATAGCATTGGTATGACACCAGTGTTCTATTGTGTAGCAATACTGACCGAGGACAAGGACTCCCTCCAAATCCCCCAAGAGCCAGCAGGCTGGGGGTAGGTAAGAGGTGGGGAGGGGACATCACCAGGGCAGCTGACCTAAACCACCAAAAGGGACATTCCATGCCATGTGGTGTCACACTCAGCAACAAAAGGTGGGAAAATGGAGGGAGAGGGAAGGAGAGGGAAGGGGTGGGCTCTTGTTTATCTCCTGAAAAATAGCTACACATATTGAGGCCTTGCTTCAGGGATGTGGTCAAGCATTGCTCACTGGTGGGAAGCAGAGAGAAATTCCTTTCCTCTCCTTTCCTCTCTCTCTGTTCTTCCACATGGCCTTTGTTTGTTCTGCCCCCTCCCCCCCTTCCTATTTAGTTAAATTATTTAATTTTCCCTTAATAATAATTTAACCTTAATAATTATTTTCCCTTTAATTGAATTATCCTTTTCTCAACCTGTGAATTATTTATTTATTTATTTATTTATTTTACCTTTTCGTCTTCTCCTCCTCTTCTAAGGAGGGGATGGTTGTACTGGAGTTCAGCTGTCTAGCAAAGCAAAACCACCACACCATGACTTTACAAATGCTGTCTGGAAGACTCCATGAAGTACAACCATTAATACTGAACAACTCCAGTGGAGACAAGGGAGCCAGGAAGGTCCTGAAGAATGTGAGGGAAGAGACTTCCACCCCCAAGGCCTGACTCAAATGTAGCATCCTTTTTACTCCAGTTTTGAGACTCCTTGTGCTGTTACAAGCCAGAGACTTCAGAAATTCAAACAGTGTATTTCACAAGCACAAACCTGAGTTAACTTCAAACCAGCCAGCTCAGATACCAATAGCAGATTAGCCAGATTTCTGTCCACTCTGATATTTGTCCCAAGCCCATAATGTATCTCTTTACAGTCTCAGACTGTTATTATTTGTACCTGAATGAGCTGCTATAAGGAGAGCTTGTATGCCTGCATGAGCTGCAACTCACCCCCCTGGATTCCAGTGAAGTACTCAATCATTCATGATAGAATTGTATGACTTACTAAAGTGAGTATAAGAGAAACAAGGTGAAAGCCCCAGATGGCCATGAGTTCTATTTTTATTATGTGGTCTGAAGCCTATTTTGCACTAGAGTAGAATCTATCAGAAATGACGTGTTTTGGGGAAAACTGTATATGCTGACCATTCTACAATGTGAGGTGCTGAAAGTCATAAACCACATGCACATCTAAGTCACAGAAACAGTGCTTATTATTAACAAATTAAATGTTATTATGTAGCAGCCTAAATAGAGCAATATAAAGAAATTAGCTGATACTGCTACGATTTAATGTTAGCATGCTGAATAGCCCCACATTTCTTTTGTTATATACATATATATGCACACCACACTGATGCTGTAAATATCTTATACATTTCTTTATTATAATAATTCTTATCTAATTGTTCAACAGTAATAATAAAAGGTTTGTCTCCAGAGACAGCTCAGGCATCCCATTTCTTGCTCCTTCTCTTGCTTCATTATAGTGACCTGGCCAGTTATACTCAGAGCTTATGATTCCTGACAAAAAATATCTTAAATTATGACTACAAAAGCATTGGTTAATGCACTAGGAGATAGGTAGCTTGAATTCTAAGTATTAAAAAGCCTGAAACAGTCTTAGAAAGTGTTTTATTTTCTTTTTCTTTTTTTTTTTTTAAAAAAAAAAAAAGTTTCTCTATAAGGTATGTAGAAGCAAATTCTCCGTTATTTGACTTATCTATTAAAAACAAAAGTGACCATGCACCTTCTGAGGCAAACATTCAGTTGCCTTGAAATTGGAAATGAAACCTGAAGTTTAGAAGAAAGTTTAATCAATAGACATTTTTTTTTTTCTGTCCTGTGTACTGGAAGATATATTGTTCTCTGGGACTGTTGCAGAAACACAGGAAGCCAGGAGACAGAATTAGGCAATGGGATCCCTCATGTTCAAGTTAAAAATTCTCCTCTAGTCACTAGTCATTTGAAAAAGTGTGGAAATGGGATTCTTTTATAATGAAAAGTCCTGATAAAATATTAGATTCAGTGGAAGATAACAGGGATGTTTCTGTCTGGGAATAAACAAGGAAACTCCACCTTAACAAGGCATCAGATATCAAATTAGAACAACATAGCACCAAGGAATTTAAGTATCAGGTACCGCTAACATATAAAGATATTCAGCAGTGTGTGACTAGCTTTTCTTTGCTGTATGGCATGGCTCAGAATACAACATCAGCATTAAGCAAATAATGGGAGTGTTGCTATTGGCTTCAATGAGAGTAGGCCTTCGTTTAATGTGTTAAGACATCATCCAAGTAATTTTCTTCTTGCTGTCTTCAATTTGGAATAATACATTATCATAATAAAGGGAGCTAGGAGCAGCAGGGCTTGATTAAGTGTCAAAAAGCTCTCAGAAACTCAGAGAATGAAGAGTTTTAATGTCAATTCCTTGATTTCTAAAGCAGGCAATCATCTTAAAGACAAAAGAAAAATAAGCAAGAAACACATATATAAAACAAAAACACCATTGACGTCCTTTAAATCCTGCTGTAAGCAACACAGGACAGGAAGGGCTTGATATCAGCTTGATAAGGGCTTTGAACATTTGGGTCTTTGGCCAGGACCCTCAAAGGTGACTAGGGTTTACATGTCCACCTTCTACTTATTTCAGTATGCATTAGGCTGAGTACAAGAGTTTGGATCTTCAGAAATTTATGCCTACTTAATGACATGAAAAATAATATTTTGCAGTAAAAATGTCCTGACTTAAGTCAAAAACAAACAAAAATTCTTAATAACATTATTGTGAGTTACTTTATTATTTTATCTCCATTTTGCTTATGAAAAAAGAGATATCGAGTAATGGTGACTTGCTTAAAGTCACATTCATTTCACCATTGCCTCTCCTGAGGAATACTAATATCTCCTATCTGATAGCAGTATTGGAAGGATAAAGTAATTAATATATGCAAAGAGCTTTGTAATCCTGAGCTGAAAGGTCCCAGATAAGTATAAAGAATTATACTGTAAATTATGCATAAGTATTGTGAATGCTGCTTTTTCAGATGTGTCTGTTACAGAGATCACTCTGTAGTTCAGACTTCTAAAACATGGGTGATGGAAGACTCTTAAGAATTGATTAGTATACCTTTGGGGGTATAAGAATGGCAATCTACAGCAATGCAGGAGACAACTCCTATATCATGAGGAAAATGACATTTCAATACCATAAGAAGTTTCTTACACTTTTGAAGTTGCATCTTAGTTCAAAGTAAGTCAGTACTCTATTTTTCAGATAACTATGAAAGTGGTTTCATGTCAATAAGTATTTGTTGTTGTTGTTGTTTTTCTCTCTCTCTCTTTTTTTTTTTTTCTAAGTGAAAACAACCTAGATGGAACTTTTATAAATCATAAGAAAGCTCTTTCTTCTCAGTTGCTGTCAGCCATGATTCAGGCAGATATCCCCAGCTCTCCCCAAAACTGCCTGCGAAGCTTCTTAGACAGCTATCCACAGTTGCATTGCTTTAAAACCTGAGATTGAATATGTGTCATTATGTATTTCATTCTCCAAAAGCATGGATTAAAAGACTGCTAATGAAATAGAACTGACAAGAGAAGGAGTAATGTGTGCATCCAAGCAATTAATAATGAAGATTTGTATCACAGAATCACAGAATCACAGAATTTCTAGGTTGGAAGAGACCTCAAGATCATTGAGTCCAACCTCTGACCTAACACTAACAGTCCTCCACTAAACCATATCGCTAAGCTCTACATCTAAATGTCTTTTAAAGACCTCCAGGGACGGTGACTCCACCACTTCCCAGGGAAGTGGTGGCGTATAGAGGATATGGAGTATAGTTGGGCTATAGAAGTGGTCAAAGAGTCTTGGGTAAAAAGGATAGGTCTCATTTGAGTCCAGGTCTATATATTGAGCTTCTTTTTCCAAAGAAGCATTGACTACATTGACTACTAACTAGATCAGACATCCTCAGCAAAGTGGCTAACTCCATAGCTTCAGTGTGTCCATTGGAATTGGCTGGTCCTTAAAAGGGATTCACTGGTCTTGATAGCAGATTTTCATGCCAAGACAGGAAGGAATTGCAGGACTACTGATTACTCTGTTATCAAAAATAAACATAAAAATCAGTAAATTTTCAGAAACTGAAAATATGACATAAATTAAGAGCAAGGAAGATGAGGAGTTTTATCAGTATTCTTTTTTACAAGGTACCGGATGGGTGAAAATGTCCAGATGATCTTTGAAATATATCTCAATAAAATATCTGGATAACATCTGGTAAAATAAAGCATAAAGAATCTGCCACCAAACCCAGCAAAATTTAATTTCCCTAGTACAGAAGAATCCACCAGCAAAACTGCCCTGTTCCCTTGACCTCCTCAGCCTCTTGTCCACTGTCTATGAACTTCCTTCATCTCCCCAGTTAACACATTGGCTCCCTTGCCTACAGATCTGTCATCTCCTGCCAGCAAAGCAGCCCAAATTTGGTGTCTTTACCATAGTCCCAATGGATGTATTCAATCTAATAACAAAAGGTGACCTACTAGGCAAGTGGGAGAATATTTGTAGATGTGGAGGGTTGGTACAATCTGAGCTGCTGATATAGCCCAGATTTGAGTTGGAAAATAACATCTATGAAGCTGAACACTATATTATGGAAGAAACATGAAAGACAGTAATCCAAAGCAAAAGATAAAGAGCATTATGCCAACTGCCAATTTAAAATAAAAGGTTTGTAGTGAAAGAAAATTTAGGTAGCAGAGGAGGAAAAAATATGATTAAAACTACATAAAAATAATAAAATAAAATAAAATAAAATAAAATAAAATAAAATAAAATAAAATAAAATAAAATAAAATAAAATAAAATAAAATAATAAAATAAAATAAAATAAAATGTGTGGAAGCTGGAAGGACAGCAGGAATAAAAAGTTCTCTTATGCTTTCCTTTTTATATATTGGATTCTTCATTTAATGATGCATCACTGTATGATTTCAGGAAACGTATGTATCTTTTTTGTTTCAAAACCAAAGAGAGAAAGTCTGAAAAGTGTGACCCTGCCTGTGAGGTTGCAGCATCTTTGTGGCCTACATGAAAAACATCAATGAGCTGTGAGTGAATTTCTAGTTATGGCCTGCTGCGCCAAATAACTTTCTACCAAACTTCCATCAATATTGGCAGTGTGTAACAACCCTTCAAATTTCTTGTCTCCTGCCTGTGGTGAGGTAACTTCAGAGGATTTGAAAACCAGTCCAGAAAATGAGAAGTAGCCTGAGTCAGTGTTTCATCTAAACTTTGTGCGATCACCCCAGTAGAGGTAGTTACAGGTGATAAAATCCATTCTGTAAAGGGAGTTTGAACATGTCAGCATTTTTTTTTTTTTTAAAGGCACCAAGCAACGAGAAGGTGGTAAAGCATTATATCTCTGACAATCTGGCCAGATTGTATTTAGCTTTCTAAAGGGATGATGTCATAATTAATTTTGCTAATTTTATCAAAGAATTAGCTGTGTTTATAATGTGAATATCTTAAAATTACAAAGGAAAAAAAATATGCAATGTTGCTTTGCCATGACCTTTTCAAAACAGAAAAGAATACAGTGTTAGGGTCAGATAGGTGTATAATGTTAATCATTTGCATAGTAAAGGTGAGCTGAAGGAATTTAGAAAGGAAAAAATGACTATATATAAAGTTATTTCAAATGTCCTAGGAAAGTAATCATTATTTTCATTATTTCCCCTTCTTATTTCCCTTCACTGATAGGAACTTTTGGATTAAAAGTGACTATGTTAGACCAGGTTACACACTAGACTCTACTATTTCATGCAGAAAAATGATCATGTATCTCATAAAAATGAACATAGGTAGAAAAGCTGATGATAATCACTAACACATTTTACACATTTTAATATAATGTCATCTTTTTTGTTTGTTTGCTTTTGTATTCATAAAAAATGTTACCTATATTAGTGAGCTTGCAAAGAAACTATCAGCAGATGTGACAGAGTGAATAAGGCACTTTTCTGTCATAGCAGATTGGCTTTAAACTGCAATTTGTTTTTGTAGGTGTGTAGGTGAAATTGAAAATTGCATCCCCTTACCACTAATTTACTCAGAAATTTAAATTTATTTTTTCATGAAATTCCAAATGCCTTTGTGCTTTCATAGGCTACTAGGCCATATGCCACACATTATTTTGCCAGGTGCTAACATGATACAGGAAAATTACATGTCCCCTAAGATGTCTGAGAGATTTTGAGGGACCAGTATGGAGTATGGAATTTTTAGAGGTTTTGAAAGGACTTAAACATAATGATAATTTAGCAACAATCATCACATATGTATTAATTCACAGACTTTAAAAGATACTGCAGATAGATAGTGTTGATGAAAGACACAATTCAGACTACTTTGTCAAACGAAGTTCTCACTGACTTAACAGCTTTGTTTCAAAAAATCCATCTTTAAATGTTTAAAGTGGAGAGCATAGCAGAAGACATAGTCCAAATAGATGGGCTAGCACAGTAAATAATCTGTTATATTGGAATATTCTCTTCTCTCTCCCAGTTTTACATATTATTAATTACTGACAATCCATTCAGGAGAAAGAGTGAATTGAATCACTTAGTATTTACATTAGAAATGAAGTACAGTTCAATAGTCCATGTCCAGTCCTAAAAAGGACTATCAGATACCCAGTCCTCACATCATTTCTGAAAACCAAAGGAAATATATATATATATATATATATATATAGTTTTAATTCCTCTCTTCCTGTAGGTCAATTAGAACCAAGTCCATAAATCCACAGGCAGTGCCAGACCTTTATTATTTAAATGTCTGAAATTCATGTATATTTTCACAAGGCCAATTAAAGATACCTAAAGGCCAATTAAAGATGAGCACTACAGCATATCCTTAAAATATGAAAACAGATAAATATATCCTTCAAGCATACTACTGGTAACAGGAACACAGCCCATCACCAGAGGTGTTAAATAGTTCACTCAGTTGAACAGATTTTCAGCCCACTTGAATACTTTTCTCCAGTTCTTGCCTAGCCTTAAATTATTGCAGTCATTAACATATAATCATTCAGTTGTACCATGTTGTGTTTGTCTATTACAAAAAAGCCAGAGAGCTCTTCCACAACCAAATAATTATGAGGACACTGGTTCACTGTTCATTTAGTAACTTCTGAGAGGTTTGAATCAGATTGTTTCCAGGCAAATGTGAGTGGTTAAAGGTACGATACACAGCACTGTCTAAAATACAAATAATAAATACTTAACAGTGGGGACTCTCCTCGGCTCAGATCTCTGCTGATTAATCTGTGCATGTGCCTGCCAAATCTCACCAGGTTTCCCTTTCTTCACCCAATACTTGTTCAGCGGGGTTACCTTCATTGTCATTATGAAGGGCAGTAAACATTCCCATTATGTCATTGGCCATACTAGCATATTATCAGAATCTTCAACACACTTGAGGCTGTGATGCTAAAGGAATTGTTCCAGGTCTGGCAAACATTTTGGGTAAGATCCCATTTTTCTAGGTGAAAATCTTTACTCCATACTGGCAGTGACATTTATTTTTTAGCCACAGGTGTAACAATGTACTCAGGCAGTGAGGAGAGAATTTGTTAAAATTATCATTTGTTATCATTTGGCGGCGGGGGGGGGGGGGTAGGTCAAGACAATTTTTATATTTAGGAGTGTTTTATGTGCAAAGATGCTGCTATTACCAATAATGTTGAGAAACCAGTTACATTCTGCATGCTCAGCTTGGGCACTGGCATGCCTCAGTCCTTTTACAATCCTCATTTCTTCCTCTGCCTTCACAGGTGGATGGAAAAGTCCAATTCAGACCCAAGAAGAAATGCTTTAGACGTATTCAACATTACTTCAGAGTGGACAAGCACCAGAGAACTTTCGTGAAATTTGTTAAAGGCAGCACAAAGACAGGAAAAAGATGTATATACTACAGTCCTTCCAAGCTTAGATCTATCAGTCAAGCTAAATTGAGTTTTATCAATTAGTGTCAGCAATTCTGGTGAGAATTTTAGAGAGCATGAGAGAACTGCTCGCTTCAAAATATTTTTTTCTTTTTCTGCCACTTAGAGTATCACAAGTGTTATTTTGTAGTTTGAGGTTCAAATCTATCTACAACAGGCAAGAACTTTGAGAAGAAAAGTATGTTGATATTCGTAATCACTTCTGACTTAGAAATAAATAGCTATTGACTATCATATATATTACCTTTAATTTCTCAATTCAATTAAAATTTCCACAAAATGACAGACTGTATTAGATGAAAAATAATTTACCAGGGACAGTCCCATTGATTTCAAAAACATGATACTCTCCTATATAGTACCATTCTGATCTAAATTAAGCACTTCATGAATCACTTGTATCTTTTCTGGGGGGGGGGAACCCTTACTTATTTTGAATAGAATTTCAGGAGAATCTGTGGAAACAAAAAGGGATAGTCATGTCAAATTATCTGCAAAGAATATAAAGTGCTTTCCCCCTAGTTCATATTCCCAGCTATGATAAAAATAGCTGTATGTCATATCATATACCAGTTTATTCATAAGGCCATACTCTGCTGGGAAATCTTTGTGCTTTGACTTCGGTAGAGTCACCTTAGGTATATGTCAAGGTACAATTTGTGCTGTAATATTTACAGCTGAATTTTCCCCTGCATTTAATATGATTAAGTTTAGTATTGCAGTATCACTATATCAGCAAAATGTCACTGAGAGCTAGATCCTCATGTCCTTATATAGAGTGAATAGAATAAATGTCTTGGTGCTTGTTTTATAGTAAGGTACAATTAACTGATTGCAAATACCAAAGCTTGAGTTGAGCCTTGAAACCATGCATCAGTGATTCTTTTCTGGCTGTGCACAAAATTTATGAACTTCAATAAACTTCCTTTGTAAAAGACCTTTTTGTATGCCATTATTCTGAGGTATTATTGCTAAGGAAAGAGAAAGTCCATTATTTAAAACAGATTTTTAGCACTGGCATCTGGAATTCAACTACACAGACTTCTTGGTAAACCAATAACAATATCTGAATTAAATTTAAACTTCCTTTTTTCACTCTTCAACATCTTTTAACCTGAGAGAAAAAGAGTATCCATTGTTGATTTTTTTCTGATTCTGTTACTAGTTAATAAGAAGTTTACAGCACTGCTCAGTAATAAAGATAATTCAAAAACAAAAATACATCTTCAGAGATGCATTTTAATAAATACAAAATGTAATCACCTTATGTACTCTCATAGTCTTAAAAGATTATGTATGTGCTATGTGTCACATTGTCTAAGCAACAGCTGGTTTCACCACTAACATATTTCCTGAAATTCAAGAGGCAGAAATTTCGAAATATGAAATTTTGTGATTCAGGAGATAAGACAGCCATTAGCTGGCATAATAATAAATGATTTTTCTTTGTGTGGTTTCTTCTGTTCTTTGATTTTGCTTGCATTGCTAACAGCCAGATTCAAGACATGGACTAAAACAGGCCATTCTGACTGCTTAGGTAATTCCTTTGCTCTTCAGATAAACTCACATTTATTTTAGATTCTCATATCTGATATTGTACCCAATAAACTCATTGTTGCCTCTGGGGGACCCCTGTGGACTTTACTTTTGAGAGACACATTAGGACTCTTTCTGAAGGAATATGCTCTAATAATACTTTTTTGTTTGTTTTTTTCAAAGTGTTACTGGAGGGGCCAGTCAATGAACAAACTGATCCAATTTTCACTTTGCTCTTTGAGAGTAGTAATGCAATTCAGTCCTTAATTGAGCAAATTATGCAGCCATGTGTGCCCACTCACTGTCTTTCATTCCTGAGGGAGTAGAGTCTCTGCTTTTACCACTTTCAGCATGAGGCAAACAACTCATGTTTATCTTCATTCGTTTGCTTACCTATTTATTTACTTATTTTACTGGTAGCTGGAGTAAGGAAGTGCTTTATTTCTCTGTGGTTTAATATGTTCAGTAACACTCCTCAAGCATTTTGATCAGCTGGCTTGCAGAGGCCAAGAACACTAAAGATCATAAAAAGGACATTTTCCTGCAACCCTGAACATTTCTGACTATGATGATATTCAGTGTTTTAGGAACACTCCCTCAGAAGACACATACTAAAACTAGAGTTGGAAACAAGTAGGACATGATTTAAATGGTTAGTACTGGAGCTCAGTCTGTATGTTAGTAGAAATAAGAGGAATCAGATACCAATCAAATGAACAGAGAGCTAAGACATTCTTTGCTATCTAAGTGGGTTTCAGAAGTAATTTTTGGGAAGCTGAAAAAGAAGCATCTAGCATAAGGACCTTTTTAAATATATATATACATACATATATATATATATATTAAAATAGAATCTGTTGACTATTCAATAAGCCAGAAGTAATGAGAGGAAGGAGTAGAAAAACTTTTCATCAAGTAACTTTCTCCCTGAGTGCAGTCAATATACAATACTACAGAGAACATGAAACTGCATGTGATCCTTAGTGGACTAAGAGTAAAGAAGAAATAACTATGTAGATGCTAGTACAGCTGGGGCATTCTACTAAATTAATTCAAGATATGTCAGTTTAACACTAACATTTAGAAAAGACAGAGAGGTTTTGCATGAGTGTGAGAGTGCCATTGTTTGTTCCTTGTATGTTATGCAGCTAGCAGAATTTCTGTCTTCCTGTGTATTTGACTGAAATTCTAGGGTAGGAAATATCACCACTGGACATAGTCTAAGTGACTATGACAACAAAGACGCTTACTAGGGAAACTCTGAAAATCTTATATGGTTATGGGACATAGAAGAATTAGGTAGGAATCCTATAATTTAGTCATGCAACATTTTAAGAAATCAAGACATAATTCCAATGTTCCAATATTAACTTGAATATAGAGTCTTGCAAATGAGTTCTGATTCCAAGGTGTAATAAAATGTCACTGAAGACTTGGAAGGTGCTGTTATTTCTACATGCAAAAGTTAAAACTGAACTGGATCTAAATTATTTTAGAAGTCAGGATTAAAGCACAGTACACTCTTCTTAAATTGGAACAAGATTCTAAAATCAATAAAGAAACTCAGTAGAGACAAATGGAAATAAGATCATATGTGGGAGAGATTATCAAGTTCAAGAACACAAAACAAGACTTCTGACGAGGGCATAAGGATTGAATTCAATATAAATTATCCACAATTTATCTTTATGGTTTCTCCCTAATCATAAAAAGTTAGTTTCTGTATTGGGTTGTATCAAAAGGACCATCATAATAAATCAGTCTTGATGGAAACTCCTGGATAATAGTGCTGTTTTGGTTTTACATGAAACAAAACACAGATGTAGGGATGGTGTATTTCAAATAGAATAGAAATCTGTAGAGAATAATAATAATAATAATAATAAAGCAAGCTTCCTAAGATATTTAAAAACATGATTGATGAGGATGGGATAAAGGAAAAAAGCAATGAGAGAGTATGAATGCCTTATAACATAACATAAAATGTAAAAGAAAAAGCAATACTAGCAAAACAATTTACAAGGAGGAAATCTTATGCCACAAGCCATTATTATTTGTTTTAGAAAAGGATAAGAAAGAGAATAGTGTCCTGGCATGGGAGAATGCAATTACGTGTTAGAGGATGCTAATAATTATTTCTGGCAGAAGAATCAACTGCAAGGAAGTTGACTGAAATAAACTCATTTGAAATAATCACAGCAAGTCCTGGGGCAGTAGGAATATTTGCATCAGTTCTATCATGACTCAGGAGGCTGACCTACTACAGATGACTCACTTGAAGTCTCTTCCAACTTGTGTAAATCACTGAAACTCATTCCAGAGTATTTACTTATTTAAACTAAAATTCTAGACTGGAAGTGAAAACCTATGCCTCAAGTAGTTCAGTGTTGGAAGTATAAACTATCATTTAATTTATTAACTTAATTTAAAATATATCAAAGGTAAATATTGTTAAGTACCAAGCCAATATACGTCAAGGAATTAAGAAGCAGATGGTAACGGTAAAGAATCATGTTTTTTTCTACCTTTCTCTACTAGCCAGATTTTCCCTTCTAATGTAACGCAACATCTGTTCCTAATTCCAAACCAGACTGGACTATTGTAGAATCATAGTAGATGTGGTATTTTGGTTCAGATTATATCTAACATGATTTATTAAATTTGTAGAGTGGCATCTGCATCACTATTAACTAGGAAATAGTAGTAATTAGAAACAACAGTTACACAAAAATGAGTTTGATATTAATGCAAATAGAAAATCCAAATATGGGGTTGGAAAGGGGTGATAGTCCAAAGGAATTCACAAAGTTAATAGCAAGTCAAGAAGTGAGACAAATGTCTTAAATATTAATGCATTGCTTTATTTGTTAGACTGTACAGCTTACCAAATTTATTTGTTTCTTTCCCACCAAAAGAGGAATCCTGGAGATATAAAAGGATCCCACGTATCAGAAACTATTTATAGATGGTTGTTTTCTCTTTCTACTCAGTAGGCAATAATTTTGAAACAATAATTAACCAATAAATAACAGTAGGCAATAATTTTATAACAATAAAATTTTATAGATAGTGTTAGTATTAGAATAGAGCTTAAGCACCAAATGCAAGAATCAGACATAACTTTGTTGTCCTTCTGCAGAATGTAGGTAGTCCAACTCCCTTCTAACAGTCTTGGAAGTATCAAAAGTCTCTGGTTTGCATTTGAATTTTCATAGAAATCCTACTTCTTCACATGTATGAAACTTTAATTTTTACAGATCTGAATAGCTCTGCAACTGTCTTATGATCACACATAACTAAGTGTCACCTAACACTCATTTGTGGAACTAGCCAAGCACATCCTCAGGACCAGGCTCTTTTTGAAATAGACAGGTTGTCTTGCCTCTTTCAAAAAAATATCGGAAGAGTATGCATCTCCTCCATAGTATTATAAAGTTCAGCTTTATTAAAAACAGAATTATTCCTCTGAGAATTCACTTGCATTCCACCCAGAAGAGTTTTCTAGACATCAGACTACATTAGAGAGCCTTTTTCTACATTAGCATCTTGATGCTGAAAAAGAAATCAAAAAGGAAGGCATCTGTCAAGAAACTAGACAGAGAGATCTAGTGTTAAGAAGCATGATTTAGTATACAAATAGCTAAAAAATTCAGCTAAGAGGGAGGATATGTATTTTTGTTGCTTTCCAAAGTCTGTTCATTTTATTGGGAGTGAGAGGGTTTTTTTGGAAATAAAAAAATAAAAATAAAAAACATAAATCACCACTAGAAGAATGGTGAGAAGTCTTCTTCACTTCAGTGATTTATTAGTCTATCACGTTATATCCACTCCTCAACTCTTTTTAGTATATATTGAAACCTTTGCAGGCACAGTTTAGTGAATCAATTGTTAGGACTGTCTTATAAAGCTTCAGATATGTTGTGGGTTTGTGTGTGTGTTTTGTTTGTTTGTTTGTTTAAATCCTTTCAGATGTAGGCAATGCATGTTATCTAGCATCTTGGACAGGATATCCATCAGCATCTATCAGCAAAATAAATAAATAAATACAAAAACACTTTGAAGAATGTTGGAAGTTGTGGATTCCAAATATACAGAGGTACCTTTCTGTGACTCTTTGGACTCACTCAAAACTCAAAAGTGTTTGTTTCCACTACATGAAGGTGAGAGTATTGTCAGGCAGGTGCTTGTTCAGTGTTTCTTGTTTAGGCTTCCCTTTGGAGATGTGGTTACATCCTACATGATGGAGAAGACACATTCAGTAGTGCTCGCCATTGTCCTGGTCATTAAC
>CM021731.1:23176271-23288966 GCA_011075105.1 Heteronetta atricapilla
TGGAGAAGACACATTCAGTAGTGCTCGCCATTGTCCTGGTCATTAACAAACTCCTCCTGCACTCTGACTGTGTCTCAGGAGGACTTCTCCCTTGTGAGGCCCCACTTAGAATACTGCATCCAGGCCTGGTGCCCCCAGCACAAGAAGGGTGTTGGTCTGTTAGACCAGGTCTAGAGGAGGGCTATGAAGTTGATCAGAGGGCTGGAAAACCTCTCCCATGAAGAAAAGCTGAGAGATCTGGGGCTGTGTAGCCTGGAGAAGGCTCCAGGTTGACCTTACTGCAGCTTTTCAGTACTTAAAGAGGGCTTATAAAAAAGATGGAGAACAACTATTTGCTCAGTAAGATAATGACAGGACAAGGGGGAATGGTTTTAAACTAAAAGAGGAGAGAGTTAAATTAGATGCTGGGAGGAAATTCTTCACTCAGTGAGTGGTGAGGCACTGGAACAGGTTGCCCAGAGATGCTGTGGATGCTCCATCCCTGGAGCTGTTCAAGACTGGGTTGGACAAGGCACTGGGCAACCTGGTCTAGCGGGTGGCTGTGGGAGTGTGACTATGGGAGTTGACAAGCCCCGTTGTTGGTGATAACATCAGATTCTCAATGATGAGACCATCAGGAATGTGAAGAGTTTAGAAGGAACAAAGAAGGATGATTCAGGAGGCGCCTTGCTGTCTCAGACTGCTGGTTCTCCAGCCATTAAGACATGGAAGTTGCTGGGTGTTTGCTGTTTCCAGGCAAAGTAGTTGACTAATGAATAGTTAGTGAAAAAGTACTGCTGTAGAGTGAATGGTATAAGAAGGGAGCCTGTCCTCAATATAAGGAGTTGAAGTTATGTCCTCAATAAAGAAGTAGAAGTTACTGATCCCTAAAGAACTCTGGTGTCCATGTGATCATTACACCACAGGTGGCATCCTTGCCTATGGCAGGGGGGCTGGAACTAGGTGATCTTCAAGGTCCCTTCCAACCCAGGCCATTCTATGATTCTATGATATCACTGGGCTGTGCCTGCACATCCAATGGTTTGTGCTGTCTATTCCATTGATAGATGAAAAGCATCTACCCAAAAGTAAGATTGCCACATATGTCCTGAATCCAGACTATCCTGTGGCCTGTCCCTCTCCTGGAGTACTGATCTGGTCCAGCTCCTTCCCTGCTCTGCACGTGCATGCAGAAAGGCTTAGATGTAAGGCCTAGTTGCAACAAAATCTTTAGATTTTTATTTCCTATGTCCTCCTTATTATCCTATCCAATAGTATAGAATCACAGAATCATAGAATGGTTTGGGATAGAAGGGGACTTAAACATTCCAACCCCCTGCCATGGATACCTCCCACTAGATCAGGTTGCTCAAAGTCCCATCCAACCTGGCCTTAAACACTTCTAGGGATGGGGCATCCACAGCTTCTCTGGGCAACCTGATTGATGAACATCAATCACCTGGACATCAAGCTGTTGAATTCAACACTCTGAGTGGGATCTTTGAACAAATTCCTTATCTACTGATTCCTTATCTACATAATATCTGTGTCTCTTCAATTTAAAGACAAGGACATCATGTGGGACATTGTAAAATGATGTGCATGAGTCCAGGTGCAAGGTCAATTGCTCTTCCTCTATCCACCAATGCTATCGTAGAAGGTCACCAGATTTGTCACACATGTTCTGCCCTTAGTGAAGCCATGTTGGCTGTCACCAGTCACTTCCTTATTTTCTATGTGCCTTAGCATACTTTCCAGGAGGATTTGCTCCACGTTTTTGCCAGGCACAGAGGTAAGGCTCACCGGCCTGTAGTTATGTGCTACATAGGTTATGAAGTTAAGAATTTAAATGTGAGTTTAAAGACTCTGTTTTGAGTTTGTGCCTAAAATACATTTTTACAGTCCTTAACTTTTAGTTGTACAAGGCTTTTATTGCTATTATCCTTTAAGAGTTTTTTCTTTATAATAATCTTTTTTGTGGTTTAACCCCAAAAGGCAGCTCAGTACCACAGAGCTGCTTGTTCACTCATCACAGGTGGTACAGGGAAGAGAATGAGAGGTAAAAGCAAGAGGAATCATGGACTGAAATAAAACCAGTTAACTGGGTAAAGCAAAGCTTAATGCATAAACAAAGCAAAGCATGGAATCCATTTACTGTTTCCCATTGGCAGGCAGGTGTTCAGCCACTTCCAGGAAAGCAGGCCTCATCACGTTTAATGATTTCTTGGTAAAGTGAACATCCCTCACTCCTCCTTCTTTACCCCAGCTTTTATTGTTCAGCATGGCACCATATGGTATGGGAAATATCTTTGGCCAGTCTGGGTCAGCTGTCTTGACTGTGCCCCCTCCCATCTCCTTGTGAACCCTCAGCCTCCTTGCTGGCAGGGCAGCACAAGAAGCTGAAAAGTCCTTGGTTCTGTGTAAGCACTCTGCAACAACTGAAAACAGTGGTGGACTGTCACCACTATTTTCATAAAAAGTCTAAAATGCAGAATCACACAAGCCTCTATGAAGAAAATTAATTCTATCCCAGCCAAAACCTTGACACTATCAGGCATCTGTTCTGAATTCTGGAGTACTTTGAAAATTGAAAATATTTCTCCAAAGACCATGCAATGAAAGAAGAAATCTTTTAATTTTATACAATGATAGACTGCAAATATTTTTTTTATTTGGATTTAAAAAAAAAAAAATGATTATGACTGAGTAGAGGTTCTAGTAAGTACTGGCCAAAATTAACAATTTTAGAGAAACTCTCATATTTTAAAAACTACTTTAAACTTTCTGAAACCATCATTTCTCTCTCTCTCTCTCTTTTTTTTTTTTTTCCTCCCAGAAACATTTATGGCATTATAAAAAAATCACTTCCAATTAATTGTGTCAGCCAGTTATCTAAAAGGAATAACACAGCAAAATATTTCAAGCAAAATACAGCTTTAGGGTCAGACTGACATATGAACAAAGTGATGTTTATTTGGGTGTAAGAGTCAAGATCTTGCAGGAAGATCTTGATCTTGATGCAGGAAGAAGGGATTTGAATGTCAAAGGTATTCCATAAACAAAAGAATATTTTTTTTCCTCAAAATAATTGTTTTGCTAAGATAGCACAAAAATAGTCTCTTCTTTCTGTTCAGTGGGTGTCTTTACAGCCTTTAAAACAGTTTTTGAGTTGCCATACTTGTGAACATCAACCCTGTCACTGAAACTGATTTGATAACAACGTCATTTTGCAATTTAGGCAGCCTCTCAGTCCTTGTGCTTCATTATTTTTACCAAATTATGGGTTTGAAATAGAGACAAAGCCATCTTCCAAATCTATTTCCTGCTGTATTAATAAATAAAGACTTAGATACGTGTATGACTATACCTAAATTTTTGAACGCCTAATCATTCTTAATGAATTTATATTCCATACTGCCCTATGGCTAGGAAAATAATATCCTGAACAAGCAAGGGATCAGGCAAAATAGGTGACTTATCTAATGTCACATAGGAAGCCAAAGAAGCCAGAAATAATAAACAATTCCATTTAATCTAACACGTTTTCATAGGTTGTCTTTTCTTTATTGGAAAATTTTGGTGGTGTTCCTTTCAACACACAATACAAAACAGAATTTAAGTTCTTCATCGATTAATTAAACACTAGCTATCATACCTGTTTTACCTTTACTCAGCTACATCTTTGGCTACAAATACTTCTCATTTCTTCTTATTAAATATTTGTTAGTCATTAAGTTTCCCTTTCCAACTGTATCAGTTTATAGAATTGTTGTATCTCAGAAATTCCACTTACCTGGTGTACTGACAAATTTTCTAGGAACCTAGATCTGTTTGTTTAGACGGTTACTTACTTCAAATCCCACGGTATTGCAGAATTTATCAGAGTCAAGACTTTTAGCCATTCACAGTAGGATGTTGTTTTAAGCATCACAATATGCCAGTTTTTAATCTGGTGACATGCTCAGTGTTTTGTACATATAAAGGCATGGCCATGACATTAAACTATGTGTATAAAATATCTGATGGGGTATTTGTGGAGGTTCCTATTGACTCTTTGTAGTCTTCTTGCAGTGATAAGTACATATTTACTTAATTTAGTAAAAAATTAAGGCAGCATTATTACTGTAATAAAGCTAATAGACAATTTGATTGGCAGTGACAAGCTTCTTAATGCTGGGAATTCCTACATCTAGCAAATTAAGACATGCTAAGACCCAGCCTGTCAACAGAAAAACAAATGTTTTCAATTATTCACATTGAACCAATTAGTATTTTTAAACTACTTACTCAGCACGTAGTACTTCCTTTGCAAATGAACAGTCAAAGATATGTCCTAGTCATTCAGTTGGTATAGGTTTGATGCCAGAAAAGAATGATGTCATTTCCTCTATTGTGTTTTGCCAAAAAAATCTGCTAGGTGATTTTATCAATTACTTTTTTTTTTTTTTTTTTTTTTTTTTTTTTCTCCCTGTAACATCTATTGGCATGAAATATATATGTCCCAGGAATAATCCGAAAATCAAGCCATGGCTGAGTGCCTCATGCTGAGAATGGATCTCTATAATCCTATCACCTGGAAAATAACTAAATCCAAAGTAACATATATGTGCTCTTAATCCAATTAACCCATCATTATTTCAGGCCTATTATATTCTTATATTCTGATAAGAAGTCAATTTAATGTTGTGCAGAAGTACCTGTTCAGAATGATGTCTTGTTTGGAGATGAACTAAACCACACTAGAATGGTGCAAGATCTGATCCAAATGTTATTTTTCACAAATGTTCCAGACTTCTCTATTCATTACAAAACACTTCAGCCTACTTTTAGAACAGTTCTCTCAGAACTATTCTAAATAGAATATTTAGAATTTTAACAGAACATTTAGAACAGAATAATGTAGAATAGAACTATTCTACATTTAAAATAGTTTTCTTTGGCTAAGGATACCAATGAGGAATGTCAGAGTCTTACACATTCTCATTAAATTTTTGCATACTACCAAAGATCCTTCCTCCTGCTTTGACAGAGAAAGATGAAAAGCAAGCTGTTGTTTTCAGTCATGAATTACTTTACCTCTGAGAGGTGAGTCCTTTTGTTGGTCTAAACTGGAATTAACAAAGTTGAAGATCTCAAATCTCAAGAGCTATGATGAAGATAACTTGTCTTTGCCATATTACTCTCTTTTTCTATATTCACTTCTCCATTCCTTAAATGACACAAAAGAAATACAATAATAAGTGGATTTTGTGATAAAAATGGCAATGTGGTTTTGAAATGCAATTTATAAGCTAAAGACTACATTATAATTGTTTCTTTAAATCTCATGAATCTTTTGGTAACAGTGCATGATATTAAATTTTCAGTTGCTATTTCTATTCCCAATGCTGGCACATTTTTAATCTGAAATGCCTGTGCTGAAAAAAGGAATCATAATTAGCAAAACGAAATGAAGTGTCCTGCCTTTGAATAATAGTTTACCACAAGCAATTGTAGATTACACAAAACACCATGTTTAACTTGATAAACAGATTATCGTGAGAGAAAAATTTAATGGGTAGTTTATTGGAGCAATTTGTATCAAGGTGCCAGACATCTCCTGGGAATAGATAAATCTGTAAGGAAGTGTTTTTATAGTTCTACTCACCACTTTAGACCATTTACCCAAGTCATTATTAATGCCCATGAAACTCTATGCTGAGATGTCCTCACTAGCTATTTAAATATATTTATTTTTGGAGTTTTTGCCTTTTCCTTGACTAAGTTATAACTAAGGATAAATGAAGGAAGAAGATAGATATCATTTATAGAGTTAAGAAAAAGATCTACAAGGCTGTGGGGATAGTAGGAACTTTTGTCTAAGATTTCTCCCTTGTTACTACAGAGTCAGGGCCGCTCTCACCCACTCAATAGGAGGATCCTCATTTCCAACAGCCATGGTAGGCGGTTGAAACATTCTGAGCACTGTAAATAAAGCTCAGAAATCCTCTCTACCATTTGGCTACTTAAATCAACAAAGTACAAAAATTACATTCTGAAATGTAATTTTATGCGCTCTAACCTAAGGAAGTTTTTCTGACACAAGACTTGAATGTCTGGTATGCAACAATGCTTCATGCAATGTTTTGATCAATAAAACTCCACAGGGAGATTTTAGGTTCCTTGGTGTGAAAAGGACCCAAGCTATGATTCAATGTATTACTTTCACTAGGTTCATAACTTGTACATTGCTTGAGAGTGCAAAATTGTATGTTCTGTTTTGATACTACTGGAAAAGGTTTTTGGCATGTCCAAGCCAAAAGAGGGAAAACTCTGAAGCCATTTGCACGGAGTAGAGAAAGTGGTTCAGCTATACAAAATTATGAGGAACAAGCAGGAGCAGGAGTTCTGAAAAGTAATTGTTTATCTGGGGCATCTTTATATCTTTCTTTTGTCAATAGGTAAGTAATGGCCTGTCAAAGTTACTATTCTCCACAAATTTAGCAGTCCATCTACTTACAATTTTCATCCACTGTCTAGAATCTGAGCAGGCAGAAGATCACCTGTTGTGTACCAGGCTCTATATTTGTCTTACCATACTTGCAAATTTTTCCTCTTCTTTCAAATTAAAATGATTAAAGTACGGAGAATATGGGGGTAGGTGGGAGAATATAGGGGTAGGTGGAGAATGAATGCATCAGCCACTGAAACAATGCAGTATACTGTGGTTAAGAACCTGTCATCCATGGTAGGCAATAGTTGCTTCTTTGTGGTTTGATACAAAATGACATTTGTCAGTGGTCCTGCAGTCACTCAAAAGAGTGGCAACAGAAATGCCATTGGAGGTACGGAATGCAAAATGAGTAAGAGAATCCAATGAAGGAAGCCACTCAGAGGATTTCCTTTGTACTTCTTAATATCTCTGTGGAATGCAAATAGATTATGTTATTTGAGAATAAATTCAGTTTAAACCTCTCTCCTAAGCACCTGCCTTCTACTCAGTCTACATGAAATCCCTGTTGAAAATGACTCTGATATAGAAGTACCCAAAATAACTTTACAGTAATGTCAGCTCTTATTATTTGTAGATTGTTTGTAGATAGATTATTTTGTTTGTAAATAAACATGTCCAAAAGAACAATTTTTCTGGCAGAACCTCTTAGCTCAGGCATTTTGCTGTACTATTGTGCTTCCACCATTTCCTAATTTTGTCTGGATCTACACAGCCCCACAGGGCTGTGTTTGAA
Source organism: Heteronetta atricapilla (assembly GCA_011075105.1). Classification (NCBI taxonomy): domain Eukaryota; kingdom Metazoa; phylum Chordata; class Aves; order Anseriformes; family Anatidae; genus Heteronetta; species Heteronetta atricapilla. The sequence goes on from CM021731.1 coordinate 23,183,477, forward strand.
TTAATCAGTCTTATTATTTGAGGGATTGGTGTGGTGGTGCTGAGACATCTGTGATGACTTGGGACATTCTGTGCAGGCTGGGAAATAGTAAATAGTTGTATTATATGGTTCTTGTATTTTCCAGAGTATCCCCATTATAAACAATAGAAAGCTTATTACTGTTCTATCATCAGTTTTGGTCATCTACAAAGCAGAAGAGTTCTCAGTCTATTAAAAAACAAACAAAAAAAAAGAGTAAAAAAATTGAATGTTCAGCTCCATTGGAGTCGTGCACAGCTGCAGCTAGCTACTGGAAATAGTTAGTTAAAGCAAGAGCTAGTATACGTATCCTGTACATCTATTACAATTTGGCAGTACTTACATTTCCTATGTTACGTTCTCTATTGCCTTAATACAACATATTGTCTTTTCTTTTAAATGTTGAAGATCAAAACAAGAGAAAAAAAAAAAAGAGGAAAAAAAAGTCAGAGGACACAGAAGGGAAAGTTAATTTTACTATGAGCTGTGAAGAAAAATCTTCTTCCCTTATGGTTTCAATGGACATGTTTGTCAATTTTATCTGGAGGTGGGAGTTTCAGAGACAAATTCATCACGAACTGGGGAAGTCTCTGACCAGAAAAATATATAATTCTCACAGACTACCCTGACAAGCATTACCTTTGAAGAGCCACATTATAATCTCTGTTTTCCAAGACAGGGAGGAGAATTCTATCTACATTGAAGTAGCTCAGTTAATAACCTTGAGCAATATAAACTCAATCCAGGCCTCACAACAGGTTTATCCAAACTGCAGATATCTTCATTAGCAAAGAAAGTTGGAGTTAGATACTAAGGACAGTTTGAGCTCTTCACATTACAGGCAGCTACCCTGACTTTCACTAAAGTAACAATGCTTTGACAAGTATAACACAAGAATCTCCTCATTAAAAAAACAACAACAACAACAACAACAACAACAACAACAAAACTATTTCTAGTGTCCTAGATCACAATTTATTTGAAATGTGGACTTCGATTTTCCTATGTGGTTGTGCGTGAAAAAAACAGGGCCTTGATCTGTTGAGGAGGTGGTTAAATGTTTCTAGGAGAGTATACTAGTTCAAAATTGGTGTAAGAGGAAAGCCAGGTCCTGAGAGCATATGACGTTGTTCTGAGAAATGTTTGTGTTTAAGCATTCACAGACTTCCCAGAAATGCTGTATCATTAAAGAAAGAAATCTGCTGCCATAAAATGCCTTATTCTGAATTTTATCATACATTATTTCTCTCCATATGCTACACTGGAAGAAAGTGTAGAATGATTAGTTTTCATAAAAGAATTTACTACCAAGCCCTTCTTTGATTCCATTGAAAATATTCACATTTTTAAACTAAACTTAGAGGGAGTCTCACTAAACACTTCCATCATTAAAAACAAAGGGATGTGATTCTTCTGTGTGGGATTGATTTTTAAAAACCCCACAGCTTGCATAACCAATAATTTGCCTCTGAAAATGAAACATATAAATAAGCAAATCAGAATATTCAAATAATATCGTGTTACAATTTTACCTGCTTTGCCTCTGCAATCTGTCTCTGGGGGTTAATTATCTATTAAAAGACCTGAAATCATTTTCCTTTGAAAATAATAATAATAAAAAAAAAAATGGAAAGAACTTTAAAAATGTTTCTTCAGGTTAAAGTGAGATATGCTGCTTCTGGAATAATGTATAGGGTATTTTCGTTGGACTTTTTGAAAAAAAAAAAAATCTTTAAAAATTGCCATGATTTCTTTATGACAACCTGAAATTAAACTACTCATTTTTTAGGAAAAACAAAACAAAACAAGAGAAAAAAAAAAAACCACCACCACCAACAAAAAAAAAACACTTATGCACATTTTGTTTCTCATTTCTTTGAAAAAACATGGAGGGACGAGATCAAACGAAATCAAAATTTCCATATAAGGTAAAAAAGAACATTTTCTGATTAACTCAATTTTGACAGAACATTTTCCAATCATCTCTATTTATGGGGAAGATTAGCTCATTTCATTGCTATTGTTCTGTGCAACCCTCCATGGAAATTCAACCAGAGACACAGAGGGGTAATGTTATTGGGCTCAGTAACGTAGCTGCCAAGGTGATTTTCTCACTTATTAAAGCAAAACATGGTCTATAATTGGCACTCAGTTTTCTGAGTAATGGCTATACAGATGTGTCATAGAATAGTGAAGGTTCTTGTAAAGACAATATTTGCCACTTGAAAAATATATTTAAAATTAAAGCTTTCCAGTAGTGTGGTTATTCAGCCAAAGCTAACTTTCTTTAGGTCTCATGCTTAAAGTGTTTTTATGTTTTTTTCACCTTTCAAATTTTCCACCCAAAATATTTCAGCAAAAAGGTTTTTCACTAGAAGGTACGAATGTAATACTTAAGCCACAATTACTGGATATATCGTAGAAAGCAATGTAAGTATTTCTTGCACATTTGAGTTCATCAACACTATAGATGTATATACCTCAGCTTTTGTTCCCTCTATACCACAACACACAATAGCTACAAGCTTCTTTGTCTCTATAACTGTCAAACTGGCTGGGACTATACCAGTTTATTTTAGTATTTCCAAACATTTGTTCTTTATTCTGAATTATTAAGATAAAGTATTTAAGCCATTAACTGCTCCACAGTATCCTCTGAATTCCTTTTTCCTATTCATGTACTGTAAGAGTATAGATGGAGCTCTTATGATAGAAGAAAACTAAACAATTTTGAAGTGACGACCATGCATGCAGGACACTGTTTAATACCAAGACATAAAAAGGCAATTTAATCACTTCTTAAATTGATCCTGACATTTATAGCACAAATGTTATCCATAAATAGTGAAATAATTGAATATTCCAGGTAAGTGGGCTAATGTTTTTTCATAAATATGGAGTATCATATTTTGTGTATTATTTCATAGTCTACATAGCTTTTGTTGAATATCTTTTGATTGCAGGCAATTGAAAAGTCACATTTTCCTATTTCCTACATCAGTGGTAGTGCTGGGACCAGGCATCTCAAATGAAGGTGCAGTAAGTTCTCCAGTAGAGAGGAATCATGGCAGAACTACACAAAGTCTGTGCCTTGCAGCTTGTTGGATTTATATCCCTTAGGAAAAAAAAATACATATATATATATTTAATATATATATATTATTTATTTAACCCTTGCTATTGTAATTCTGGTGTCCTTACTACCCAAATAACCATCTAAGCTTTAGAGAATATTATTAATCTCTTGCTACCTTACAGTTGGCTATATAATGTATGTCTGTCAGTAACAGAATTTAATGATCCATTAGAATGACAAGGATCTCTGGGACCCCATAATACTGTAGGCACATCTGCTCTGCTGGGCATAAACCTCCTTGATGTCTTGTGCAGAGCAGGTGATAGAAAAAGATGATATGATTTGGCTTGGGCTTTGGTTTTATGTGTTGATACTAACAATTTTGCAGTTAAAGGGAACAATCTGCTTTTTTTTTTTTTTTTTTTTTTTTTTCAATAACCTTTCTGGGCTAAGTTGACAAGAAGTCATTCAAGTTCAAAATAATGAATCCCTTTATTTTCAGATTTTAGGTAATTTGAAGTCATTCTGGGGAGATGAAATAAGGATCTACAGGTCTATATTTGCAACTATCCCCAGGAATAACCAGAGGAAGTAAATGTAAGAAACATGTTCCTTACATTTAGTCTTGCAAAACTCCAACAATTCCTACCAGAGCAGAATCTTAGGCAAGAAGCAGAGCCATGTGGGACACCAGCCTTTGTGCAAATCCAGGACTGTGAATGCTTCATCTTGTCCTTTGCTGTCCTGGCTTCCTTGTACTTTTGTCAGTTTTGCCTGAAAAACCTTTCTGTCTTTAGATTTACTATTTTCAGACAAACACTGAGTGCAAGAATAAGATTCGAATGAGGATTAACACAGAGAGAAGATATAGGAGTGCTTGTTTTTGGTGTGGGTGTCCAGAAGAAACAATTTACATGTATTCTGGGCCTAGCCTGAAATTGGAAATGATCCTCTTTACCTCTTTACTTTCTCCACTGTAGCTATCTATATCGTACACTACAGAATGCGTGCTAGGAATTTGATAGGTTATGACCTGGATTCCTAGATCATATCACAATACAAATCTTAGGACAGAAGATGAATGGATTTTTTCTTGAAGGTACTAGTCCATTGTTAGTATTCTCTGCACTTCATCCTTTTGTTACCAGCCAGTCCTGGTGGAGTGTGCTGTGATTAACCTCACAAAAGGGACACAGGAATTTACCTTGGTGATACATCTTCATTGAACAAAATAAATATATATATCTATATTTTCCTTTAAGAAAAAGAAAATTGTATTTATTCTTTGTATTTATAATAATAAATACAAAGAATTAATTGGTTTTCTTTTGGCCACTCACTAAATCCAGTTTATATGGGACATGCTTCAGTAATCCCAGGAGTTAAGGTCGGTGTTGAGGTCATGTCAAATGGTATGTTGTCTCTGTGTGTCTGTGCACAGAAAGACAAGTAAATGTCTGGTAAAAGAGAGTGTTTGTGAGTTTTCATAACAAAAATTTCCCTTCAGAGGAAGTCTTTTTGCCAATTTTAGTGGGATTCACAAGGGACATGAAAAGGATGAGCAGGGCAGATGGGAACAGCGATTAAAAATGCATTTGTGAGCTTAAAAAGATGTTGCCTTTGAAAAACACATGCAGCACAGACCTCTGAGCATTTTATACACTGCTAAAGACTAGCCTCCAAAGTGTTGATTTATATTAATAATGATGTGAGTCGGGTTTACAAAATTCCTATTTAAGATCCCCTCCCTATAATTTGGATTGTGTATTCTGTGACTGATGTATGGTACTACTTTTTTCATTTCTAATGAAAAAATAACTGAATTATTCTTTTTGTTTACATCTTTCCATGCACTATGTGTATGTGCATGATGCCTTTTCACTATGGAAAGAATCTTATATTTAAAAAAAAAATCAGAAAAAACCTGAAATACTGGGTTTAGGTTGTTTGTTTGTTTCCTTTCGGATTATAATATCTAACGCAGGCACATCAGCAAAGAAACAGTGAGTCTTTTCTGTGTTTATGTTACTTATTAAAGCAATGTCAGCAAAATAATCACTCAAGGTACTGTGAGTGACTTTTATGGGACAGCTGAAATTAGACACCTTGGTTACGTTCAGAAATCTCCTTGCTAGGAACAGTACATTCACTAACATTTTCTATCCTAAATTTTTTGTAACCTCAAGGTAAATGATTGAAAAATGGAAGCCTTATGGGGAAACCAAGACACAAGGAGACTGTGGTGCTAAATTACGTTGTGTCAGTGCCAAAAACCATAATTTACAGTGAGACTTGGGATGATTTTTCCTCAGCTTTAGACCTCAAAAAAAAAAAAGGCATCAACAGGAAAGAGACAACTGGCCTGTTTTAGACACTTAGAATCATAGAATACCCTGAGTTGGAAGGGACCCTTAAGGATCATCAAGTCCAACTCTTGACACCGCACAGGTCCATCCAAAAGTTCAAACCATGTGACTAAGTGCACAGTCCAATCTCCTCTTAAATTCAGTCAGGCTCAGTGCAGTGACCACTTCCCTGGGGAGCCTGTTCCAGCGTGCAACCACCCTCTCTGTGAAGAATCTCCTCCTGATGTCAAGCCTAAATTTCCCCTGCCTCAGCTTAACCCCGTTCCCGCGGGTCCTGTCACTGGTGTTAATGGAGAAAAGGTCTCCTGCCTCTTGACACCCCCTTATGAGGAAGTTGTAGACTGCGATGAGGTCTCCTCTCAGCCTCCTCTTCTCCAGGCTGAACAGGCCCAGTGACCTCAGCCGTTCCTCGTACGTCTTCCCCTCCAGGCCTTTCACCATCTTCGTAGCCCTCCTCTGGACACTCTCCAACAGTTTCACGTCCTTTTTATACTGTGGTGCCCAGAACTGCACACAGTACTCGAGGTGAGGCCGCACCAGCACAGAGTAGAGCGGGACAATCACCTCCCTTGACCTACTAGCGATGCCGTGCTTGATGCACCCCAGGACACGGTTGGCCCTCCTGGCTGCCAGGGCACACTGCTGGCTCATATTCAACTTGCCGTCTACCACGACCCCCAGATCCCTCTCTTCTAGGCTGCTCTCCAGCATCTCATCGCCCAGTCTGTACATGCAGCCAGGGTTTCCTCGTCCCAGGTGCAGGACCCGGCACTTGCTCTTATTGAACTTCATGCGGTTGGTGATCGCCCAGCTCTCCAACCTATCCAGATCCCTCTGCAAGGCCTTTCCACCCTCATTCGAGTCCACAACTCCTCCAAGTTTGGTGTCATCAGCAAACTTGCTCAAAATACCTTCTATTCCTACATCCAGATCGTTTATAAAAATATTGAAAAGTACCGGCCCTAAAATGGAGCCTTGAGGGACCCCACTGGTGACCGCCCGCCAGCCTGACGCAGCCCCATTCACCATAACCCTTTGGGCCCTGCCCGTTAGCCAATTGCTCACCCATCGAATGATGTTTTTATTTAGCTGTATGGTGGACATTTTGTCCAGTAGGATCCTATGGGAAACCGTGTCAAATGCCTTGCTGAAGTCCAAAAAAATCACATCAGCTGGTTTCCCTTGGTCCACCATACGGGTGATCTTATCATAAAAGGAAATCAGGTTAGTTAGGCAGGACCCACCCTTCACAAACCCATGCTGGCTGGGACCAATGACTGCTTTGTCCCCCAGGTGCGCCTCAATAAGTTCGAGAACCATCTTCTCCATGATTTTACCAGGCACTGATGTGAGACTGACAGGCCTGTAATTGCTAGGGTCTTCTTTCTGACCCTTCTTGAAAATCGGCACAACATTTGCCAGCTTCCAGTCTACCGGGACCTCTCCAGACTCCCAGGATAGTTGAAAAATAATTGAGAGAGGTTCCGCGATGACGTCCACCAGCTCCTTCAGCACCCGGGGATGAATCCCATCTGGACCCATGGACTTGTAGGGATCCAGGTGGAGTAGCAAATCCCGCACACGTTCAGGGTCAGTTGGGAGTTTGTCATCCCCACCGTCCCGGTCCTCCAGCTCAGGGCACCCTGGGTCCCGAAGCCCATCATCGGCATTGAAGACAGAGGCAAAGAAGGCGTTAAGCGTCTCTGCTTTGCCTATGTCATTGTCTGTGAGGAGACCTTCCCTATCAAGGAGCGGCCCTATGTATTCTTTAGTTCTCCTTTTTCCATTCACATATCTAAAAAAAACCTTTTTATTATCTCTCACAGACACAGCCAGCTTCAACTCTAGGTGTGCTTTAGCCACACGAATTTTCTTCCTACAAACACGAACAGCATCCCTGTATTCTTTCCATGTCACCTGGCCCTCCTTCCAGTAGCGAAAGACTCTCTGTTTCCACCTAATCTCCATTAGAATGTTCCTGGTCAGCCACACCGGCCTCCTGCCCCGCCTGCCTGACTTGTGATATTTAGGAACTGCCTGTTCTTGTGCTTCTAGGAGGCATCGCTTAAAGAATGACCAGCACTGGTGGACATCGAGGCCTTCAAGAGCAGCTTCCCAGGGGACCTTGCTGACTAGTTCCCTGAGCAGCCTGAAGTCCGCCTTCCCCATATCTAGGGATAAGGTTTTGGTGGCACTTTTCCTTCTGTCACCGTAAATTTTGAACTCAACCACTTCATGGTCGCTATGACCGAGGCGGCCACCAATCACCACATCTCCCACCAGGCCCTCTCTGTTTTCTAGCAATAGGTCTAGGAGGGCACCTTTCCTAGTTGGCTCCGTTAGCACCTGCACCAAGAAGTTATCATCTAGGTGCTTCATGAACCTCCTGGACTTGCTCGTGTCTGCCGTGTGGCACTCCCAGTTAACGTCTGGCAAGTTGAAGTCCCCCATAAGGACAAGGGGAGTTAATCTCGAGGCCTCTCTTAGTTCTGTAAAGAAGAATTTATCGGCGCTATCGTCCTGGCCAGGCGGTCTGTAATAGACTCCCACAACTACATCCCCTTTATTCGTTCGTCCCTTGATCCTTACCCAGAGGCTCTCAACTTTGCCATCGCCGACCTGAAGTTCCACACAGTCCAGCCCCTGCTTCACATACATCGCCACCCCACCACCTCGCCTTCCCTGCCTGTCCCTCCTGAAGAGCCTGTAACCATCTATCGCAACCCCCCAGTCACAGGACTCATCCCACCAGGTTTCGCTTATGCCGATGATGTCGTAGTTGCGGGACTGGGCCAGTACTTCTAGCTCATCCATTTTATTCCTCATACTGCGTGCGTTTGTGTAGAAACATTTCAGGTGTGTCTCCTTACACTCAGCACCTTGTGGATCTAACCGAAGGACCTCACTGGCACACAGCCCCTCTGATTCTAGCGTACCATCCCTTAGGTCTTCACCGGCGTGCCTGGTTTTAGCCCCTTCCCCCTTCAACTCTAGTTTAAAGCCCTATCTATCAGCCCTGCCAACTCCTGACCAAAGATCCTTACCCCTCTCCGAGAGAGGCGCATCCCATCCGGTGCCATCAGGCCCGGTGTAGCATAGACCTTCCCATGATCAAAGAACCCAAAGTTCTGCCGGTCACACCAGTCTCAAAGCCACGAGTTTAGGTGAACAGCACACCTTTCTGCTTCGATCCCCCCTATCGGAAGGACAGAGGCAAACACAACCTGCGCGCCTGATCCTCTAAGTAGTCGCCCCAAATCCCTAAAGTCTCTTTTGATCGCCTTCAGACTTCTCTTTGCTACTTCATCGCTACCAGCCTGAAAGACCAGTAGCGGGTAGTAGTCAGTAGGCCGTACCAGGTGCTTGACTTTCTTGGCAACGTCCGTGACCCTGGCCCCAGGGAGGCAGCAGACTTCCCTACGGGTAGGGTCAGGCCGACAAATAGGGCCCTCTGTTCCCCTAAGGATAGAGTCTCCCACAATGATCACTCTCCTGTCTTTCTTGGTGGAGGCAGTCCCGATGTGTGGAGTCGACCTCCTCGCCCTAGGCATCCTCCTGGGAACACTTTCTATCTCTTCCTCAGTTGCCGGTCTCTCAATCTCCAGGGCCTCAAACCTGTTTCGTAAGGGCACCTGGGAAGGTGGGGCCGGAAGGGGAGGGCATCGCCTGCGATGTCGAGCAGGGATCTGTCTCCATTCCTCCTCAACTGCCAGATCCCCTCCCTCTGCCCGACAGCGACAGGGCAGGGGGTCCACCCCCATTTGGGGTGTCTCACCCCGGTACCTCTCCTTGAGGCCCTGCAGGGAGTTACTCCACAAGTCTATCTCCCGCTCACACTCCCTGATATCCCTCAACCTCTCCACCTCCTCCTTGAGCTCCGCCACCATGCGGACCAGGTCATCCACCATGCGGACCAGGTCATCCACCTGCTCGCACCTCACGCACGCAGCGTCTCTGCCTCCCGCCGATGGCAGCAGCAGGCTCTGACACTCCCCGCACCCGGTGACCTGAACCGCTGCATTCTTTAACGGGTAGTCGGTCTGGGTGTATACCGACTTCCTGGAGAGAGCACCGTGCCTGGTGGAGACCATTATCGCCTCGCTATCGGCTGTCGTTAAGAAGTGTTCGTGTGGGCAGGGGGTTGCTCTCCGCCCTGCCTGCGCGAACTGCCGCGCTAATTGCCTCGCCACGCCGTTTGCCCGTCCTGGTCGCCGCGCTCTTGGTCGCTCGCGCTCCCTAGGGGCTGCTTTTGAACGGCCGGGGAGGGGGCGCTGCTGGCTCCGCCTTCGCCTCGTCAGCCTCCCTCACGAGGGCTGCCGGGTCCTGGCGGCTCCCTCGAGTAGGCTCGATGCCGGAAAGTTTGCCCTGCGTGGCCCGATCCCCCGCTCCGCTGCAGAACGCGTCTGCCCCGGAGCCGATCGCCTCGGATGGTTCTCGAACTTATTGAGGCGCACCTGGGGGACAAAGCAGTAATTGGTCCCAGCCAGCATGGGTTTGTGAAGGGTAGGTCCTGCCTAACTAACCTGATTTCCTTTTATGATAAGATCACCCGTATGGTGGACCAAGGGAAACCAGCTGATGTGATTTTTTTGGACTTCAGCAAGGCATTTGACACGGTTTCCCATAGGATCCTACTGGACAAAATGTCCACCATACAGCTAAATAAAAACATCATCCGATGGGTGAGCAATTGGCTAACGGGCAGGGCCCAAAGGATTATGGTAAATGGGGCTGCGTCAGGCTGGCAGGCGGTCACCAGTGGGGTCCCTCAAGGCTCCATTTTAGGGCCGGTACTTTTCAATATTTTTATAAACGATCTGGATGTAGGAATAGAAGGTATTTTGAGCAAGTTTGCTGATGACACCAAACTTGGAGGAGTTGTGGACTCGGATGAGGGTAGAAAGGCCTTGCAGAGGGATCTGGATAGGTTGGAGAGCTGGGCGATCACCAACCGCATGAAGTTCAATAAGAGTAAGTGCCGGGTCCTGCACCTGGGACGGGGAAACCCTGGCTGCACGTACAGACTGGGCGATGAGACGCTGGAGAGCAGCCTAGAAGAGAGGGATCTGGGGGTCCTGGTAGACGGCAAGTTGAATATGAGCCAGCAGTGTGCCCTGGCAGCCAGGAGGGCCAACCGTGTCCTGGGGTGCATCAAGCACGGCATCGCTAGTAGGTCGAGGGAGGTGATTGTACCGCTCTACTCTGCGCTGGTGCGACCTCACCTCGAGTACTGTGTGCAGTTCTGGGCACCACAGTATAAAAAGGACGTGAAACTGTTGGAGAGTGTCCAGAGGAGGGCTACGAAGATGGTGAAAGGCCTGGAGGGGAAGACGTACGAGGAACGGCTGAGGTCACTGGGCCTGTTCAGCCTGGAGAAGAGGAGGCTGAGGGGAGACCTCATCGCAGTCTACAACTTCCTCGTAAGGGGGTGTCGAGAGGCACGAGACCTTTTCTCCATTAACACCAGCGACAGGACCCGCGGGAACGGGGTTAAGCTGAGGCAGGGGAAGTTTAGGCTTGACATCAGGAGGGGGTTCTTCACTGAGAGAGTGGTTGCACACTGGAACAGGCTCCCCAGGGAAGTGGTCACTGCACCGAGCCTGACTGAGTTTAAGAAGCGATTGGACTGTGCACTTAGTCACATGGTCTGAACTTCTGGGTAGACCTGTGCGGTGTCAGGAGTTGGACTTGATGATCCTTAAGGGTCCCTTCCAACTCAGGATATTCTATGATTCTATGATTCTCCATGATTTTACCAGGCACTGACTTGAGACTGACAGGCCTGTAATTGCTTGGGTCTTCTTTCTGACCCTTCTTGAAAATCGGCACAACATTTGCCAGCTTCCAGTCTACAGGGTCCTCTCCAAATTCCCAGGATCATTGAAAAATAATTGAGAGAGGTTCCGCGATGACGTCCGCCAGCTCTTTCAGCACCCGGGGATGAATCCCATCTGGACCCATGGACTTGTAGGGATCCAGGTGGAGTAGCAAATCCCGCACACGTTCAGGGTCGGTTGGGAGTTTGTCATCCCCACCGTCGCGGTCCTCCAGCTTGGGGCACCCTGGGTCCCGAAGCCCATCATCGGCATTGAAGACAGAGGCAAAGAAGGTGTTAAGTGTCTCTGCTTTGCCTGTGTCATTGTCTGTGAGGAGACCATCCCTATCAAGGAGCGGCCCTATGTATTCTTTAGTTCTCCTTTTTTCATTCACATATCTAAAAAAAAACTTTTTGTTTTCTTTCACAGACACAGCCAGCTTCAACTCTAGGTGTGCTTTGGCCCCACGAACTTTCTCCCTACAAACACGAACAGCATCCCTGTATTCTTTCCATGACACCTGGCCCTCCTTCTCCACTACTCACCATTATCTTTAGAAGGAATCTGGAGTTACAGGATTTGATATAAATGACAGCTTCCACTTCATCCACAGTTCTGGGACAGGCTTTGGCTATATCCACACAATGGAGAAACTGTCTAGAGGACAGGTTAGAGGTTGTATTTACTTTCCATCTGCTTTATCTATTTGCAAAGTAAACTGCAGGGCTGACTTGAAGCTGATCCAGCAGGAGAGTCTCTGGAAGAAAACCAGACAAATTAGAAGCTTTAGAGTACACAGTAAAGCAATTTTCTTTCCCATGTAGAAAGAGAACTGAAACAGCTGTGGAGACTGCTGCTGTGGCATTGGACAGAAGAGGTGGCCATGGAGGCCTATACAGAAGCAACCCTGATGTTCTGGCCTGAAAGCATACCAATTCTACCTGCTACATGGGCAGATGGGATTTACAGGTGACAGATAGATTTCAGGCTGAGTGCAAGGTTCCTATAAATATAAGATGTGTGGTCTTGAGTGTTCCTCTGATTATTCTTTTTTCTTTTCTTCATTTATGATAAATATCTCTGGGAATGAAATTACTTTGTTCCTCCTCACTGGAAAAGATCAGAAAGTTATTGAGATTTATGTGTATGAATTGAATCACTTTGAGACAACTATTTTTGGCTGAAACTGCTGTAAAAAATCAAGGTGAATTAGACAGCTTCATTCTTAGCCTTGTTACATTTTTATTCTAACTCTTAGACTAACAAAGGATGAGGGAAATATCAAAAGTATGTGTCAGGACATGGTTCTCAATCCAGCATTAGAAGTCCTCAAATCTGAGGATTGAGAATTGAGCCTCTGTTAACTTAACAGAGCCAAAAAGCATAGTGGAGATAAGCTATTTTTGTTCTGCTGTAAGATAAACTCCTTTGTATAAGGTGAGAAAATAGAGCTGACCTCTGTGAAGTATTCTCCTAGTAACACAAGAGCACCTGTTTTCACCACGTTTGCATCCTGGGGTAGTTAGCATTCCTGAGGAGCCCTGAGGTAGAAACTCACAACTTCTGTAACAATGAAGACAAACATGAAGCCTGATATACAAGTGTGTTCTCCCATCAGGACTTTAAGAGCACTTCAGAATATGCCTTGTGACTAACACAGTGATGGAACAGCCTCCTTGCTGTCATTTTGCATCAATGAGGGGGGCTGCAGACAACTGACATGCAACTTTTGTATACTACATCAGCCTGTTGATTAACAACTTTCCCAGCAAAACTCTTCAGGGAGAAGCCTTAATTGGTACTGTCACAAAATGTGTCTTGCTGCCTTTATCTTTCAATAGAGGTGTAAAAAGCACTAAAAACTTCAGAGTAGCAGAAAGCCACATCATCACAAACTTGACATTGTAGGAAGCTGTAAACACAAAATAAATCAACTATGTTCAATGCAAAACAGAGTATTTAATGCAGTGTTTTAAAGTACTGTTTTGGGGACATTAAATAGACCTGTGTACATCTGCTATTACTTTCACCATCTTTTATATCCTGTGTTTCCCCACCTCAAAGTAAAAGTTATTTTTCATCCTGTGGCATTTTCCAAAGGACAAAGACATTTCAAAACATTCTACATTCAATTATTTTTCTTTAATTTTAGAAATTTTTGTCCAACGAATGTGATTGCTGATATCAATATACCAATATAAAGATCAGCATTGCACCCCTGGGTTTTATAGTTGTGCTTGCATCCAGGTCATCGTTTGAGAGCAAATTCATGTCTTTGCAAGTACTGATTCCTTACAATTTCCAAAGTCACCAAAATTCAAGGTGACTTGTTGCTCCAAAGGTGCAGGTTAGTTAAAATGTTTGAGGAGTCTTGTGTAACTACCCTGACTACAAAATTCCTCTTCTATTTTTTTAATGTCTCCATAGGCCAGATGGCTATTTGCTTTTTAGACGTCTGTTGAGAAGAATGATAAAAAGGTTCAAGTTATTTGAAAGGAATAGTGTGTGTTGAAAATTTAAACATATTTTATGTTTAGTAACCTACTGGCTGAATTCAGAGCTTAGTACATGAGGTGCCAGAGGAACGTGGTATGAATTATCATACTGTTGCGTCTGTGTTACATTCTGTAAATTTTGGCACCTTCAGTTCTTTCTGTGTTCCCTGAGACTATCTAACACAAAGCTACACTCATAAATGAGGAAATAGCATCCATTTGATCACCCTTGCAGATAGCTACATTGCCTCGTTCCCTTACATTGCTTCACCTCCATGGTAGCTGTAGTCAGAAACTTTCTGTTTAAATATTTTTTTCAATAGATTCTGCTTTAAAAATAATAATAATAATAATAAAAAACCATGGGAAGTGTCTGCTTACTAAGAATTTGGGGGATTTATTTTTTTGTTTTATCTTTCCCATCACAAAACCAGATAGTCACTTTTTTATTTTCATTGTATCAAATATTGTATCAAATATATAAATACATATTTATGTGGGGAGAGAACAGTAGCTGAAAAAGAGAATTATTTTCTAGGGAAAAAAAAGTAAAAAAAGAAAACAAATTAAAAAATACGCAACTGACTGGCCTTGTTAGTTACACTTACTCTATAACGGTTCTTGGGAATCTATCTTGATGTGAATGTCCTAGCAGACAGACACTGATGTCTGTTAACAGAGGAAGGCGTAACATGGAGTATTCTGAGTTTAATTCACACTTTCTTATACTTTTCAGCACTCCAGATGTATACCTGATGGCCCAAGGTTCCCAAAGTGATCCTGGTTACGTATTTTTCCATGTTGCCCAGTTAAATCCAGACAACTACCTAGAACACTCTCACCTCCATGGTGTCCATAAGGACAGTGTCAGCTGTAGAGAAGGAGCACTCCATTACCACAAAGGGGATTAGGCATTCTCCATCAGCTGGTGTACACAGAAAGCAAATACTTTTAGAAAGACTGCTATAGAGGTTAATCACTATGTATTTGGAATTCGGCCAAGTATAGCCAAGATGACATTGATCTGTGATACAGCAATGAACTAGTCTTTAATAAAGAGGTTTCTGTTGATTTAATACTTTGTGGCAGTTCCTTGTATGTCAGCATAGATACAGAACAGTAAGTCAAAAGTTGATTATTTCTTGTTTCTAGAAAGATATGATGTCCTTTTTTCTTTTCTTTTTTTTCTTTTTTTTTTTTTTTTGTTTTAAATGGCATTACAATGGCCTACTTATCAACCTACTTTCTCATAGTCCTGTAGCAAAATGAGCTAGATGAATGGAAGTGACAAAGACTGTCTTTGCAACAAATTATTTATACATGGAATATGTAATTAATAAGAAATGAAAAGAGTGAATATTCTGCCTTTAGTAACAACAGTGGTACTATATTTCTTGTTATATACATAATGATGAATACAGTATAAAAAAAAAATGTTTACTGTTGATTTTCGACCCTATCATATATGGATTTACAATCTTACATCTGCATGAACAATTTGTTCTAGCTAAATACCTCTGACTGAACACAGTGGAAATGGACATCCATGTGATGTAAATAAGACCTTTAATTATTTTCATCCACAATAACAATATTCAAAATTCTGTTTCTAGTTCTCGGAGAACATAAAATTAGACCAGAATGTTTAGTTTATTCTTGGGTTTCCTGATCTAATGCAATGTTTTGAAGTTAGAAATTTCCCTAGTGCCAAGTGAGGAAACTAGATCTCAGCATTTCCTGAAGAATCTTTTAACCTGTCCTGATTCCATTGAGCAATGTGCTGAAAATAGTACAGTCAGCTTTTGTAGAAAGGCAATTTCAGTGTTATCACTTCTAAATTGAGAAACCAGACTACTGATGTACCCAAAGGAATACACATCTGTATCTGAAGCTTTAATGCTCTATAGGATGTCTTTCTTACTCACTTTAAATAGGGCTGAATCGCAATAGGTGGAAGTTACCCTGGGGTAATATCTTTGCAAGCAAGGGCAATGAATTTGGCCCTCAGTTTCTGGCTGTGGGAAACGTGGCTAGCAATTCAGCATATTTCATAATAATTATAGTAATTATTACATATAAAGTAAATTATATATAAACAACCACTTTGACCTAAAAGCTAAACAGAAGCAAAATATACTTAGAAGAATGACTTGATCTGTCTCAACTATGCATGCAGAAAACAGAAGGAATTCTGAACATTTATAATCCTTTTGCTTTGTGATTCCATTAGGGAATTAATCTATTAACTAAATAATTAAATGCATTGTGTGGCAAATCCTGCATAAGTCATGACAGCAAATAGGCCAGTAAACCATTCATGCTCTTCATTACACTCATGTAATTGTAGCAATAGATTGGTATCTTGGGTTTGCACAGCGGCATGTGTGGGATGGTCTGTGATTCCACAGGCTGTACAGTGGTAGAAACACTAGTCATTGAGAAATATTTCTACCACTGTAAGCAAAAGAATAAATAGATCATTAATTTGATTAGAAATTTTGATTGAACCTAGGTGCAAGAACAGGCAAGGTAAGCACTTGCCTTGGGCAGCAGCATGTAGCGAAGTGTCTGCATCCCACATTGCCTGTGCTATGGGGGTCCTGCTGCTGCTGAGGGAAACAATATGGGTGGAGGGGATTACTGTTGCCTACCTCATGGCTCTGTATTACACTAGTTTAGCTTGCCTTACCAGCTAAGGAAGGCTGTCTTCTCTCATTGATCCTGTTTGCTCTATAGCTCTACAGCATGGCTTCCCTAGGCAGAAGTGACCTAGTGACCTGACCTGGGGTAGAAAAATCAATTTTGCAACACTCCCTTCTGAGAATAGCTGAGCCATCTCTGAGGAGTTATAAGCTACAGCATAGTTGCTGAAGTTATGTTTGTTCACAGGATGCCCTAGAAACTCCTGAAAGAAGTAGTAAGAGCAGAATAGCCAAATATTTTTCAGAAGGCAACAAATAAAATGTCAAACACTTCAGCCAGCCCATCTAATTTGAAATTAAAGACCAAATCACTTATTAAACTGTATTTATAATGCAAAAATTACCTTGAGGCACAGCTAAGAAACATAATGGGCACTAAGGACTTTGACACTCGGGAAAATTATAAGCAATAATTAGAATAGTTTAGAAATGTTTCAGAAACTCTATTTAACACTTTGTTGATGTAATAACATATTGTAAGGCCTTAAAATAAGTAAAGTTAATCCAGACTGCTCTACTTTCTTTTTCATCATTTCTTGCAAAGAATGCAAGGAAATATAGTGGAGTAATTCTAGATGCTAATAAAATAATACTTCATTGTTCTTCATGGAAATTAGTGATGCATAATAATGCATGTAATTACTGCTAGTGAAAGCCATAGTAGAAATCATTGTTGAATTTTAATGAATGAGTTAAATGCTTGGGATTGTCAGAAACATAATTATTGGAGAAAAATTAATTCTGGCATTCTGTAATTACTACTTCAAATATTGTGAGGTTTCGTTGAGAGGACTATCTGAAATAATTCCTTTAAAAAAAAAAAAAAAAAACAAAGGACATACTAGGAAGCACTTTATATGCAGATCTTTTGGGTCTTTTGATTATAGGAGTCTGGATGTGATAGTACACAAATACACTCTGAAAATATATGTTTGTCTTAAATATGTGATTCTTCTAATACAGCAAAAGCAAAAGCAAATGTAGGTGAATTCTGTGTGAGGATTTCTTAGCAGCACTTCTTACTGCTCTGAAACTTCTATTAACCATAAGGGATGGTTTCTACTGTTCATGCAATCTTCTGCAGGCTAAATTCCACCTCAGAAAGATTTCATGGCCTGTGTTAATCACCTGTTTTTTCAAAGACATATGGAGAGTTTGCCTGATTTCAATGCAGGAATAAATGTGTTTAGAGTATGCTCCAACCTGCAGTGAAATCAAGAGGGGGAAGAGAAGCAGGCTCTGGGCCAGACCTCAGAAGAACAGGCAGTAGTGTGGGGCGGTGAAATGGCCCACAGCCCAGCTGCCTACTCCAGCAATGCCAGAGCCCTGCAGTGCAGCACTGTAACTGAGAAGGAAGGTTTTGCCCAGATGCTCTGCACTGACTCATATTATACTATTAGTTTAGAAACAATCATCTCACTAAAATGCAGTTTTTGTTTAGAAGGCTAATACTGTAATTTCTGCTAAGGTTTTACTCAAATCTCAGATAGGTTGGACCAAAAGAGTTGTGAACACTGCTGATAACAAAATTAAATCAGAAGCTGCTATTTCTCCACAGGCACAAGGGAACAGAAAATCTGAATGACACATTATGGGCCAAAAGTACATACCTGAAAAATACACTTCCTCCCATGGCATGTGTCACTATTGCAGTGTTGTGAGTCTTTCACACATACAGTACTGTACAAAACACCTCAGCTTAGATATCCAAAACACTAACAGCCTCATCATATGTTCATGATGTCATCTTTCAGAAGATGTATAAACTTACAAAAACACAAACAAAACTCTTTTTTTTTTTTTTTTTTTTTTTTTTTTTTCACTAGACTCATTATCTATGTGCTAAAAGAAAACTGTTATCCCTGTAGCTTTTCCTTCTGGTGTGCCATAATAGTGCCATGTTTGTGGTTTTCTTAGCCCAAACATCTTCAAAGTGATGTGACCATCAGCTTTTAGTGCTCTCTCACCTCCAGCTGGCTGCTTTTCTTGCTTTTCTTTATGAGCAACACAACAGAGCTGATGGTCTGGGGTTTGATTAAGTAGCAAATGTAAGCCTGTAAAGGGAGACAACAAGCTTTTGAACAATTTTACCCTCTTCATTGTCAGACACTCTGGCCAGTTATGTGTCTTAGGTATCTAAACATACCTAAGAACTGCTGAAGAACAGTGCTTAGGATGGTGTACTGCAAACAGGAAACAAGGATTTGGTTCATAGAATCACATAATCATAAAGGTTGGAAAAGACCTCCAAGATCATCTGGTCCAGTCATTCCCCTACCACCAACATTACCCACTAAATCATGTCCCTAAGGACCATGTCCACCATGTCCATGTCCACCATGTCCAACCTTTCCTTGAACATCCACAGGGACGGTGACTTCAACACCTCCCTGGGCAACCCCTTCCAATGCCTAACTACTCTTTCTGGGAAGAAATGTCTCCTAATTTCCAACCTGAAATTTAGTTGATGAAGATATCACTCTTTGTGATGAATGGGCCTTTGGGTCTTCATTTCTATCCAGAAATGGACACATACAAATTTCATTACAATTAAATAAGTTTTTTTTTCTTTTCTTTTAGAAAAGTTCTTTTTTAATTATTTTTTATTATTGAATCACTGGTGTCATGCTGCTTTTAAATGTTTCACCTGTTTCTATTTTAATTTCAGAAGAGAAACTGAAAATTATAAAAGTTTCTAGGAAAATACATGAAAAATACCTGGTGTGATCAGAAGAAGTTAGATTTATAAAACTGCAAAAAGAGAAAAACCTCTCTTTCCCAATATAACCTTTTGTGTCAGCTTATGGTCTCATATCAAAATACACCGAGTACCTTCTTTAAAGCAATATATATTTCTGTGAAGACAACATCAACAGTGAAATTAAATTCACAATATTAGTGGTCTTTAGTACTTATTAATTTCATTGCATGTGTATTACTGTACTCTGTTTTTTGATCAAGAGATCTATGTGATTGTAAAGAGTTAACAGGAAAATGTAGATTTATACATAATATGAAATTGCTGATACAGATGTAAGAAGACAATGTTACCCTTTGTTACAGAAACTGCCATCTCATTACTTTATTCCCACATATTTCTGGTGACATATCAGTAATTGGATGCATAAGCTGTCAGACACCAGTGTTCCCAAGCTCCTTTTCAACTTGGTGTTTCACAAAGTGTCAAGTTTTTTCTATGTCTTAATAAAATATTGTGTTATATACAACACTGTTTCACTGCATTTGGTGTCATGCTAATATTACTCACCAAATCTGTACTGAATGTAAATAAAGCCACCATCTTATTTTGAAGGAATAACAATCTCAACTTATTTGCTCCTTAGTGCCAAATAACTATTTTCAGTTGTCCATAATTTCAGAAATATTATAAAAATAGTTTTGGAAATAATACAACTTCAGACCACCTTTGGAAATTTGAAACTTTCATAACCTATCACTATTAAATAAGGAATTAATTAAAACAAATGGTTTCGAAAAAAAAAAAAAAAAATACTTGGTTTTGTTCTTGTATCACTGTTTATGAGAAAAACAATGCTTTCTTTACAAATTAGACAAGGATTAAGTCCTCCTGGAAAAAAAAAAAAAGAAAAAAAAAAAAAAAAAAAGCAAGCTGATTGTGTTTTCAGAACATGGACCTCCTTTACATTGCATAGCTCTCACACCTGATATAAAGTGACCTCAACTATTTCTTATTCATTTATCTTGAAGTTTGATTTGCAGAATGAATATTCAAATGTGAAAAGTGGTGGTCTCAGGAGGAGATTCTCATTGCAGTGTAGTACATTATTAGTGTTTTTCCAGCACCTTGGAAATAGTTTGGAAAATACTGGGGCTCTGCTGACTTTGGAACATTTTTCTGCAAGCTCTGATTCACTGACATCTCCAAAAATTCCTTGGAGGAGTCTTGTCCCACACTGTCTCAGGATAGGAAATGGAAACTTTAATTCACTACAAGCCACACAATGCCGTTCAATTATTTCTGTGTTCATTCCTATCTGTCAAACTCATAACCTCCAAAAAAATTAGCTATATTCAACATTCCCTTGTTTAGTTTATTTGCAAATTTACCACAATTTTTGTTAGCCTTTATAAATAAGAGTAGACTAGTACTTCTGTGGAAACCCTGGAGAAGTTTATCAATAAGCAGCCCCCTCCCCAGCCCTTCCCTCCCCCCATCCCCCCCCCCCAGCCCTCCCTTTTCTCCCTGTTCTAAATTAAACGCTCTTGGGACATTTCAGCTTTAAAAAAATGCATTTCTGCTCACAGAAATCCTGTATGCTGGACAGAATATTTTTCCTGTACCAAGATATCAGGGAGAGATGCTGTCACCCCTAATCACTGTTTGCATCTTAGGAATACACAGGACAAATTGGAAGTGAAGGGCAAAGTAAGATTTCAAATGCCGCAGTAGTCCTTAAACCCTCACTAGTGGGTGAGTTGGGACTTTATCTGCCAGAAAACACGTCAGAATACCTTGTCTTCCAAGGTCTGTTTCAAATGAGTAGTTTCTTTTTCATTTATTTAAAAAGCATGAATGAAGTAACTGAAGCGCTTAAGATTTACCTTCTTAGTTCTTAGCTTTGATGGTGGATGCCACCCAGAGGAACTTCATCCAGCTTAGAGGGTGGATGATAAATACCAATTACACAAGCCTTCCATCTTGAAAAACCATCTGGTTTTTATTTTGAGGAAGAAGGAACTCAAAGCACTGCTCCAACAGTTACAGTACTGTCTAACCTTGCAACATCTGCTCAAACCAAGGTTGAACTGAAAGCTATTCACTGAAAATGAATTGCTTTATTTAGTGATACATTAGGTAATGCAGGAGTAACAGATACTTTCTGCTTTCTCAACCCTCACCTAAAAGGAGCATCTTCAGAAGAAAGAATACTGGCATATCCCCATTAGATATATTTGTGACAGCCCTCTCTGCTAGCACCCAACTGGGTAACTATAGCATGTCCATTTCACTGTAAACACAGTATCATACACCAAAGAAAAAGGGCTCTTTTCATTTTGTTTCTTTTCTTTTCTCTTCTTTTTGTGGTCAATACCAATGTTAGCAGGACTAAAACAGACATAGAGGTGAAATGGGCTAGGAGCATATTAGCAATGTCATTTGCCATTATTGTGATGGAATAGTTATTTATTTATTGCTCTGGCTACAACTCAGCAAACTGTATACAAAAATAAATAAATAAATAAAATATACTTTTGGGGCCAATAATTCAGTCCAAAACACAACTTTGGCTACAAGAAAACACCAAGGTCTTAACTGTAGCATTATCCTCATCTGTCACAGCTCAAAGTAATGACTATACAAGAGCTTGTGACTGTGGTGATTCTAACCAATTAATTTCACACCAATCAATGCTCTTTTGCACAACTGTTAAGTTTGCACCTTCTTGCCACAAATCATCTTCCAGCTGTTCAATAAGCATCTACTTTTCCTCTGCTAATGCCCTCCCTCTGCCATACTCAGCAATCCAGCTTGACAGTTCTATTTTTATAACAGGGTACAATTTTAAACATACCCCTGATTCTTCTTTATGTATTATTTACTAACTGCACATCACTGACAGAGAAAAATGAAAGGATTCTGTTCTGTGTTAGAAAATTTGTGACTTTCAGTGCTGATTCAGCAAATTGCCACCCACTATTTCCCATGTGAGTAGATTACTCAATAATTTTTCCTTTATTAAATCTTAAGATAAGAGTGTTCATTAAATAGTGCATAAAGCTTCAATTCAAATGCTAAAATGCTGGTACTGTTAAAAGAAGCCTGTGGGTTTGTTTAACCCTAGTCATTACAGTCACATAGAAAACCACCTAAGTGTCTTGGGTTAGAAGCTGCCCTGGTTTTCCTGAGTGTTGTCTGTGTAACAACAATATATAGTATATATAATACAATACAAAGAAGATCTGACTTCTCTTGTCAAAGCACAAGTCTCAGCTGTGGAGGCTAAAAGCTAGATGTTTTGGAGAGTTTCTCCTGCAACACCTCAGAGTATGTGACAGGAGAGGCAGTGGTAAAGAACATTTCCTCTTACCCTTTCCCTGCAGTAAGCCTCCATTCCCAGGTACAGGGATATCTCTAAGGAGAACTGTTGATCAGAGCCTCAGCAATAACTGTTGGTGGCATTTGCCACTAATAGTAAAGCTACAGGATGGGGAGTGCAGCCTGAAGCTGTTTTTTATCATCTAATAAACACATAGAGAAAGGGGAGAGAGATCATTTCCCTCCCTCCCCCTGCCTCTGAATAGTATCCTCTCACAACCAAGGCCTGCCCTGTCCTCCATCTTTTATTCCTCCTTAGCACAAGATATCCAAAAGGAAGATACAGAGTACTGTTTGTCCTCTTTCCTATCAGGCAAATTTGTTAGGGGATATTTGGCTTGGTGCGATACAGAGTAGCAGAAGACAAGGTTGTGCAATAGTGACTTCAAAGCCATTGTGGGAGCTATGATACATTTAGTGTGATTGCCCATAGAAAATTGCTCAGTGAGCTACTGAAAAGGTTTGTAAGGGATGCTATCAAAATTCTGAGTACCTGGGAGACTGCTAGTTGATGGAAAGACAGGATGGAAAAAGAAATGAAATGAAATACCGGACTGCATGAATCTGTACAGTGCTCTGTACCATCCACATACTGATTGCCTCCTCCTAATTCACAGAGGCTAGTTAGCTCTATCCCACATCATGGGTTGTTGCTGTAGACCAGCATCCCAGCTCCTTCAAGGTGTCTCTCTCTGCCTTTTCTTTCTGGTCAAGAGTAACCTAGGCCCCAGAGGACTTTCATCACCAGTAAAAGAAAGAGAAAAAATAAACCAAGCGGTCTGAAATGAGCATCGGTGGTTTGCAGTCTCCTTGTTTTTCCCATGTTGAAGGAGTTAAAGGTCTTGGCTCAATGGGTCCTTGCATGCTTCTTGAGGCAGAAAATATTGAGAATTAATATATATTGATATTTTAGATTCTGAGGAAAGAACGTCTTTTAAAAATTATCTTTCATTAGCTATATGGGCACTTTGACGAGGAAACAAAGTCAACCTGTAACATATATTGTATAGCTCTCACCAGCACTGGTATACCACTACCAAAGGAACATACATTCTTCTTAGACTCACTGGAAAAGAAATAAGAAAATATTTATAATTCTGACACCTTTTCTTACAATGCAGGCTGTACTGAAAAGATTTTTGGGCATGTAACTGAGACAGAATTTACCCTGCTATGTTGGAATGTTCTGGAGCTGACTTAGATCTATCAAACTGCTGCTTTCAAATACAAAGAAAATATGCTTTGGTAAACTCGTTTATGACAGCTGAATATGCATCCAGGCCAAGAAACTTAACAACCACTGGTTTATTGGTTGTTTAATTTGTTTCTTAAGAATCATTTAAAATAAAATTAAATTGTTTGCTACAGTGGTTATGATTCTGATTATTCTGGACCCTGTTAGTTTTCTTCTCTTCACTCCTTTCCTTATCTCTAGTGGTTTTCTCTGTCTTTTGGCATTTTACTTTCACAGTGTTATTCTAAAATAAACATCTCTAGTCTTCCACTTCATCACTTTCAATTATACTGAAGTAATACAAGGCTAGCTTGCTCATGTAAGGCTTTATGAATTATTTGGGAATACCATCACATTTTTATTATAAGCAGAAAGCAAGTACAGTGCCAGGTAATTAGCAATTTAACAAAGATCCCTATGTCATTCTTTAATACCACCATGTTCTTGTCCCTCTGCCTCCAAGCTGGAAGCTGCTAAAGACTTACGATAGTCTATTACCATGTTTAAAACAGAAATAAATATAATACTGTGCTGAAGAATTATATGGCAGGATTTAAACTTATGGACCCTCTTAGTGAGTCAGTAGTCCTCAAACGACTGCTGGGGTTTATAGCTAGCATTGTTTCATCACCATTCAGCACTCAGAATAGACAAGAAAACTAGCCAGAAAGAAGAGGCATACGAGGCAGACAACATCATTAAAGACAATATGAAATGCTTATCAAGGTTCTGTAATATGCTGGTGATGCCATCATTTTAAATTTTGTGAGAACAAAAGATTTCTCTTGGCAGTATGTGGAAAGAGAGTCCCTTCCTAACACAGGTTAGAGGGAACATTGCAGATGTGTATTACTGGACTTTTGTACCAGCTTTTATTTTAAAATTTCACATTTTAAAATTTGTGAGACAAAGGTTTTGACTGAGTAGGGTCCTGTTCTCTACAGAGCTGAATGCTGTATTTCAGCACAGAGTGAGAAGACCCACAGCTCTTTGCAGTCACCAGTAAGGTCACCTGTTTTTCCTTAATCCACATTAATTCCACGTAACTTTAGGCTCATAACTGAGGCACTTAAATGAGCAGCCTTGACCCTCAGTCTTCTGCTATGGCTAACATGTAGAAATCAGGATGGCACAGAAGGCAACATAGCTCACCTGGCTGCCCATTAGTTTCTACTTATTATAGAGGTAGTTGAGGGCCACCTGGTTTCTAACTTTATTACCTCTGCTGAGTGACTAGAGCGAGGTAAGATAAATCCAAGCTTTCTAAATGCACAAAGCATGCTTGATAAATGAGTATGTATGAGAAGATATGAAGCCAAAACTAACTGCAAATCAAATTCTGACTACTTCTGGTACCTCTAAACCATTCTACTGCAACACTGCTCTCTGGCCTATTTAACATTTTCTTTATTCGTGCTCTAAGAATAAACACATTATATGATGCAGAGAAAAAAATAAAAAAGTAAAAGAAAATCTTTATCATTGTCAGCCCTCAAGAGGGCTGAGAACATTTCAAGAAAGGTAGATGGTAGATGTAATAACAATAACGTCATCTGGTCTTCTTCTTTCTATACATATTGCATAGATGTCCTCATCCTTTCTCTTTGATATAAAAGGATATATTTTTTTTCCATTCGGAACCCCCCCCCTTCTCCCACCTCCCTTCATAGCCTTTGATCTCATCCTCCTACTCACCCCACTAGATTCTTCTCACATCCACTATCTGCCACATATCCTCTGAAGTCTTGTTTGTTACATGTTTTGCTGCCACACTTCTCAGAAGACTTTTTCCCTAACGTCCTGATGACATGTTATGCATCTCCATTCTTTAACACTTCCACCAGTGTTCACTCTTTCTTTGCATCTAATTCAAACTCATTTGTCCTCATTCTCAAGACTCAGCACAGGGCTGTCTAACTCCCACGCATATTGCTCTGCCTTCCTTAGAAGAATGGCCTTACAATTCTTCATTACATTTCATAATCTCACATGAAATTCCATTTCCCTGTCACACATCAGTCAGACCTCAGAATATCAAGTGATGCGGTGATTCTCCCTCAAGTCCACCTTGCTCTGGGGCCTTTCACAGAACTTATTTCCCTCCTGTCCTCTTGTTCTCTCTCTCAACTACTTTAATCTTTAATGGTAAAACAATTCTTGAAGTTCTAAAACATGCATCCAATGAGAATAGATAATACTACGGTGTTTGCCTTTTGCCTACTTAAAATGTCTGGGATAGGGACCTATCTCTGCTGTACTTCAGCGAAGCCTTATGCATGCTTTTGATAGGCAATATTTAAATATCTTACACAGAGAGTGGCAAATTTCTTACAAAGTTATGTTCAAATTTGGTCTGTATCCTCCCAGGCCACATAACAATAGGAATTTCATCTTTTTTCCCATAGAGCATTCATTTTTTTTAGAGGAGCTTTTTGTGGGAGACTTATTCATGACTACACAATGCAGAGCACAAACAATAGTTTTTAGAGTGGCTAGCAAACCTCTAAAAAACCTTTCTTCCTATTGATGATACAAGAATCAGAGAGAAACTTGCTTCATGAGGCTGCAGTTCACTTTTGTTAAATCCTCAACCCACCTGAAGTGGCTACAAAAATGTTTTCAAAGATCAGTGTTGTAAATGAGCTGGCCTAAATGAGTTAATTCTTGCTGATAGTAACCTCAAGTACCTCATATATAAATTTAGGATAAATTTATCTCCTTGTTTCAAAGCAGTTCCTATCAAAGAAGGCAAGATGGTCCAGCAACAGAAGTCAAGGGACACTGTTGTTCACTGCAGCCCTCTTCCCCCCTTCTTGGAGTTTCACTGGTTGTTCAGGACTAGCTGCATTGACAAGAGCTGCTGTGAAGAAAGCTAGAAGCCACAGTAGGCAGTCCACCTCCTTCCCTTGGCAGCCAATTTTAAACTCTAGTCCTGGGCCCCACCTGAATTGCATCCCAACCACTCTGCAGCCCTGTCACCCTGTCTGAGATCCATGTCACCTAACTGTAACCATATAACATTCAGAGACCCGGTCTAAACTAATGGCTCCACTCCCTTCCCAATCAGTGGACACTTGTGAAAGGAAATACAGGATAGTAGGTCCCTTCAGGAAGGGACAATCTTTTCATTGGTCTACAGAAGGATCCTGCCTCACCAAGTACATGCTGAGAATGGGGTGAAATGCTGCCCACCTGCAGGGACAATTAGGTGCCCCAGGTGTTAGCGTTAGTTCTTTAGCATTATTCACCTTTCTATCAAGATCTTTCTGCACAATGTAAAGATCCTTAAAGAAGGCTAGCTGTTTTTCCATACTCACAGAAATCTTTTTTAAGTGTAAACAAGTGATCTTGCATACTCAGGTTGCTGGTTTTGCAATGAAAAAATGCACCCTATTGCATTAACATCTGGCATTAGACTCATGCATTTACTTGCAACATCTGACTTTAGACTTATGCATTTGATTGTATCATTTTACCTGTTATTTTAGTTTGATTAAATGTACTAGTGAGCAGTACATTGTCTACATCTGTGAATTTCACACTATACATTTAATGTAGCTATGCTAATATTTCCAGATCTGGTTTTCTGTTTCTGCTTCAGTTGTCACTTATTTTAAGTGATTTCTCCTTGTGGGGCATTCTTCATCCACTCATTCACTACATCCATTATACACAGCAAGCCAGCAGTTTAAACCTTAGTGGGCAAGCAGCTTACAGTCTTAAGAACTTTTAGGCATTAGCACATTGTGTTGTGAAATACTGATTTCTTCTTGGAAAGCAAGAGGACAGAAACAGACAGTACATTCACATATAAGCATGAAAAGCATTCTCAGATTGTCACAGACAAAAGCTCAGCTAATAGATTTTATAATTTATTATTATTATTATTTCCCAGAAAATATTATCAAACTTTCAAGGAACTCAGAGTTATGATGTGTGCACTTCTTACACTGATCATTTGAGGTGAATGATCTTTTTAAAGTGCTAAATACTTAGGTCTTTTAAACTTGCAATTTACAGAAAGAAATATGTGGGCCTCTACCTCATGTTTCAGCACATTAAAGTGGCAATAGCAAGGTGCCAACACCTTTTGAAGGAAATAATTTACTAGGAAGTTGCTAACATTCAACCTTTTTAAACTTTGTTCTTAAAAGTCAAAAGTGGGTAGATACTGAGGAGCTTTTTATGAGTTACTGCAATGGCATCATCCAGAACTACCTCACAAAAGGTCAGGAAGTTCAGTAAAGAATCCAAACTCAGACTTGTATTGCTTTTCTGCCTAAACTCTGATAGTATAGCTATGAATAAAGGCTCTTTTGGAAACAGAGCATTCCCCAAGTAAAACAGGAGATAACTCAGAAAACAGGACCCCAAGAGATAATAAAGGCAGATGAGCACTGACAAATGTTGCCAATCTGTTCCTCCTCTTGCTTCTCACAGCTATTCTTCAAAGAGGAATAACTTAGCAGAGAAAAGAATTTGTTCCTTTGTGATAAAGAAGGCAGTGAAACAAACTAGAAACCCAGTGTTATGAACAAAGAAAAACTAAAATAATCTAAATGCTTATTTGAATATAAATCTCTTCAAAGAGTGGGCAAGATTCTGAGCCTCCATTAGCTTGTGCAATTCTCTTGAAACCAATGATGATTTAAATTAGCTGAAGGGCTGGTTTTAGATTTTCTTTCCTTTTCGTATTACCAGAGAAGATATTGTTCTTGAAGTACTTTGTCTATTACCTGCCTCCCCAAAACATGCAACCTGCTTCTCTCTCTCTCTCTCTCTTTTTTTTTTTTTTAGCAATGCAGAAAACTGGAAATAGTGGTTTCTTGATTTTTTCCCCCTGAATTCTCTTTATTTTCCCTTCTTATAGAAAAAAATGTTTTTTATGATTTTTACCTGCTTCTTTAGAAGCTAACTTCGTGACTTATTCTAGAAGCCTCCGAGCACTGAATGGAGATGGATGGTGATGATTTTGTATTCACAATGATTGATATCCAAGGGCTGAGGTGCCTGGAGTTGCTTAATTCCTTGCTAGGTAAGGCCATCTGCTAGTTTGTCCCCTTTACTGTTTTCCATGTTTTCTCTGGAGAGAGTTACGGTTTTTTTTTTGTTTGTTTTTCTTTGAGCCACATGATAATAGTATCTACAATTGGGCAGTACTTTTGTGGACATTATGGCATCGAGCACATAATTTAATACTTAATGTTTACATGCCTTACTAAAAAAAAAAAGGCAGCCATGCAAAACCAATGTTTTTCTTTGCCTCCCTGTTTCTCCACTTCAAATACACAAGCACAGAGAGTGAGAAGAATATATATTTTATTCCCTTTTGTAAATACATATGCTGAAGGCTTTCTTCTCTGTAGTCTCAGTTTTCACTACCAAGGACAGACCTTATAGACTACCCAATATTAATTCAGATACAAGAAATACTGAACTCAACTCTCAGCTCCCTCATGGATTGAGGAATGGCTCTGCAATGTGGTGTTATTTTTATTTTATTTTATTTTGAAAAAAAAAAAGTTATTTCTGAGGTAGATAATAACTTCATTCTTATAAAATTTTCAACATTATAGTATAATTCAGTTTTTATATAAATGTCCATACTCTCACCCATATTCCTCATTGCCCAGAACTGTGCCCTTACTGCCAGGCTTTTAAACAAGGTAGAAGTATGGAAGGGAGAGTGAGAAGCTGACTTCCACTGCACACATTATAGCCATGCAAGTTCACAGAAGAGCATATAATATTTTGGTGATCTGAAAAAGAGCTCACAAGCAAAGAAGGGCATAAATCTTTGGCTTAATGAATCACTCCCTCTCAATAACCATTGCCTCCCAGGATCCTATCTGTCTTGGTTGCTTTGTGCATTTCACATTATACATTCATTGGATTAAATGTAAAACCAGAGGAGCAGGCTGTGGTGACCTCTGCCAGGAAATGCCCTGCTTTGCAGATTTTATTCTCCCCTATGCACCTCTTTCATGTTCCTTCACTTTGACCCTCTGACCTTCTTGAGTTTTCTAGTGTCCAGAGGCACAGTTTCAACTGACATCAATAAGAGCTGCAATCCAGTCCTAGATCTATACAAGTGATAGCAGCACTCACCTAGGAAAAACCTTAGGACCACTTCAGATTGGAGGAAAGCAAAGAAGCCAGTTTTTCTGTTCAATGATATTTTTCTGATCTTGTGGTCATTAAGAAGTCAAGTGTGAGATGTGCTAAATCAACCATAAGAAGTACTAAAGACAAGACCTGAAATTCTCTGAGTTTTGTACTGAGTCAGAGCCATAAGTGCTTATTACCTCCTGAACTGGCACGGGGGTGACTCATCTGTACAACCTGACTGGGTTAAATGGGGGTAAGGCACTAAGAGGCTATGCTTTTTCAAACTGGGGGTTGTTCTTTGCAATAACAGTAACCTGACAGTAACCCAGGCAACCTGGGAACATTAGTAGCCCACTAATTAGTAATTAATAAGCAGTTATGGCCTTTCAAGAGTAGTTAATCAGGATTTTAAAGAATAAAAAAGCAATCTCCTATATGCTAAATTTCAGCTTTTGTTGAAGGTGGAATTTTAGGGTTTTTCTATAGGAGTAGTGAGTCAGAGTAGGATTATATGCTGTTTGGACTAGTCCACAATAACATGCCCTGTAAAGCTTCCTAATTGGCTCCATGTCCTGGACCAGTTCTTCCCAGCACTGGGTGCCCAGCAGAGGTGCCCATACTGGGACCCTGCTCAATCTTAACCCCGCCAGCCTCAGCAGAGAGATATGGACCACCATGAGATGGACTAAGATTATACTTCCAAGTAGGAACCAATTAAGAAATATGTTATAAGCAAAAGCAAAATGTCTGCTTATTGTTTATAAAGAAGTAGAATTAACTGAGCTACAATCTAATTAATCTATATCCATTGCTTCCTTCATCTTCTTTCACAGAATTTTGAGAACAAGTTACCATGTGACTCATTAGGATGTTTGTTGAGTAAAATTGTTTTTTTTCGAACTTACCTTTAACAAACAGAAATAACGAAAGGATGAAAATACTTCTTACATGAATGTGAATGAATGTGATTTATATAGGATTTGCCTTCCCTCTGCTCTGCAGAATATACCTGAAAGCTTTGACTAGTTAACCTACACTGAGTCAATTAAAGTTTCCATTGGTGCTTAAAATGTTTTGTGATTGATTGTCATTGTTGTTTCCAAAATAATGTTTACAGCATAGAAATATTCCTACTGTCTACTACGTAGACAGAGTATTTATGTGTTTGTTTTTTTCCTGCATTTTAAAAGATACTGGGATAAAATATCCCTCCAAATCAAGAAAGCTTGCATCTTCTGTGCTTTTTCATTTATTTATTTACTTTTTGCGGTTGCTGTGTTCTAATGCAATTACAACAGACAAGGGAAAATAAAGCTGTTTCTATGAGATGTTGGTAAACTGATGATGTCAAGTGAATATTAATTGGTTACTGAAGCATAATTCTTTAATTGCCTCATGAAGACCATTTCTTTGTAATTGGTCATAAACTGCAATGGAGGATGTGGCATCTATTTTCTTTCTGTCATTTTGTTGTTAGTGTCTATACTGTCACTTTCCTTTGTCAGCTCTTCTTGGAGCTCAGTAGAATATGTATACTTAGTAAGCGACTAACATTTGGGCTTTCTTCAGGGCAATCACTGTGTGTGTGTATTGGTTTTGTTTGTTTGCTTCCAATTACCATGCTAATGAGGCACTGACCAAGCTGTGCAGATCACAATGAAGGCTTGCCCCAAGCAGTTGCTTTGCCAGCTCCTCGTGCTGCCTTAGGTCACTGTCCTGTTTGCTGTCTGCCCTTCAGTGATCCTCTTCCCTGCAGTCTGACTGTAAACTACAGGAACATTATACCACCTTTTGTGCCTTTGAATATAAAACACTCCTGAACCAGATTTACTCAAAAATGCCACTTGCACTAGTAGCAATATTTCCTCAGCTTCCTTCCTTTCTACATTCTCTTTCACAGAAATTGAAATGACCAAAATAAGAACTAGAACTGTGTAAAACCAGCCCTATCTTCTTTCTTCATGGTAATCTCATCAATGCATTGAGGGTAGAGGCAGCAAAGGATGTATATCTATAAGTTAAGCATGAGTTTTGGATCTTTAGATCCAACCCCTTAGATCTTTATACCTGAACTCTTGCTATTCTACAGGACCTACAAACACAGATCAGAATTATAAGGTCTATTTTCTATTCAGAAACCATATCTCATTATCTCATTATTTTCTCCTGCTAGTACATTTTTTCTTGCTGTTGTTGTTGTTTTCTTGTTTTTTTAAAGAAAAAGCCATGCAAGACCCACCATTCGTGGAGGTCGTGGGTCAGCTTTTCATGTCATAAATCCTGACTGGAGAGAATGAAAACAGAAAAACACACTTCAGACATCTCTCTATACTGAAGGCCTATGATGTGTAACCTGTAAATTATTTTTCAGAAATTGTATAACTTTCCAGTAAGACAAATATATATATAACAGATAAGTTTCATTATTAAAAATTATTATGTTGTCTCTTTTTCTTCTGGCATAATTTACTATTTTAGTCCAACTATCACACTATTAATACTTCAGATGATTTGTAATGTTAGCTTGTGATGGATTTTATTTGGAAATTTTATCACGTCATTCCTGGTATGGAAGCAGGTATAAATATTTCTGCCATACATACATTTAACTTGCATTATTAAAAAATGTTGTTATAAAGGTCTATGGTCCAAAATGAAATAGCTAAGAATGGATTTTGGTGTAGCAACCTCCATTTTTAAACAGGTAAAAAAGGAAGACCTGGGGAACAACAGGCCAGTCAGTCGAAACTGAGTGACTGACAATATAATGAAGCAGATTCTCCTGGAAACTATGCTAAGGCACATGGAATACAAGGAAGTGACTGGTGACAGCCAACATGGCTTCACTAAGGGCAAATTTTGCCTGACAAATTTGGAGGCCTTCTGTGACAGGGTTACAACACTGGTGTATAAGGGAAGAGCAACTGATGTCATCTACTTGGACCTGTGCAAAGCATTTGGCACTGTTCCACATGACATCCTTGTCTCTAAATTGGGCAGACATGGATTTGATGGGTGGACCACTTGGTGAGTAAGGAATTGGCTGCGTGGTTGCACTGAAAGTGTTGCGGTCAACAGCTTGATGTCTAGGTGAAGAACAGTGATTGGTGTTCATCAGGGGTCAGTGTTGTGACCAGCAATGTTCAACATCTTTGTCAGTAACGTGGGCAGTGGGATTGACTGCACCCTCAGCAAGTCTGTGGAAGCACTTCCACAAAGCTACAGCAAGAGCTTGGAGTCTGAGTGTGGTCTGGAGTCCTCCAGTACCATCAGAGGCTGAGATTCACATCTCCTACACCCAAGTGCCGTGTTTCCATGGCATGGCCACACCAGTAATGCAAAATAAAACTCCGATCTGAACCTTCACCGCTCAGGTGGCAAGCCATGCTTGCTAAAGCATGTTCGAACTGAAAATGTAAGTTAGCTTGTGCTGAAGCAGTCATTTACATTACACTGTCTTTTCCAGTGGCATTTTATAATGTGCCAAAGTACAACAGCATGAGTGATTCCAATCATAAGAAAACAAGACAAATTTAAAAAAAAAAAAAAAATCCATCCTTCAAAAACTTACAATGTTTATAGCTCTTAAGAAGTCTGAAAAATTTGCATACGTAGCTGAAACTTATGCTGACCACAACAGAAAATATGAATATTCAAAAACCTTTAAATGTCTCCTGAATACTTTTAAGTTCTGACCTTTTGCTACAAGCAGTGAGAAAAT
This sequence comes from Heteronetta atricapilla, assembly GCA_011075105.1. Lineage (NCBI taxonomy): Eukaryota > Metazoa > Chordata > Aves > Anseriformes > Anatidae > Heteronetta > Heteronetta atricapilla. Next base: position 23,217,092 of record CM021731.1, read on the forward strand.
TATGAGTAATGGTCTTTTCTCAAGGCCATTTTTATGGAAAAAAAAAATAAATTCAAAGCTGATCCACATGGAGATGCTTGGAATTAGATGATCTTCCTTAAAGATTATTTAAAGGTTCCTTCCAAACTAGACCATTCTATCACTCTGTGATTCTATGAACTTGCTCAAATCACTGCTTCAAGCTCCATGGACATATTACCTAGGATATGAGAACAAACAAAAGTATCCTCTCTGACTTTTAATTTGTGAAACTTCTCTGGAAAATCTGGACAGTGTGGAAAACTCAAGTTTTCTGCTTACCATGCTAGCTATCATGTTGCTTTAGAAAGAGTTATAAGGATTTATGTTCCTTCAACAGTAATCGTGTACAGTGGTAAAGATGGAAACAATTGGCTAGATCAGTTAGGTATGACCAGTGATTGGTGTAAGAGGGGATCAGTTAGATTCAACATCATATCACCTAACTGTAATTAAGCCATTCTGGAATAAATTTATGTATATAAAACTTTCATGATGTTGAACTTAATTTTCTTATTATTTGCTTTACAAAACCAATCAAGCAAACTGCTTCCAGGTCTGGATGTAATAACATTGTTGACAACTCCAAAGAGAAAATTCCACATGCCAATAAATGTTTATAAATACAACAATAGAGATTTGGAATGTATTTGTTTTTGCCTTGGTCTCATTAATTCAGAATTATACTGGCCAAAAAACTTTTTTTTTTATTTGTGTTTAGAAGCTTGGAAACAACTCCTTTTCCAGACAAGCACATACCCTTCATCCTCATTGTATATTTTAAATAAATCCATTCATCCTGTCTTCATTTGATGCTTAGAATCTCACTACGTCCTTTGCAAGTAAGCTCTATAGATGTGACAGATGTCAGGTAATACCCACTGAAATCAGAAGAGTTACTGTCATAGGAGACTCAGCTGCCCAGGTGCAGACACCTAATGCCAGCTGAGGTGCTGTAGGGTGCCCAGCAAGGCCTTCGGCTGCCACTCCAGGAGGGCAGGAGTCTGCTCTTGGTAAATACCCTTGGGCACCAAAGTTGCCACTAGCTGCCTGTCTTTGAGTGCTGACTTCACCCTCCTTGATCTATAAGAGGTCTTGGGCAGGCAAATATCATTTGTTCTTTGTGTGTGTGTTTTCTGAATACACTTGTTGGAGCACTGCTGACTTTAATGGAGTTTACAAATCTATGCAGCAGAACAGAATTTGGTTCACTGTGTTAAAATCAGAGTACACTAAATCCCCAGAATCTCTTTGGCACAGCTCGCAAAGCTGTACATCTCAGAGAATTGCTTCAGATCTGTGTCAAGGCTTCTAACTCAGAAACTCTGGTATAATCACAAAGCTGTATAAATTTCACATAAAACATTGCATTCTGTTTCTGGGCTTTTTGTACCTAAATCACATGTTTGTGATCACTACATTAGAAGCCAGGAACCTTGACATGCCTTTGAAAGTTTTCTGAAACTTGCAATTCTATGTCTTGGCCAGAGAGAACTTTGTCATTCAATCATTTTTATTATCTTTTTTTCTTAATGTCTTGACCATTCTTTATGCTCTCTGGTGTCCAGTTTTGTGTTTCAAAAGAGGACCAGAGAGACTGATGATACAACCAGTCCTGTAGTTGTCGATCTTCTTGGCGGAGTCTAAACAAGTTTCTGCTTCATATAGGAGTAGGTGGGACAACTCTCAAAACGGCCCCAAAAGCAGACATGAGAGATGGAGGTGCCTTCCAAGGTGAAAAGAAGAGGTGATGCAGTTGTATTCAGAGTTCTAAACATCAGCAGGAATGGTAGATAATGTTCCCTCAGAGACTGTCTGTGGAGACATTCAGGAAAGTTCAGAAAGATTAACTAGAGCTATAAAGCTGAATCTCATAAGATACAGAAATTAAGGGTAAATTTGTTGAGCTGGAAGAGCACACAGGAAGGCAGGAGACTTGACTTCTATTTCTGCCTCTGTCACTGATCTTCTGCATGACCATCATGGTTGGTTGTTGCCACTTGTCCTCTCAGCAAAAATGTAGTAAAATATTTGCCTGCTCTGAAAAAAAAAAAAATTGAGATCCATCAATATTATTGTTGAAGACTGTTTTATGGGTGTTTTTATTCAGAAATGATTGTGCTTTGGAACCTTTATGAGATGTTCCTGTCTTGTATAACACAAAAAGGACAGGGAACTAAAGGTCATCCTGTTTGTGGAGGAGGTGTTTACTTCTGACTTCTTCTCTGAAAGCAGGTGCCCTAAAAACATCACATAACCCATGCCCTAAAACTACCTTTTTCTTTCCACTGACTGTAAAGAACACCTAAACTGACCAGCTTATGGCTCACATCTGACATTAGGTGAATTGAACCCCACATTGTTTTTCTTGAGTATCCCAAGGTGCTGATAGTTCCTGCAGCACCAAAGGTAATCTGTTTTCTAGGAAAGTCACGAATCATTTTGCTGCTCTCCTTATTAACTCCCCAGTATGGTCAAAAAAATGCTAGATGATGAGTTGTTGCTCATCTTAACTATTTCAAGGGTACGTGTTGTGCCTTGTGAAATTTGTTAAATCATGTCATTGTCCTTTTCCCCTTTCCAGTCCCCAAGAAAATATATCAGGTTTCCTACTGTGATAGATATTTATATATTTTGCTTATCCTTAAAACCAGGTAATTGGAAATTACTTAGACATCTAAAGGTAATGTGGAATGCACATCAGAAACAAAGTATTTTTTACTTCATTTCCATTAGTTTGACTGGACACCATGTAAAATAGATCAATAAATTGTTCTTCACTATTGTGCCCAAGCTGTATCCAGGAGAAGATCAAATCTCTTGGTGCTGGAGAGAGAAACTTTCCCACAGTGAATCATGAACAGATTAGTCATCTTATTCTCCGTAGTCTTTTTTCCTTCTGCTCTCATAAATTTGCCTGGGGATTGTTAGCAATGCATTTGGCTGCAGAGCAGGACTCATGGTTACACGTCTGCAAACATACGTTTTCTACCAACGACTACATGTCTTTACTCCCTTCTGCTAACAACTCAAAGCTTTCAATGGAAAGTGGAGATTTCTACTATGCATGCTACCTATCACTTCTATTGTGCTGTGTCCTGGAAAGCATTAGAGATGTTAACAGAGGGAGATTCTAGGTTCTACCCTGAATGATCAGTTAAACAGTACGAGCAGAGGAATCTACCCTGAACAGCTAAAAGTTTTGGTGTTTTATGTTGGTTGTTTTTTTTTGTTTGTTTGTTTGTTTTCTGTTCTGTGGTTCATCACATTCTGATATTTATGCCACTGGTGTAATTTTGTAAACCACTGCATTTTGTTGTTGTTGTTTTTTATGCTGTTTGAGATGACATCATGGAGTTGACTTCTTTTGTCAGATATGGTCTCCTGTTTCTATTTATATGTACTGAGATATAGCAGTTTTTAAAAAGAGTTCTAATAACACATTTGCAGCACTTGCTATTGAAAAGGTTGCATTGCAGGGGTTCAGAAAGAGCATAAGAGCAAAAACAGCAGCCAAACACTCCAAAGATAAAAGATGATCTAAAATGGCGAGTGTTCCTCTCATTGCAGTATCTTGCCAACAAGTCACAGATGTACAACACATGAGCAACTGAAAAAGTGATTATGAGGGTTATAATGGCAGCCCTGAATCCATAATGCATAATGCATTCATCCCAAGGTGCATTTGTGCATCTGCTAAGGTATTTTACCAGTCGCGTAAGAGCTTTTAAAACCTTTTTCTGAATTGTTTAGCTCATTTGCAGTGTTTAATTGATATTTTATATTTTTGTCCGTATTACCTTCTGACATTAAGCCATGACACAATGCATGAATATATTACAGTGACAGTCGCTCCAGCTTCCGCTTGTGGTTCATCCCTTTGAGACCTGTCATCACTTCTGCATATTTCTTTGTGCCCTCTTCAGCTTTTGCATACTCCCTGCAACATTAATCTGGCCCTAGCAGGGCATGGTGGTGCATCTGAGTATGGGCTTTTTTCCTTTGAGGCTCACATAAGCCAGAATATGGGCTAAGGTCCTTTGCTTAGAAATAAAGTGATTTCTGTTCATTTCTGTTATTTCTCTTGTCATACAAGAAGTATTCTGCTCCAATTTGTCTTTGATCTCTCTGACATTCAAGTAACACCCAGATAATTCCTTACTGAGCTTACTTCTTCCCTTACCAATTTTATACAAAATAAAAACTGTGATTATTCTTGATTTACACCAGTAGGAGTCTGAAGAGTTTCTGGCCCAATGATCCTTTTCCACCCTCATCTATCTAGGAGCTGTTCATGCTGATTTAAAAGACAGCTGAAGCTAGTCTTTTGCCATCTGAATTCTAATTTCTTTTCCAATCCACCACATCTGCCTGCTGTATTTACTGGGAATACCAACTCCTCCCTACTGTCTTTGGCCTTGAGGGTTAAAATTTCTCTTGCTTTCAAAATTTACTTTTTTTTTTTTTTTAATAAAATGATCCCAAATTGCTAAATGCTGAACAGCCATTTATACCGGTGACAGTCAAAAATAAAGTGGATGGGAAAAAACAAGTTAATAGAGTGATGCTTGGCATTAGTATAAGATATATATATGGTGGAAGTTAGTGGAGACTATCAGCAATAGTTAGTCATTCATAAGTGGGGAGAAAAACAAAGCTTTGCGATTCTCCATTTGTCATCTTCCTGAGCTATTTGTTTCCTCAGCAGTGCTATCACTAGGACAAAGACATTCAGACAGATCTTTATTCTGACCAGAATGCAGACCTCTGAGGTTGTTGCTCACCCCTTGTTTCAGTCTCCTGTAAGGTACAGCATTTTTTCCCAGTCAATGTAGATTATGTTCACTGTTTCACACCTTTCAGCTTTATGAATTATTTTCTTTAAAAATAACTCCAGCAGATATGTCAGCTGAGATTTATTCTGTGTACTATTATAACAAACTGGTTTTATAAGCTGATACTTTACCAGACATTTTGTGGCCACCAGGTCAGAGTCTGTCTGTGTTCACCTCAGGATGAACTGGACATCACTGAATTCACTACTGATAAGCACATGGTTAAAGCAGTATTTTTGAAAATAGAACAAGATTTTAAAATAACTTTTTGAAAGGTGATGAGTGACTCAGTGAATAAAATTTGAGGATGCATGAACTTTTACTTAAAGGAGTCATGGTATAATGAATGACAAAAAAATGAAATGTAGATGTACTTGGAAGGCTAAGGAAACTTTAGCTTGTCCCTCATTAAAGTTATCCAGTGAAGAGTATGTTCCTGCATCAGAGATTGAAGGACATGACTGCAAAATCCCACTGCTGTTCCTGCATGTTACCATTACAGAGAACAAAGGTAATCACTGCAAGGTATATGCCCGGTATGGAACTCAGCAATTTGACATTGTAGAAAAGGAGGCTCATGAGGTGGGAGGTGAGGGGTGGGAAGGGGAAAGGGAAGGGCTTATGATATGGCTTAAGATAAAGCACTGCACTTAATTAACAGCATTGTAAAAATGATTGATAAATTAATTAGTATCTAATAGCTAGAAGACTAGGACAGAACCTGCAGTTCCTTTTGGTGTCCAGGAGCTCTACATCTCAAAGTGAAGAACACCCACACAGCTGGTGGCATGGGCAGATGCAGCCCTGACTGTCCCTAGAGTGCCTTCATATTTATTCTGTGATGAGGTAAGGTCTTTGCACTGGGTGATGTGTGGGTCATGACTGCATCATGATGCCATTATGCACTTTCTGAGCAACATCAGCAACCTTTCCAGTCTTTGCTATTCAGGGAACACAGGGACACATGGTAAAGACAAGACTATGGGAATCCATAGAAAGACTCCCTTGGCCTTCCTCAATAACTTTTTTCTGCTCTGAAAACTCTTAGATGTCAGATGACTATTAATATTACCTATCTGAGACAGAATGAGACCTATCCGGGCAGGAATATATTATTTCTGTTGTCTAGAGTGGGGATATGCAGAAGGACTAGGGGTAAAGTTCAGACAAGTTATCTTTACATTTAGAAACCTGCGTTTCCACACTAACCATTTACTGAGTAAAACACAGAAGAAAGGGAAAAAAAAAAAAAAAAAGGAAAAAAGAAAAAAAGACCAAATAGAACAAATAGTTCCTTAAATATCTTTAAATATATAGTAAGTAGTATCTGCCTTAACTTTACTCTTAATCATGGTTTAAATGATGTTCTCAGGTCCTAAAATATAGGAGATATTTTTTAAGAATTTTGCAGGTTTTCTCTTCATTATATCATTATACAATATGCAATAACCTCATTTACTTTTAAAATTAAAATACAGTGAATACCCTGAATAACCTCTGCATAAAACTGGATCCTTCTTATCCTGCAATTTCTGTTGCTTCAATGTACTACTCCTATCACCTCTGTGACTAACAGCAGCTTCTTTTGAAACATGCACTGTTGCTTATCTCTGTGCAGGCCTTGATTCCTACAGAAAATGCATCTGTCATCTACCATTTGCACAAAGAGCATGGAGCTGCTGGCTGAGCGCTGCCTGCACTGTCACTAAGTGTGTTACCCAGGCCACCGGGTGAGAAGTGTCCTCCCAGACCCCATGGCCTTCCTCAACTTCACAGCTGGGTAGTGGGGAACATGGCACAGAGATGTCCTCTGAAGTGCTAGCAAAGAACCTTGCTAATTTTACACAACCAGCATCTCTCTTGTAATGTTGGGAAATTGTTCCAAGGAAAACAATTGCTAGAAGAGCCTTCATGGCAAAAGACAGGCAGAATCCTATCCATCCATGAAGCTGGTTTGGAGGGATTATTGCTCAATAAGAAAACACTCTGTGTGAATGGGTGTCTGCTTGAATAGCTTTACTTCTGTTTCCTGCTATCCTTATTCTATTTTTCTCCCCAAATCTTTGTTATGGGTCATCTTTACAGAACATTTTCACTCTTTTCTTCCTGGAATATTTAAGCTGATGCTCACTAGCCAAATATGTCAACATTTTCCCTAACAAGTATCTTTCCTCTTTAATCTCTTGATTGAAAAAGCAAAGAATAAATGGAATGAAAATTGTGGAGGCTCACAGCAACAGGTGAAGTCAAATTAAATCCATTTTTTCAAAACACATTAAAAAAATTTTTAAAAATCACCAAATCATGGATTCATAGATTAATAGAACAACCCAGGTTGGAAGAGACCTTGAACAATCATCTGGTCCAACCTTCATAGTCCCAGTGAGATGGTTATTTTGATGGGTGCAGGTGGAGCACAAGACATTGATGCTAATAGGTGGAAACAAATCCTGTCTCACAAAGTTCATTTTGCTTTAAGGAGGAGCTGAGGAGTTGGCCCTCTTCTTTCTATGCAGCTTTCATAAGCCTGAAATTGGCACAGCCTCTCAGTCTCCACTTCTAGTCCCAAAACAAGATTTTGAAAGCAACATAGGTTTTTCATCGTCAAGGAGACTGAGCCATTTCAAGACCCATTCCATAATAAATTACTACTAACTGCCAGCTGTTAACAAACTCTGCATTGTCTTGCTTCTGTATAAACAGCTGTGTTACAAGAATGAAAGAAAAAGGGAGAGAGGAAAGGGGTTGTTACAGCCCCATGGTGCCAGTGAACTTTGTCCACTCTCATTTGTGAAGAATTCAGTGACTGTGCTTTAATGGAACATGAAACACAATGAAATAGGAAAGTGGGCAAGTATTAGATGACCCTCAGTATTATGATATGATTTCTTGCAGCATAACAGAGCTCAGACCCTGAACTGGTCAAAAAATATTTTTTATATCCCTGAAATACATATAGGCTATGGCAGAACACACATCTCATTAGAATAAATCATTTGTATTTTTAGTGCTCAGAGTTTACAAGGTTGATAATGAAGCCTCTGGGAACAGTATCAATACAATCAATAGACATAATACCTCTACTGAAACTTCACAACAACAGTCCATTAACATAGTATGAAGAAAAAAAAAAAAGAAAAGAAAAAAAAAAAGCTTCACTAACTCGCCTGTATACTTCAGTTACTAGTTCTAATGCAACATTGCTTGCCAGGTCAGTCTGGGAATAGTCATTATCACAAAATACATTTACACATGTGCATCAGTGAACAAATTTAATGATGCTGGATAGCACAGTAATAAGTTGCACAAAATGTTTTGCTAGAGGCTACAATAAGGTGGGCTGGGGATACAGGATGGAAAAAAAAAAAAAAAAAAAAAAAAAAAAAGTATTGAAATCTGGCTAAAAAAGGATTTGAAACACAAGCTTCTTTTGTGCCACTAGAAATGTACTCTGCTGGCAAATCCAGACACAAAGCAAAGCATTTTGAGGCACCATCAAGGGGTTGTTAGATTATGACTGGACACTGAAGCAAAGCCAATTTACACAGTACCAGTTGGCAAGCACAGGGGTGTTTATTCTGCTTGATAAGCATCTCCTTAGTAACTCTATGAGTCAATAAATTGGGTTGATGAGCAGCATGTGGGGGAAAAAAGTTGAGTGCAATAATAGTGCAACAAGGAGAAAGTTAACCAAATTGAAAGTAAAGTAAATTGAAATAAAGACTGCAATGTTGCTTTTGGCAGTAGGATTCAGGGTAAATACATGACAGGTGAATAATGAGAAATATGCATGGAAGATAATGGGCCAAACCACCCTGCAGTTGACATCCATGCTTATTTACCTCAACATGCTCAAGTTAGATTCTGAATCAATTTTCCCAATTTGACAGTCCTTTATTTGTATTGCTGTTGAATGAGAGTCAGTAATGGTGAATGGTACATAGAAGAAAATGAGGTCTTTGTTCAGGTGGAGTACATCTGACCCAAATGTAAGCCAACAATTGTAATTATGGTTTAAAGGACTTTACATTCTAAGGCTACTTTGGTTCCACGCCCCTAACAATACTATATTTGATGACATTTGTCAACAACACACATAGAACAGGTAAGAGAAAGATGAATTAGGGAATTCTCCATCCTGAGATGGAGTAGCATAGGAACCCCTAACACTGTCAGGGAAAGACTTCATTGTTAATCACAAATCTATAATCATCTCAATTCTTGTTCCATATCTTCCCTTCACCCAAACCTTCACTTCTAGGCTAGTCTCTCTGGGGAAATTTCAGATGAGGTAACACTGACTGAAATGGTCAGCAACAGCATAGAGAACAGAATTTTAAATTCCATCCATATATTTAATAATCTCCACTGGTGTCTAAGGGAGCCAAGAATATTTAAAATTGAATGCATAAGACCTAATGCATAAGATGAATAGCCTATGAGGTCACAAATACAGTTATGATTATCTAGTCTGACCTTTTGAATAACTCAGATCTTGCAGTTTCACCTAATCACCTCTACACCAAACCCATAACTTTTGATTACACTATGACAGATATTTCAGAAATATGTTCAGAAAAAAAAATAAACTTGAAGAATTAAAGTGACAAAGAATCAATTGCATCATTAGTAATCTGCTCCTGTGGTCAACTACTAAAGCTGATTTGCAAAAAAATGTTGACAGGATTCATTCCCCCAAACAAAGTGCACTCTGATGAAATCAGAGGGCTTCATAATATGCTGCAGAAGTTTTGCTTCAGGTAAGACAAGACCCTCAAGTGGACACCTTTCAATTCTTTACATTTGGAAGTGTCTTCACAAGAAATTCTTTTTTTTTTTTGTGTGTGTGTGTGATATTAATCAAAGCAAAATCAAAGCATTTCAACTTCCTGATTTTTTTTATCAAGAAATTTATATTTTTTAAACTTCAATGAGTCAAACATCTATGTTGAAAAGAGAAATTTGATACTCTATATTGTTGCCAGCCATTTATTAATTACCTTCACAATTAAAATATCTTAAAATCTAGGCTAAACTTGAGCTGAATTGACTTCAGCTCTAGGTACAGTATCTTATTTTTTATATACTAGCATGCCTGATGACCAGCTGTCAGAATTTTCTTTATTTTTCCTTTGTGAACAAGTCATTTCTTTAACTTTCTCCTGGAAAACTAGATAGACTGAGGTTCTCTAGACTCTCACCATGAGGTAGGTTTTTCTCCACTTTTAATCCTTACAGTAACACTTTTTAAGATCTTTCAAATTTTCAACATCCTTTCTAAGTGTTTGATTCTGTTATTTCAACAATCACTGAACCTTTGCACCTTTCTACATTCATTGTATGGTTACTGCCATTAACTTGTATGAAGCCTCTTAGCTCTCTTCAGTAATGCATTAAGATTTATGTGATCAAACTTAGGGAGAATTGCATCTCATCCTAAGAATGTCTCAAATATGTCAGATGAATCATATCTTAAAAGTGCTGACTTCTTTTCATTAACTGCCAGTCAAGTCTTGATGGCAGTTCAAAAGTGGACATTACCACTGTAGATATTAAAGGTAGGTGGGATTAATTCCTTTGCAGGAAACCAATGTTCTGAATCAGTTACTGGCTCAAAGACATACAGCTTCTAAATCTTTATATATATATATAATAACTGTTTTCCTGTCTCTGTATAAATGAATAATACATTCCAAGGTGAAAATGATGACTCATCCACCTATCATTGATTTAAAATACTTTGTTTCTATGTCCAGCACTAACTGTTGATTAAGTCATTGGGACTAATCAGAGGTTAAAGGGTGAAATTAGCATGGGAATTATAATTTAAATCCAACACTCATCATAAAAGAAAAAGTGGTGTCAGGTGGATAAGTTTATGTGTTGCTGAGAATTGTGAAGACACCTGCAAGTTACACCTAAACAGTTAGTGGACACAAGAGTTTGTCTTACTCTTGCTACTGCTGCTTTCCACTATCACAGTATTTCTCTTCCTACACATGGACACAGCATTTGTGTTTCACAGAAAAGACAGGCTCATTTCCCTGACTCATAGAAGTTAAGAGTCTTGTTACCAAGGAAGGACCCCGTTCCATACCCACTCCAGTTTTGGCCTCTAAAGAGTGGTGAGCATTCAGGCTGGACATTTGTGATTTGTTGTCAATTACAAAATTGTTCTCTGGAAGTCTCTGACTAAAACACTTCATCTCCCATGTATCTTCTCTCCTTTTGTCTCTCATTATACAGTTGGGAAACTGGGTCTGAGTCTTCCTATGCAGTTCCTAAAGCAATGGGACTTTGAGCAAGGGCATCTAAATTTATTGGGATAAATAAAAAGGTAAATAGTGTTAACTGTTGACTGAGAACTCACTTGACAGTCATTATGGTATAATTGTCAATAAAGGAAGAGTTGAGAGCCTGGATCGAATGACTTCTGTGCAAAGAATTGGGACTTCTCCATACACAGAGGAATTAGAGGACCAGATGTTTGGGCAGAATTTGAATTGACACCAAAAGGGTAAAAATCTGTATAACTCACAGTCATTTGTGCTATGCAGTCATCCTGTCTCCATAACAATTAAAGCCTATTTGTCTTTCATATCACAAGAGAATTATTACTTTCTTCCACACAAAAAGGGCTGATATTGTGCAGTAATAATAAGGCAACCTTAAAAATATCTACGATCTTTTAATCATTCCAAATATAGAGGATAATTTATATCCTTTTTTTTCACTTATTTAAAAATAACTTATTTTCAGTGATTTTTATTGTATTAAAAATAAGTATGGAATGAATTCATTATATCGTTTGATCTCATCTATTGTGCTTTTCAACAGCTTTTTCACCCCAAGGCATGGATTAAATGGTATCACATAATAATATTTCTTAATTCTGCGTTTATATCATTTCTTACAGTACTTTGTAAGTCTACCATTCTTGTTAGATCACTTTACTATTCTAATTTAGACAGAGAAGTTAAAGTTTTCCAATATCTTGTGACAATGTATCTTGATAAAAGAAATATATATTTTCTCTCCTTAAACAGAGAATGACTTTTATTCAACCTGTATGGTATTAAAATAAATTTTTAACTGAAAGCCCAGAATTTTCAACATTATAGTAGATATTTCATGGAAAGCACTATAAGAAATAGGCATTAAGAGCAGCATTTTGAGATACTCTTTGAAGTACCCCATAGTATTTAACATTATAATGATATCCAAATCTGGCAGGTGTAACAAAGGACTTCCAGAATTTCCATACATTGCTGGAGATGGACCTGTGTGTGATGTCTTAGGGCATCTTGAATGGCACTAATATTTACATAAGTGCCAGACCTCTGCTTTTGGACAAAGCTGAGTTGTTTGCTATGGCCCGTTGACTGTGTTAACTGAAACTTCATTAACTTTTACTAGACACTTAATGGGTGAGCAGACAGCTATATTTAAATGACTTAATTTTATCCTTTGTCAAAAGCAGTTACCTGGGCTTTCAGAGACAAAAAAGAAACATCTCCATAGGTAATTCATCCAGTCTAGACTCCATGATTCAATTCCTACAGATGCCTCACTTACTTAAACTGACTTTAGTTTATGTGCCATGGAAGTGTGGTGTAGTCCTGTAAGTAAAAAAAGAACAATTGACAACAAATTCCATATCTAACTTAGGTGTTATGCAACATAGATATGCACTAAGATTCCCTTTACAGCTCTAATGCCACCCTTCTCTGATTTTCAATTATGATGCTCTACTCAATTAAGCAATCACATTTCAAAAGATCTCTGTCTCTTTTGGTGTGTTAAGAGGATCAGACACAAGCAGAGCCTGGTTATTCAGGGCAGTGTTTGGATGTCTTAGCTGAAAGACCATAGCTTCTCTTCAGGAAATTCTCTGCTCTTATTTTTCACATTGCCTCTACACTTACTTATAAATAAAACAGAAGATTTGTCAATAGCTCCTCCTGAATGTGCCAATTTATTGCTCTTAAAAAGGATTTTAAAAATATATTTTGAAATTAATAAATATTATGCATAAATGTTAACTTCTTATTGATAGTCACAAAACCTGATTCTTTTGGATTTATACTACAGGCCTTTACTGCTTGAGTCAGCGTGGACTGGAATCCATGATAGTTTAACTTTCACTTTGTGGGACAATCCTTAGCAAGAGAAGGTATATGAATAGGACATCAAAGTAGCAAGTAACTGAATGAAAGAGAAGTCACTGGAAAATAGCACTGTCCTTGCTCTTGTGAAATGGAGCAAACTTGTTTTAGTTAGTTCATAAACACTATGGAAGGATAGCACATTGGCAGTATTTTTCAGCAACTGGCATTTTCAAGTACAAAACAAACAACAAAATAAAACAAGCAAAATAACAACAAAACAAAACAAAGTTAAAAAAAACCACACAAAACAAACAAACAAACATAAAACTTTAAAGCACATGGAAAGCATATGCTTTTCAGAGGTTGTGAGCATGAGCAAAGCATGATATTACTCTCTAACTCATCCTTGGATTGACTGAACCCAAGTTATTTAAACATTTCAGATATAAGCTTACCCATGGTTAAAAATATTGGAAAATGAATACTTTTGGTATAAATTATTTAGAAAATAATGTTTTCTGTTAAGAAGTTTTAGGTACTGATTTCTGTACTATTCACAGCAGATTCAGCCTTGCTGTACTCATGTGGGTTGCTTGCCATTTCCATGTCATTTTTCTGAAGGCAACAAGGTAGGTGACTTATTCATGTTTTTAAATTGATCTAGGTTTTGTCACTCCTGAATTTAAGAAGCCCAAAACTTGAATTGAATCACACTGAACTGAACCTAACATACAAAATATCAACTCTGGAAATATATCTGTAGCCTTTTAGCATCTATTTGGTAAGATTTACCAAATTCTATTTGGTAATAGAATTTGTACCTGGTATAAGATTTGGTAAAAAGGGGTAGTATCACATGCTTAATGAATGCTATGCAGTCTCATTACACAAGTATTCTTGGAGTATTAACTTCTCTACAGTTACTATATCCTAATTTAATGTTTCAAGAGATTTTTTTTCCAAACCAATTCTGCATGCTGGAATTTTATACTTTAGAAGTGTTGCTATTCTTTTAACAAAACTATTGCAACAGTGTTAGATACTCAGGATCAGTCCTGCAGGACAGCAAGTCATGCAAATTCTTGAAGTTAATAAAAGATACAATATGGTTTCCTGGAAAATAGAGTTTAATTTCTCCATATTGCTTTTTGAGGAATTTGCTGAGCCATTTTGCTGATGTTACACTGCTATTTTAATTACCCAAGAAAGTTACAGTTTCAAATCAATCAAATGTCACCATTTGATCTTGGTAATGGCATCCGTTTGCTATGAGAATAGAGAATTAGAGAATGGCACAGGGGGAGAGGAGGAAACGTACACCAGAAGTTTGGGGTTTTGGAATACTTAATCATTTTAACACCTGCAATACTTAGTTTAAAACAATCACAGTTCAAAGTTTTTCATCCTTGCTCCTCTGAATCCTTTTCTTCTCTCAGCTGTCTGCTTAAGCCATCTATTACTTGTCATAAAAGCTCTTTTAAAAAGCTCTTCCTAAATGGGGAGATGATGCATAACAATCTGGATTTAATATTCTTAGTGAACTACATGCTATTTGGCTATTGGCATGAGACTGCATACTCTTCATAAAGGTCACACTGGGGCTGGACAATCCACTTTGTATAAAAGACTGACAAAATAAGAATACTAAGGGATTATACATTCCTTTTTTTTTTTTTCAGACACAAAAGATTGCATATGCTAAAGAGCAAATCTGCAATTAAAAGCAAATTTGAGACATATGTAAACCGTACACTTATGTTAGTCTTAAAAATCATAAATAAAAAGCTCTAAGATTGGTTTTAAAGACAAAAAATTGTCTTGTAATAACTTTTTATAGCTCTAAGTTTATAATAGCATTTCATCAAACTATACCATTGATGGCTTACAATGGACTTCTGAACCACAGTCTTATATGAGTGAATATTGCCATTTCTTAGAAATTATGGTGTTTAATAAGAATTGATTTTCCTGGCTCCTCCTCATGAATTTCATCAGTTCTGGAAAGCTCCCACTACCTGTACAAAGAAATTGTCTCTAAAAGATCTTTCTAAAACTTAACAAAGTTTTGTTTTGTTTTGCTTTATTTTGCTTTGTTTTGCTTTGCTTTGCTTGCTTTGTTTTGCTTTTTGTTTTACTTTGTTTTATTTTGTTTTTAAACTGATGTAGGAGTCTTTTACAAGCTAAAAACGCATTTTAAAATTTAACCAAATGAATTCTCAGAAAACATATTTCTGTTTTATTTTCTATAAGTCTGTAAAAATTATTGTCTGCGGGAGCTTGATAATTCTGTCCTATTGAACTTCAAAACCTTGTCTCATAAGGTTTTGAAGGTTAATTAACTTAACCTGAAAACAACTACTGTCTATGAACAACTGGACTTGGTAAAAGGTTAGATAGATACTGGCTACAAAAGAAGGATCAATATACTGTGAAAAATATTCTCATCTCTCAATGGAATAAAAATGTTGATTTTTCTAAAATAATTTAGTTCTGTAGCATAAAGGAAACACAAGCTAACAATGAACACTTCCAGCTCTCTTTTTAAAATGCATGTTGTGTCACTGCTGTTTTACACCTTTGATCTGTTGCTGGTTTGTTGTCATGTGAAGTCTTTTATTGTTGAATAAATACCTTACCAATAAGTATTTTCAATAGTGCTCCGCCATGGTTGACTGGATGGACTAAGGCTGGATCACATTTTAAGAAACTTCCTCTGTCCATTTCTTTCTGGATTACTACTTTAGAGAGACATTGCCTCTGTAACCATATTAAGCTATTTTATTGTGCTAAAATGTCTGAAAAGATAAGGTATTTGTGAAATTAAAGCTGGCAAGGAGTGAAAAACTGACTGCAACAGTGTCCAACTCCTCCCTCCTGCAAATTTTAATTATCAGATGATAACTTGTCTGTGTTTTAAATGTGGGCCTTTACATCTTTGCTCAGAGAATGTTTAATATTCACTTTACGCTGTCTCAGTAGCAGCCTTCCAGAGTTACTGGTAAAATGAAATTGCTTTTGTTGGCAATTATTTTTTTTAAGTCTGTGTAAAGAAATGAATCCTAGGGAACCCACTGACATTTATTTTGACTTGCTACAGAAAAAATTTTGAAGGATGAAGATACATTTTTTCCTGCGAATTGCCAGATCTAAGTTTCTGTTACTTAAGTAAAAGCATCTGAAAAGGTAAAAACAGTGTGAAAACGCTAAAAGAGCTTTGAAGAAAAATAGCATACACCTACAAAGGATTATTTCACTGGTAGGAAAGCACTGTGTCTACTTTGTTCAGCTCACTTTTACCCAGTGTTGGGTCACATTATATCACACACATCACACAAGACATCAGACACCAGGATACAACAGCAAATATTGGTGGGGGCTCTGCCTGCATTCCTCTGTTCCCCCACATCTGAGCACCCTGAGGGTGCTTTGAGGTGCAGTGTAATTCCCCAGCTTTTACTCAGAAATATAACCTTTCTCCTCGTATAACTGCCCGTTCCCTGCACTGCCCACAAAGTGATAGCAAAAACATCTCTTGTTTCTTTCTGAACTCAGCCTAGTATTTGATGACTCTAAATGATAAAAGGGAAAAGAAGCTGCCTTACGAGCTGTGAAAGGATATGCAGAATCTGGCCCCCAGACTGCGAATCTGACTTTTGTCTTACTAGACCACCTTAATTCCTTGGCATGAAAATGTAAGCCAGAAAGGAAGTATGGCCTAAGCCTGCATGCAAAATAAGATTCAAGTGAGAAAAAAAAATCAATAAACAGGTGCCTCTTCGGTTACTACTGGAGTTCAGTTGATATTACTTTTCTACAAGTCTTTTTGTCATTATTGGAAACAGCAATTTTTATTTTTTGAAGAATCTTATATATTATACATGCATATATATCTGCATACATCTATACAATGTGCATGTATACATATATACATTCTGTCATATGTCCCTTTGTCAGCTGAAATACTTTGAAAATTCTGGTGCATTCTGTGAAAAACTTCAAGAGATCTTGGCTTGATTTCCTTGCAGTTAGGTGTTGCTTTAAAAAAAAAATATACAAAAAATGTCTTTCTCACTATTAACTGCTGCACCTCTAAACACATATACATGAAATAGTTCATTCCAGGACTACAAAATGTATTAGCTTTTAAAACAATGGTAGTAATCTATAAGCAGGCAGGATTTTTCAATAACTGCTTTACATGAGCTATACATATGGATGGGAACATTATAATATCATCTTCAGAAATTGTTTTCATTTAAAGTATATCACAAAGGGCAAAACTAATAAAATGAAAATGCATTGGGGTCCAAATGACTTCCCACCAGACTGTTTGTACCTGTGGAATCAGAATTAAGCTAATCTCAGTCACATTTAATTCTCCACCCCTTTACCAAGCTAGGCATTTGTGCCGGGTGCACTGCATGTTTCTTCCTTGCACAACAATGCCACCAGTAACCCAACAGCCAGAGAATAAGGAAGGAACAGGAAAGCATAACATCACAAATGCTAAACTCAAGGTTATTTGACTCAGTATTCATTTTCTTAGTGTCTGGCAAACAAAGAAAATGTACAAAGAGCAGACCAAGACAGCTATGGCTGAGAGACAAATACTTAATTTGGCATTTTACGTATGTGGATACTCATAAATGACAGTTTTGCCTTTACCACTTATTGATACATCTGGCAGCCTGAGTTCACCAAATACTCAGAGCAATATTTTGCTCTTCCTTTTTCCACTGTAAGTCTCTAATGAAATCAATTAATTTCAATGAAGTTACTCTAACTTTAGGACCTGTAGTTAAAGGACTTCAAGAGACTTCTTCAAGAGATCAGACTCCTTGAGCAATGAAACAGAGTAAAATTGGAAGATTAGTATGAAGGTACTTCAATTACTGCACTTTTTGATTCTGCATCCTACTAGATCTTCTTTAGCTACATTCAGTAGAGGTGTTGCAAGCGCATTTTACATTCATCTTTGTTTCAGTCAGTCATTTTAGCTCATCCTACAAGAAACGCAAGGGAAGATTCATACACTTTTATAAGATTTGTTAACTCTTTGGGGAAAATCAAAGTACTCAGAAATCTTCTCATTGGACAGATTTCTTCAGCTGGTGGGGAAAAATCTACTGCAGCACAGCAGAACAGTGAGCTGAGAATGAATGCCAAACAGCAAGCAAATCTACAACTGCAGCTAAAAAGCAAACAAGTATTTCTAGTCACAGCTGCTGCCTTATTTTTCATCTTTTAAAACCTCTCTTAAGATTCATAGTTGATTTTTGTCAAGGAAACGTTCTTCCTTAATTGCACTCTCAGTTGCTGATTTGCTAGTCTGGAAATGAGAGCTTTCCTTTAGAGTGTATTTGATTTTTTCCCCTCTCATAAGCTAATGGAGCAAAAAGTCATGTTTGTTTGTGCTGCAGCTTCCTCCCTGCTGCCTGTTCTCTTTGCCCAGTCCCCTTTCCGGATGTATTTGCTTATCATCAGCAAATCTATTTTTAGGTAGTCTCCTTCAGAAAGGGGAGTGAGGAGAAAAGAAATACTGTGGACAATATTATTTAGAAAATTCAGAGCTGGATGAAAGTGTGGAATGAAGTGATATTCTACTTATTAGAGAGGAAAGAGAAGAGTATATCCAGCTGTCAGTGGATGTTAAAGAAAGTGTGATCTTGACCTTCTTTTCTCATCAGTAAATCTGTTTGAAAAGCATTTGTAAACCTCTGATGTTCAGGTTTCTCATTGACTGTTTACCTCCTTACAATAAGAAGGGTCAGAAAGATAGAACTGCTGTGCATTCCACAGACAGTGAAGACTTCCTAGGAGAGTTAAGCAAGAACAGGTATCTTGTTCAGATACCTTTTTTCCCTTTCTCCTAATGTAAAATTGCAGATGTAACTAAGGTGGAAGAACACAGAAAACTAATAACTTTCATCAGAAGTGGTAGAGAACAACACTATCCTCATGTTACTAGATATGTTAAACATGCTAGAGAAGCTCAATACAAACCCTTCAAGTGTTAATTAAATATTTTTTAAAGGATGCTGGTCCCTGTGGACTTGAAAGAGTGGTATCAGTGCTCAAGTGGTCTGCACCACTTAATGCCATATGAGATGCTCTCAGCTATCCTGCGTGGCCTTCAGCTTCATAAGAGCATGGGTATCCCACAGCTCTTGGGCTGTGGGATCTGCTCACCCACCTAAGTGCCTTAGAGACCCTACCTAAACAGATATCCAGGGCAAGGCAAGCAAGCTGGAGACTAACAGCCATTGCCTGGACCTCTCAAGGGCAGTTAAGGGGAACCGGTAGCTGGTGAATCTTTTGGAAGGGCTCAGACAAGCTACTTCGTCACTTTCCATGTGAAGGTAGGTGCAGGATGTGCCTTGGGATTTTCAGGGATCTGGCACCTCTTAGCCAGCAGGGCATTCTGAAAGGTGAAAATGTGATTCAAAATCACCTGAAAAGATTTTAAAGGGCTAGGTTATGATGTCTTACAACACATTTTCCTTGGTAATGAGAGGTAAAAGCAAATAAAGTTAAATTTATTTAACCTCTTAAGGTTAAAGAAAACTTCATTGCTCTTAAAAAAAAAAAAAAAAAAAAAAAAAAAGTCTTCTGATTATCTCATAGAATGTATTATTGAGGCAAAAAGTATTTTTAATTATTGCATTATTAAATTCCAATCATTCAATCCATTCATGGTTCCAACCTCTTCCTTGCCATCCCATCTGAACAATGATTTCTTACACAAATGTCATGTAAAATTCTCCTAGTACCAGTAGGAATAGCTATTCCTACAAGAGAAGAGAACATCCTTGCTTGAAGCTCTACTTCACAGTCATTAGTAAAAACTTACTAGAGATGGCAACGGACAATTGCTCTTCACTTGCAGTTCCCTCCTCTCATATACTTAGCCAACCTATTAAATTAAAACCCTTCTGTATTATATGCTCTGACAGTTTCTTTAGCCATCATGGAAGAACTGTAGAAAGAGTTTTCTTGATTTCTTTCACTTATAATATTCAAATTACATAGATTTTCAAGAAGGTCCTCATCAGTACTTCTGGACATTGCTATCTGCACTGTTTTCTCAATTTACACATGAACGAGCTATTCTTCTAGGGGCAAACATTTCAAAGAGGAAAAAAAAAAAAAAAAAACAGCTGTTGTACCTCTATACAGTATAGTCGGTTCCCTTATCTTCCATATCTATTTTTGTTTCCTCCTTTTAATGTGTTTCTGGTAATAGCTTATACAAGGTCTGAACTGTTTTGTCTTCACCCTGGTATTCTCTCCTTGTTGCAGGTCTGCACCACTACTGCAATTCCCAAAGTTATTTCCTACCTGCCTTCTAGTAATTTGTTTTGGTACTCTCAATTTACTCAACCCTAGCTCCCTCAGAATGCTCCAGCTGCCTCTGCTCTGCTATTGTCATTCTGTGTGACAGTCTAGAGCCCTGATGTCTTCCGGACTTTCCTTGTTGTGTGCTGCAGTAATCCTGCTAACACTGGATCTCACTACCTGGAGGCTGAAATAAGTGGTAACAGATTCAGACTCAAAAAGCAACAACCCATCTGCTAAAAAGTGTTTTTTCATCATTTTAATACATTGTCCATGGTTTATAACTGCCTGCTTGATCAAGCTATATCCTTGCAGAATGGTAAATTTCATATTTTTTGCAGGAAACTGCAAAATTCTAAGTTTGCAGGGACAGAAGACTTTGCAGTTAAATCTCACTGCAGCAATCTGTACTCCCTGCGGTAACATTTTCCATGAGAAAATTATCCCTATTATTTGTAAAAAGTATTCTGTAACTTGTTACATTGCCAGAAATATGATCCAATAAGAACAAGGAACCCTTTATTATGCATTGAGTCTAAAACAAGGTCCAGTGATATGGAAATTCACCATCAGGAAAGCAACTGTAAGATAGCTCAAGTTTGAGGTGAGACAATTTTCAGTCTGATGTAAGTTTAACTATTTACATATTCACAGTATTCATCAAAATAGTTTCACATTATCACACCAAAAAAAGGCTCTTTGCTTCCATCCAGAATTTTTAGAACTTTTTTGTTGTTGTTTTGTTGTAATTTTATTTCAAATGCCATTAGGCATGTCTGAGGAGCAAATTCTGGGTGTTTTGCATTTATTGTATATTCACCTGTGACTTCCACCACCCTCCACCCTTCCACCCCCTGTATCAGCTGACCAATCTGATACTTTACTTTTGATGAGACAAACACACTGAACTTTTCTTCAACTAGTTCCTGCCATGATTTCTACAGAGGAAGAAAGAAAAAAAGGAAAAAAAAAAGTAAACTGTAAGACATAGCACTTAATTTAACAGTGCTGTATAAAGTCCATCACAAGGTTTATACAGGTTTAAAGTCTTCTTCCTTTTAGAACTGCTGAACCGGGCTAAATCTCCTCTCTTAAATGTTTCTCCACAAGGCTTTACATCTTACAGCCACTTCACTTTATCAGAGGGGATTCTCAAATTATCTGTAAAACAAGTCTAACTCTTTTCAGGTTTACTTCAAATAAATCCAAAGGCAAAGACACCTATTGTATTTTAGGAGCTCCATAGAAGAAGCTATGTTACTCTTCAGCTCAAGGCCAAATGTGACACATGACAACTATACAATATCCATTTTTATTGGTTGCTGTTGTGTAATCCAGCAAAAAGCACAGGTTATAGTGATCCCTTTTCAATTCTGCAAAAGTAACCAGACAAAGCTCTTCACCTTCCACTTCAGTGTGGTAGGGCTTGTTGATCTCCAGTGTCTCTCTCACTTGCCAAAAACTTGTGAATGTGTAGGATTATTTTTTCCCTATGATTTGCATGAGTCTCATTAAGTCCCTAGCCTAGAGAGATACTAATAATCTCTGGTAAAGCCTCAACTTTTTCATTTCTCAGTGGGTGAGCTTTAGAGCTGATGTTAGTCCACAGCTTGAACTGAGTTCCAGCTTATGTCCCAGGCACAGGCTTAACCACATCTACTGTGATGTATGCTCTCAGTGTCCTGAAGGGATATTAATATATTTCACCTATACAGGCACCACACTAGGCATCATTTTTCAGAACCTTATCTCCACTTAATATAACATAAATTTTCTCAAAGGTTAGGTAGGATGTTAATAACTCCAAAAACAGTGAGTTTAAAATCATGGTTCCCTCCAAAGCTTTAATGTTTCTAATACCTGATAGTATTTCTTCTTCACTCTCTGAGCTTTTCTACAGGTAGTGAGGAAATGTTTGCTCTGGTATTGTGAAGGGTACTGCAATATTTTCATTTAAAGTATGACTTTTTTTTGGTACCTCTATTATGATATCAGACTTCCCTTTTGGATATGCTACCAAGGTTTGTTTATTGATACATGGGGGGGGGGGGGGGGGGGGGGGGGGAGAGGAAACAAAAACTATTGAAGACAAATATCAGGATGCAAGACCATAAAAGCAATTAAAAACAAAACCAAAAATCAATTTAAGATTGAATACTGTGGCTTTGTAATCCAGAATGGTTGTTGATATTTTGTTTATTTTACAATAAAATTTGTTTATTTTACTTAGATATGCACATGCAAGGAATTCACAAAGAATTCCTTGATTCCTCTTGGAACTCATCTTATAGAATCACATAATGGTTTGGGCTGGAAGGGACTTTAAAGACCACCTAGTTCCAATGATCCTGACATGACCCCTCCCACCAGACCTGATTGCCCAACCTGTCCTTGAACACTTCCAGGGATGGGACATCCACAGCTTCTCCTGGGCAACCTGTTCCAGTGCCTCACCACCCCCTGAGTAAAGAAATTCCTCCTAACAACTAATCTAAATCTTCCCTCTTTTAGTTTAAAGCCATTTCCCTTCGTCTTATCACTGAAAGAGTCCCTCCCCAGCTTTCCTGTAACCCCCCTTTAGGTACTGGATGGCTGCTATAATGTCTCCTTGGAGCCTTCTCTTCTCCACAGGGCAGAGCAAGAGCCACATGTGAAGTAAATAACCTCATCGACACTAAAGTTTATGATGAAATAATGATTTATGCAAAACAAAAACATGTGACTAAAATGGACAAAATGGACAACCAAACACCTTTTTTTTTGTGACATTACCTGAACATACATTTCTGCCTCATATTGACATATAAATAAAAGAAATATAGTTTCTGAGGTGTCAAGAATAAAAGAAATAATAACCCATAGATGTATAGCCAATGCTGTGTAGAGACTACAAAAATCATATGTATCTGCACCTAAGATATTAATAGATAAATAAATAATAATAAAAATGATGTTACTTTTAATGTATAGTGTTGATGTGGTACTTAGGTATACTAAATTAAAAAGACAAACTATTTTATGTATGGTTTTGTTTTCCATCATGCATTGGTCTCTGCTGGTTAAGCAATTGTATTTTAATTATATACCAAACATTATTTTTTTAACAAAGAGTGCTTGAATGGAATAACAGAAGCATGAGCAGTGACCATTGCTACCTTCATTTATGAGTCGTATTGTTTTGAGATTTGCATGCGGAAAGGCTTATCTGGCAACTTCTTGAGAAAGTCCTAGTGATCTTGCAAGGAGAGTTGCATGCTACTTCACGTCCGGCATTCTACTCTTCCTCAAAAAATAGATATTAAGGTAAAAAAAAAGAAAAACATTCTCATGTTTTCTCAATTAACAGCCCTCCTGTAACCAGAAAATGACATTAACTGTTTGAATTTTCTGTGGTGCTTTTCCACAACAACAACAACAACAATAGCAAATGCTTAGGACTGCACAAAAATATAAAACAATATGTTACTGAATTAGGAGAAAAGTTCTTCCATGGGCAGAACATTACGTAATGGCCCACTAAGTATTTCTTTTACTTTTCTGTGAAGGTCTTGGTATGGGTAACTGACAAGAAGCCTGAACAGATGGACTTCTTTCATTCAGACAAGCATGTTTATCATAAAAGAAATGCAGGGAATTTCAAGGAGATGAGATCACAGTGTCACCAACATTTCTTTTCAAACTTTGCAAAAACAAAAATGGATTTTATTTCCTACTCATAGAAGAAGAGATATTGTAGGGTATTATGTCATCAATCACAACGTCCCTACATTCACTTCTTCCCCTTTATGTCTCTTCCTTGTACCCTCAATTCTGAAGTTCTTGTATAATCAAGTCACTTCTGTGTAGGCAGACAATATTTCTACATACATTGTATTCTATAAATAAAAAATATTTTAAGGAGGATCAGGGTATGAGCAATGACAGAATAGAGAGACACACACGCAGTCCAAAATTAAGTTAAACAAGAGTACCTCATTTACCTTATTTTAAATGCTTAAGTGAAACATTAGGACTTCAGTCTTCTAGAATCTACGGAGAAAGATAGAAAAATCCTATAATCACCACTTCGTTTCCCCACTGCCCCACCAAATAACCTCCCTCTCCTTAACCCTCTGCAAATAACCTCCTTTCTCCTCATTCTAGCTGATTCTTAGATGTGCTGGAGTCTGTGACCATTGTGTCAGTGTCTAAAGGTAAGTGAAATGAACCTTGGCTCATGTGACTTTATCTAGAGTTCCCATATTTCAGCTTCACACCTAAAAATAGATTGGACATCTTCCAGCATGAGGTTGACTCATTCCTTGTAGATGATAATTCTTTAAAATAACATGCAGCATCTGTGGACAAATAAAGGAAGGGAAAGGAAGGGAGGCAAAAACAACACATGAAGTCAATAAACCTTTAGGCTGGGCTCTACATTGCTACTGTATTTTATAAACTTGATTCTATCTGTTAATAGATTTGCTTCAGTCCTTTCTTATCACCTTGCTTATAAGCTGCACAAATTTCTCACCTTTTAGAAGTAACCTAGTCATACATTTCAGGGATAAAAGACGCATTTCCATTACATTTACTTGGACCCATTTACTGCTTATCAAACCAAGAACCTCCTACATATAAGAGACTGTAATTTACTCACAGATTTTTAAAATTTTATTTTCATAAGGAATGACTTGGATAATGCTTTTTAGCTGTCAGTCTCTGGTTTATGGTGTATAACTCCTAATCCAAGTAGATTAAAAGAAGGACATCACAAATATTCTGCTGTCAAAAATGCAGTAAATAGCTGTGAAAACTTCATGCATATCTAGTATCTATGATTTATTGGCCTCACAAATGCATTGTGTCCCAAACAGAAGAAGAGCTTTTGGCTTCAATCAGGTGAACGAAATCTGTGTCCAGGAAAATTGGCACAAGAAGAAAACCAATACCGCAATTTGGTATGGCCAGTGGTGAGTGATAAATGTGGCTTTCTCTTAGCTTTTCTCTTGAGAAGTAACCACAACAGTTCAGCCCCATTCATAGTCTCAGAGACGGCAGCCTTTACTATTTTACCAGAAGGCCATTACACTATTGAGGTTTATCAGAGCATACCAACACCTAACTATACTCCTTCCCAGTCCAGAGACCCAATGTATTAGCTTAGGAGATGGGAATGGCCAGGGGTTCCTGCACAATACCAGCCACCTCCAAGTGCACCTCCTCCCTTATGTGGTGTCTCCTCACAGAGCACTAGAGATCTGAACTTTCTGAAAAGACAGCAATATTACCAAAGGCTCATGCAGTAAAAATAAATAAATAAATAATAATAATAATAATAAAAATGAATCATGGATTTGCCATAACCCAAGGTATAACACAAGGTATATCATGGATCTAATACTGTCTTCCCCTCAAACAAGAGAAGTGCTGACATGAATGTAACAAAATGTAGAGTGTGACCCCATAATACCGTATGCTTCCTCATTCAGAAAATGCTGTGGCAAATCCCTCACAGTGGCAAATCACAATAGCTAAAGGGCTGGAAACCTGACAGCATGCGAGTGCTACTACAGACTTCTATCCCACACAAGCACAATGTTCAGCACCCTGAGAGCTGAACAGTACATTTTTCTGCTTTTGCAAAAGTGCATTCCTTGATAAAGATGCAGAGCTGATTATTTGAACTGACAATTTCCAAACCACATCTACCAACATTTTTTTTCCAATGGAGCAATAAATATTTAAAATAAATGTTTCACAGTTCACAGCACAGAATTCTAGCATCCGTTTAAAAGCATTCTGTTAAAATACTGTCATCTTACAATAAAATCTGAAGGTAAATGGACTGTTATGAACTAATCTAATGCATTATAATTTTGTTTAACAACTGTGCTACTTTTATTAGCTTTTCTCTTTAGCTATTGATGAAAAGATTATAATAGTGAATACTAGGAAAATATATGATGTATAGTGAGTTTGATGTATCCATTTTCTCTTCATTGCATCCCTTTTTCCCTCACAAAGGTGACTTCAACTTCTATCAACCTTCAGGACTGATTTACTATGACTGCTTTAAGCTAGTAATAGCTTATTCACTAAAGGTTTAGAAGTTCAGGCAGGAGAGAAGGGGATGGCTGTTTGAACTAATATTTGTATTTCCGCTGTCTACAGATTGGTTTTGAAGAATTTAAAAAATCCCAGTGTTTCTTGATTTTAGGCAAATAAGTGGTTCTGAATACTCTGAATTTCAGCTTCATATTCCAATCAAAAGTAGGCATGCATACTTTATGAACCAAGGTTAAAATGATTATGGTGTTTGATTTTTTTTATTTTTATTTTTTAATGACAGGCCTCTAACTCCAGTTTAAACTTGCAAGATTTAGTTCAGCCCTGTTGCTATGTAAAATATTCACAAAATACTTCACATTCATATTTTAGAAGCTTTATTTCTTTCTGCAACTGTTGTTGAGATCACCAAGATCGAGAGGCATTCAAGAACCCAAGCTGACAAGCAGTTCCTAAGCTGTTCTCTGCTGTCCTATTTTTGCAAGCAAAGCTCTTCCCCTGTGCTGTAGCTAAGTAGCTTCCCTTCCCAGAAAGTCTTAAGAAATAAGCAACCTAGGCAATACTCCTACCCTGGACAGATGGGAAGAAGGCACAATATCCCCATGTCCAGTTCTCCCGAGTACATGAACAAAGGTTTCAGGCATCTTCAGTGAGAATTTTATTCCCAGTTAGGACCTTATGTAGATTTCTCAGTATATGTGAAATACAAATTATGTACATCAGATCTATGGCTATATGATCAGAAAAGAGCATTATACTTCCACTTACCAAGAGCATAAAACTATTTGAGAAAGGATCTTGAAATCTAATATCACACTCAATCCAACTTTCTTAGCTCATAAGACCATCACATGGAGACATTTTCAATCTTTAGCAGCCATGGAAAACAACTGAAGATAAAATCATCACTAAAATAATGTAGTAAGCATGTATAAACTGACACTTTAAAATATGGAGCAGAAAAAAAAATATAGAACCCCCTCTCTGTAGCATAAGAGTTTCAAGCGTCTTCCTGTTTTGATTCTGCTGCATTTTGTACTTTGAAAAATTTTATGTCAGCCATTTGAGTGTAAAATCTCTAATTTTCACAAGCAAATGGTAAAAGAAACAAATCAAAACTAACCAGCGTATTAGGAACTGCCAAACTATTCCCATGATAAGAATTGTATATTAAATACCAGTGGGACAGTAAGCAGTATCTTCCTATTTCCAAGTGTTTCCCACAAAATCCTATACGTAGGAGCAAAATACATTAAAAACATACAGAATGCAGATGCAGTAGATGGACAACATATAGCAATACTCAGGTAACTTACTTTTCATACAACCACCCTAAGGTGGTAAGAAACAGGCCACACTCTCTTCGCAGTCAGTCTGTGGTTTTGCTTTTCTTCTTATTGCTATATATTGTTTTTTCTCCCCTCTGGTAGGTAGACTTCTTAATAAGTAATGCACTAAGAAAACATGGCTACTGAGCTATGCTGTCCTAGTTCCTTCTTTCTGGTCAAATTCAGTACTATCTGCATTTTTCTTAGTACGTTTCACCCAGTAGGGCCAACTTAGAGGCTCAAAGTTAGGCTGAGACATTATTGTTATCCAAATAGGCAAGGATTATAAACTGTAAATAATAATAATAATAATAACAACAACAACACTATAGTCTGTTTTTTATATTATAAACAATGCTACTTCTACTGAAGTAGCTCCAGTGGTTTGTTTGTAAATGTAAAGTATCACATTGGTCTCTTTTTTTTTTCTCCTGGAAAATCAAATTAAAATTAGCTTGCACTGTTAGGAATTCACCATTTCATACATAATAATATAAACAGAGGAAGAAGACACTCTCTTTTCTCATACAAACACATACCTTCATCAGAATTTATGCAAACCAGCTCCAAATGGAAAAAATAGTAATACCAACACCAGAAATGATTATTTTAGCACATAGATTAGGTGGGGATGTCCAATGGGCCTTTGTGGTTACTTAGAAGAAATTCAATTGCTTATATTACTTTTTTTATTATTATTATTTAGTCAAATCCTACACCAAGCTCATTTCAGCAGGTTTTTGTCTGGAGCTTCTATGCATGGCCAGAACAAATGACATTTGCAGGGATGCCTAACTGAGCTTGGGCATAGACCAAAAAAAGTGCTATATCATCTCAGACAAATTTGAACATGAAGTGTTTAAAACCTCATTGGGAGGAGTGAATTGATGGGTACAGATCTAGCAATCACCGTGCCCTCAGACTTCACACTACATCTATCTTCATCCTGTCTCAGTCAACACTGGATACTGAAACCATCCCAGCATACCTGTCTTTAATTTGCCACAGACACCTTTAGTCCAGATTAATTATTTTCAATCTTCGGGTCATCTGCTTTATACATGAATATTAAAACTCCAAAGTACGCCCTCCAGTAAGAAACTTGCACAACTTTCCAGAATAAGCGAGATTAATCAGACATGATAATTATGGTAATAAATGTAATATTAACTTATCACATCATATAAATTCAGCTAAATGAGCTCTGTGGCAATAGCGGTTAAGAATTAAGAGGAAAGGCAATGACAATCTACATTATTGAAAATAAACCCTTCATAGGCTGAATCAAAGCTATTTTTCACAGTCCATATATAGTTCATCTTATCCATATGTTCTGCATGTCTGGAGACTGAAAAAATGCATGAACCTAAGCCCTCATCAAGTTGACCTTAACAAGTCACACTTTGACATAGCACAGAAAAAAAAAAAAAAAGCAATGTAGGGATTTTTTTTGTCTTTCTTAGGGTGGGGTATGGACTTTGCCTGACAATATGGTATTAAATCTACTATTAGAGCTAAGTAGCTTAAATTCTGGTTCAGCCAATAGGCCTCACTTAATTTATAATGTCACCATTTTGAATTGCTTGAAACTAAGCCATTTTTCATTTCAGCTTCCAATATGCATTCTAATGTGGAATTGCCTACTGGAGGCAGAAAGAGGTGCTCTATACAAATACCATATCAGTGTGTTTAATTGTGAACTCTAAAGCTATGAGAGGCAATGTATGGCATACATTAAAATAGCTGAAATATATCCACTTTCTGGCCCTCATAATCCTCTCAGAGAAGATTAGCTTGGATTCCCCAGCCCTCACACCTGATATTTCTTACTCTAACCTTATTTTCCAGGTGATCAGTTCAATTTCACAGTGTTCTACAGTCTTCTTTGGTATTCTCAGTTGGAATAGACTCTGTCCATCAATTGTTATCTCCATGTCTTCAATTTCTATATCCACTTCATTCAATTTTACAGTGAAGCTTTCAAAATTCTTATCAGTTGTAGCTTGTCCAGCATTTTATTAATCTCTGTCATGTCCTTAATAAATAAAGTCTGACATTGTGCTATAACTCAAATTCATAGACTGTGAAAACTGTAACAACAATAAAAAAATAAGACAATATTTCAAACCAAACTATTAGAAGGCTGCATTTAAATTGCTATGAGCATCAAAGTTTTTTTTATTAAAACTATTATCTAATTTAAAAAAATAAAAATCAAACATAAAAACTTACAAAATTAAGTGAACAAAGAACAGATGATCTTTTACTCAGTTACATTTTTGAGTAACTTTATAATTACAAATAATAATAATAAATTATTTAAAAAAAAAAATGCGTAGGAGTAATTTGGTCACAATTTTATTTTGCTCGGTTGTAGTATAGAAAGCATAGAAACTGAATCATAGAATATCCTGAGCTGGAAGGGAATCACAGGAATCACCGAATCCTACTCCTGGCTCAACACAGGACCACCCAAAAATCAGACCCTGTGTGTGAGAACTTTGTTCAAACACTTCTTAAGCTCCACCAAGCTCGGTGCTATGACCACTGCCTGGGGAACCTGTCCCAGTGCCTGACCACCCTCTGGGTGCAGAACCTTTCCCTAACCCCCATCCTGACCCTCCCCTGTCCCAGCTCCATGCCGTTCCCTCGGGTCCTGTCGCTGTCCCCAGAGAGCAGAGCTCAGCGCCCGCCATGAGGCCTCCCCTCGTGAGGGAGCTGCAGGCCGCCATGAGGCCTCCCCTCTGCCTGCTCTGCTCTGGGCTGAGCAAACCCAGGGACCTCAGCAGCTCCTCATACATCTTCCCCTCTAGGCCCTTCACCATCTTTGTAGCCCTCCTTTGGACACTCTCTGATAGTTTTATGTCCTTCCTATATTATGGTGCCCAGGACTGCACACAGTACTCGAGGTGAGGCTGCACCAGCACAGAGCAGAGCAGGACAGTCTTCCCTCGCCCAGCTTCCAGTGCTGGGCCTGATGCGCCCCTGGGTACAGTTGGCCCTTTTGGCTGCTAGGATGCATGACTGACTCACATGCAACTTGCCATTAACCAGAACCCCCAGATTTCAGTGGGGCTGCTCTCCAGCCCCACATCCCCCAGTCTGTACGTATAACTAGGGTTGCCCCTTCCCAGTTGCAGAATCCAGTTAAATTTCTTACTGTTGGTGATTGCCCAGCCCTCTAATTTTCCAGGATATCTCTGCAGATCGTCTCTACCCTCGGCAGAATCAACAGCTTCTCCCAGTTTTGTGTTGTGTACCGACTTAGTATGCCTTCAGGTCCTGCATCCAGGTTATTTATGAAAACATTAAAGAGAAGTGCCCCTTAAATGGAAGCCTGTGGATCCCCACTTGTGACTAAAGCAAAATATGTTGATAAACATATTGATATGTTAAATATAAGATATGATATTGAAATATTAAACATATTGATATGATAAACATATATTGATAAATAGAAAATAATATTTTCAATATTTCAGATTGTAATTAGGAGAAGTTTTTCTTAATTTTCCCCTAACTTGCTGTCAGAAAACCAGATTGAAATATTTTGAATAGACTGCTAGGAATTTTATTTCAATTTCATTATATTTGAAAAAAAAAAAATGAATATTTAAATCCCCAGGATTGGAAGTTCTATGCAAGATGAAAAATGACATTTTCATCTTCTTTTTTTTTTTTTTTTTTTTCTTCACTCTGTCAAAAGTTCTGTAGAACATTTTTTTTTCCCCTTTGGAATTACATCGAAATTAAAACACAAATCCATAGCAAGACATCAGTTACTAGGTTTTCTCAGATTCATCCTCAGAAGAGATCTGCTGTAGTTATGATCAAAACTGAAACCCATGTTTCAGTTCACCTCCCTCCAAAACAAAAAGGACTTTGTGTTCCCCCTAGGCTCTGCTCTCATGGAGTGCCCTCTTGAATTTCACCTCAGTGGTAGGTTCACCCCCCCAGACTACCTTCACAGGTCATGCCCTACCTTCAAAAGCCCTCAGCCCTGTTCTGGCAGAGAGGTGATGCCATGCATCAGCAGGTAAGCAGACATTCCCTCTAGTGAGGGGGATGGTGATCAAGTCCATAACATGTCAAACATACAATATCATCAAAGCCTATTGTTCTCATGCTATATCTCCCCATGCTCTACATATGGGACACATCATATTAGCATGCTTGATTGATCTGTCTGTAGATTGGATGTTGGCACTGCAAACAATTCCCTGGCCAGAAGCAATACATCAACCACTTAAGAAAGCTGTGGAAAGATCTTTGCCTTCATTAATATAATAAGGCAATGTGTACATACAATTACATACACCAGACAACCCATAAACATCAATATTAATGTTAAAAAATAATTTTAAATATGTCAAAAAGTATGTCACATATTAACATTTTTGTGTAAGTAACATTATATACTGAACAAAACAATGTTTTTGTATGAAGCAACAGAAAAAAACCTGAAGGCTGCGGCATTCTTTCATACATCTTACCTGTCTTGGGAGCACCCCATCACTGCTCTAATCAAGGACGATATTTTTCAGTGTGGTTAGCATGATGTAGCTCTCCTTCACCCTCAAGCTAACAAATAATAATAATAAAAACAACCAAAAGTAGTATCCTGGAGCAATCACATAATACATTTATTTGTGTTCTTGTTTCTATAATGCTGCCTATGTCTGTACCTGCTTCTCACTTCTTGTCTTGCATTGTAATTTTGAGGAACAAAGAGTCTGTATTTTTTCAATGCTACCTATTCTAAACAGTCTGTGACTTGACACTACTAATAATCTAGCAAGATAGATAATAGAAACCAACATCCAACACACTGAAATTATTTCTATTTTTATTACAATACTTCTGAAAATTATTTTTCATAATTAATTTCTAATGGCATTATTACCATTAGAGTGGAAGAGAAGAGCCAGATCAAATTTTCTTCTCCAAAATGATGCTCATCCCGTAACTTCAAAAGCTTTGGCAAATTAAGAAAGATGAGATTCTGTTACCCCGTGAATTCCATTCCTCTCTAAGAGAGTGAAAGTGCTATATAACAATATAAAAACTGTTGTTTCAATATTTCGCAAGAAAAAAAGTGCAGTACTTGTTCAGTATTTCAAAATAAAATAACTTCTCAATTTCTTTGCACTTAATAAGATACTTGTTTCAAAGAGCTGAATTATTTCAACAATAAGCTAAAGTATTCAGATAATAATTGTATATATACAAGGACTGTCCCTGCTCAACAGAGCCAAAGCAGTAGGCATGGATAGCTGCAAACAGACAGAGCTGTGCAAGGAAATGAGGAGACAGTGCCAGCCAGCCATAAAAGTTCATATACTGTCTAACTACTTGTGGAGAAACAAATCTATTTCCCTGGACCATCCCCTGGACGATTCCTCCTCTCACACTGTGCACAGGTACCAGCAGAGGCCTGGGTCTGCAACCACAAATGACAGACAGAATAATAGAAAGCAGTTTTGATCAAGCCGACAATATCAAAACCACCATGAAGGCTTCACAGCCAGGGAAATGGCTCCAGCTCCAGCAAAGTCATGTTCACTTATGTAAAGCAAAAAAATACAGATCTTGGAGGCTAGAGAGGTGCCTGAAGCTAGAAACTCATTGAAAGAGGTATTACAGATAGCTACTGGGAGCCAGAGATGAGACTAAGCCAAAACGGAACAGTGACAGCTTTTATACAATTAATACAGGCTCTTTTCCAACAAAATAACCTTTACTGCTTTATTTAATCATCCAAATGAGATGAATAATGGTGTGGGGGAATAGCCTGGTTCAAGAACATCCTGGACGATGGAAACTCACTGGACTTGGTCGCTGCTTCTTTCATCAGAATTTTCCTCCTCTGAGGCAAGGATGGAAGAAAAGGCAGAGAATCAAAATCAAGCGTACTTAGGACTGAACAGCTACTTGCCATTGGGACAGTTTTGTCGGTATGGTCAAGAGAATGAAAGAGTCACATTGAGCATTGAGGGGGAAAGCAGGGGAGGGACTTGCTAGTCGTTAGGGCCATTATTTCCACCTTAGTGATGAATAGTCAGGGTCAGGAAAAAGGAAAATAGTAAGAAAACCCCATTGTTGTGCAAGAGCAAGACAGAAAGATAGATGAGCTTTCAACAGCTAACACTGACCCTGCCATCAGGCAGAGAAAGTGGTATGCAAGTGCTCACAGCTGTTCAAAAACACCCTGGCAGCAGCAAGAAAAGCAGTCATTCCATCTCTTCTTCCTTAGCTACCGAGGGTGTGGAGACTGAAATAGCATTGAAAAATATGTGTAAAGGTAAACAAAAGTAAAGAATGAGCTCCTTCCAGGAATATGTTGAAGAGTTAGTGCATACTAAAATATGTACTTTATAAATTTAAATATTTTAGTGGCAAGTTCTCATGCTGTTACTCCCATTTTTCCTTGCAGACTACAGTATGAACAAAATAATTTTGGAAAGGAGATACATACAGATACATCAGACTGCTGTAACTGTGCATGTAAAGAACATGCTGTAATGGATCTGATTCTTACACCTGAAATTATTATGAGAGGAAAATTTGGGACATAAAAATGGAAAAGCATATAGGAAAAGAAAATAAAAGGGTATATTAGCCCCTAAGGAGGGATTCTGCTTACCTAAATTTAAATATCTGAAAGGCTGAAATATTGGATCCCTTTATTCTCAGAGGTACTGCTGGGGGACAATAATTTCCTCAAAGGATGAATGTCTAAAATGGATTAGATTAATTGTCTCCTGGAATTGTCTATATCTACGTAGTGGCCCCAGAGGAGTAATACATAACTAACCAACTAACTTTTAAGTGGACAAAGCTATGTAAGATTTTCCCATCATAAGTGTCTGCTAAAGCAATGGCAAATCTCAGAAAATCTTATTAACTCATATGCATCATCTTGTACTTCCCATAGAAACAGTAATATACCAGTTCTATATATAAATGATGAAAAAGGGGAGGACTGAAAACAATCTTTACCTTTACAAGAACAGAAATAAGAAAATACTGTTTGTTGTTCTAAGTGAAGTATTAAAATGAGATCTTTCTGCAAGTGTTATCTAATACTTAAAAGGCAGCTTTTTTGGGGGGGGGGAGGGGGGGAGCAAAAATCATTGCCAGGAGGATAAAAATACTGAATACTGCCTAACTGAGCTTTAAATTTCCAAATATATAAGCAAACATTCCTGAAAGGTTTTCCAGGCATAAGGGTATATAGTACTGTGGAAAAAAAAAAAAAAAAAAAAAAAAGTGTTCTACCTGATTTGAAATAATATTATTGCTTTAGCTTAGTGAAATTCAGTGCAGACTTTTGATTGCATTCTTCCTTCATAAGACTTTCTCTGTTCCTCTTACAGCTGAATAACATGATTCGTCTGTACTGTTGAATTATTTCTATCTCACTAAGCAAAGTCACTGCCCTTTTTCATATTTATACACTCTTCAAAAGCCTCTGCAGACCATTAAGAGCCTTCTTCTTGAGTCTCACAGTAGCCAATATGTCTTTTGTTTGAACAAAAACACACAGTCCTGATTGTCAGTTTGGGAACAGGCATCTCTTTCATTATCATCATGCCCAGATATTATTGCTCATCTTTTCCAAAGCATTTTGATCCAAAGTACCATGTAGGAGGAAATAAAAAGGCTCAGCAGGAGATGGATGTTAAGGATGGAGTTTCAGCCTTTGAATTTACTGTCTTTAAAAAATTCAAATAAGATTATTTATACAGAGCGATCAAATGATGGTCAAACATGGAAGCGCTCAGTTCAGTTAGGGTCAGCTCCCAGTATTTGCTTAACCAAACAGTTAAGAACCCTTCACTCCCATGTGCACTCCCTGGCTCCTTTCTGAAATACCAAATCAGCACTTTCAATCGGCTTTGAATGATTTTTTCTTCAAGAGGATATTTTAAAGGTTTCTTTTAAAGCTTGTGACTCTTCTAATTGTCGATTCTGTTTGAATCAGAGCAGACACTTGTACTGTTTTATTTCTTCCTCAGTGGGGATCCAAACCTGGTTAAGTTTCTCCCAGAGTCATCCTCCTGTGTAAGGGTTTTAAAGAGAGAATGGAAAGGAGTTGGGGATAGGAACTGTGGTGAGAGGTGTTGTTAATGACAGTCACTTTTTATACAGCCTGAACATTTAGTGCAATTCAAGACAAAAAAGTCTGCCTTGCTTATCCAGAAAAACATATTTTGATATATGTGTACAGTAAAGCCATTAAAAAAATCTAGTGATTCAGCAGCAGTGCAAGCTACATGCATGCACAGTCAGTAAATAAATAAATATATCAACAACAACAACAAAAAACACTTCTAATACATCTCAGTCCTCCTCTGCTCCCTGGTCATTTCCTCATTTGTTGTTCTTTGTGCCCCCACCCTTATCAGCACCTTCTTCCTCAGAACTTTTTGACTTCTCTCTACCTCTGATCTCCCTATCCTGTTCCTCTGATTTTGTGTTGATTGATGAATATACAAGTTATCTGAGCACTTATCTCCAAGGAAAAAAAAAAAAAAAAAAAAAAAAAAAACTTCTGAAGGGAAGCAAGTTATCTGAGGTGTAAATGGTAGAAGAGAAAATCCTATTACTTCATCAAAGCAGAATCTCCACCTGCAGAAATTTTAAAACATGGCATGGCTCTGATCTACCTCATCTAAGTTCAAATTTAGGCCTCCTTTTGAGCAGGAGGTTGGACTAAATGATCTGCATAGGTCCCTTCCAACCTGTTTTTTTCTATGATTCTAGAAATAGGGGCTATACTGCTAATTAAGTAGTTGCTCAGTAGTGTTGTGAGAACTGGAGGCATACAATTCTACAAGCAATGTGTGTAACACTGAAGTTATTACTTTAGCTTTACTTTTTGGAAAGATTGGACATAACAATTTCAAGAAGGAAAGAAATAATATAAAATTGTCATTGTAGAACAATGCAATCACTCCTTACTTCATTGTCCCAGTTATGACAGTGGCTACTTCATAGTAAGACTGCATGAAAAGAGACCTCCTAGCTCTATTTAAGGGTTGTGCTTTTCAGATTTCAGTTTATACTACTGATATGTTTTTCTCCAGTCTCACATAAATGAATATCATCATTATCCATGTAAAAAAAAAATAGTAATAATAAAAAAAAAAACTGTGGAAGCCTCATATTAGTTAGGCTAAAAAGTCAAGAGAAGATCCAACAAATTATCTGATAATTCAGCAGTATATTGCCCAAATTCACCACGTATATTACAAAAGTTTCAAATTCAGCCAAAGAAATTCCCCAAAGCTCAAGGTGAATTCAGCAATCTGATGCCTTTGCTTCATACAACATGAACATGATTTCTCAGATTTTCCTTGTGGGTGCATTGGAGTGCAAGTGTGAAGAGAAACAACCATACTGATTCTTATTTAAAAGCTGCCACTTTACAAATTTCAATCTCAGATTCATGCAGCTGAATAAAGGTAGCAAATGAAAAGTAAACTTAAGGAGATTTTACAATGAAGAGATCATTGCACTTGCCCAGCAAATCTCATCAAGTGAGTTCAACTTGTTTTAAGCTGATGGTGTTTCATTTATCATGTAGTCAGGTAGCAGGTGCTTTGCCATCTGAAGAGATCCTGAACAAGAGCACAGAATTAAAAATGTAATAGATTGAGAGCAGAGAAGGTAATACTGCCACAGCTCCAGCATGGAAAAATGATTTGGGGCAATCATTTGTAATTTGTATAACACCCTAAAGTAATTCCTCCTCCTCTATGTGTAGAAGGTAATACTTAGTGTCTTTTATTTTGATTTACCCAGTCCCTAGACTCTGATAGCAGTACCTTTGGTGGCCATTTCACACAGACTACTAGCTTTCTCTATTGCGGGCTGACTCCCTGTTTCATAGAGAGACTCTCTTTCCAAGGTATTCTTTTCCAGGAACAAAGTTGATGACCTTTTGCCAGGAGAGTTACCCCTTAGAAATGAAGTCAGATCAGTGAGAAAGCAGAGAACTTACTGAGGAGATGCTCACAGTCCTTGTACTCTTAACAAAGACGTGTTGTTGAAACAACTGTTATGACAGTATTGTCTCTGACTCTTTTGCCAGGCTCCTTCTCTGTCATCGTGTCAAGAGAGTTCTTCACAGCTCTGATACTGCCAAACTCTCTACTTTGGTCTTTTTTTTTTTTTTTTTTTCTGAATTCAGACTTGTCTGTGTCATCAACAAGCAAGCCCCTCTTTCATCCAAGTATGTGACAGTGCTTCCCAGAATATTCTCCAAATACTTCTTCAAGACACTTCCATGCATAGAAATTTCTGTTCAGGGAACTCCAGAGTTGTTTATTACCCTTTTCCTCCTCATATCCAATTTGAACATCCAAATTGCTGCAATGTCCAGAAACACCCTACACTAGATGAGTCCAAGAAATACTTAATACAAAAGTTTAAGATTTAGAATTAATAAGAAGCATAATACTGTGAAAAAAAAATCAAACTTCAATCAAACTTCATTATTCTGTGGACAACAAGACAACACTACCAAATAATTTGGCTGTTGGGGGTGACACCAGACTTTGTTCTCCTTGACAGTTGTCACAGCCTTAGTTAGCATTTCTATATACTGTGTCCTTAAGCATCACCAAAGGCCTTCAAAAGAGGCTCCAGCTAATTTTATGTGAAATTTATTAGATTTGTTTTCTATGATCTTTACTGAATTATGGTCTCTTTTTATTTGTGCATTTTTCCTTCTTACTGCATTCCTCATTGGACAACTTCGAACAATTAGCAGGTGTTAACTCATGCACCAATGAAGCATCCACAGCTAGCATCTACAAACTTGCACAGACAATGTAACATCAAATGGCAGCTGAGCAAATATTCAAGCCTTATTCATGAAGTACTATACTTCTGAGTAAAAGTATTATGGATAGTCTGTTTCCTGGCTTTGTAACTGATTTCCTCTGGAACTTTCAACAGATCATTTACTCTCCTTTTATCACTCTGTTTCCATGTACTTTGCCTGTCTTTTAATATAATTGGATTTGGGGGGAGGAGGGGAGGGTATTTGTTTGTTTTAGAGTACGATCAAGCTCATGACAACCAGTCTTGGTTGTGTTCATTAGGTACAATCTGTACAATAAAGCTATGAATATTTTTTTCATGGCTAAATATTAGTCTCTCTTTTCACTCTCTGTTGACATATTAGACAGAGGCCATATGCCTTGACCATGAGAGTGACAGTGTGGTGGTTTCATACCACTGGGCAGATAAGCACCACCAAGCCGCTCTCTCATTTCCCCTCCTCAAAAAGAACAAGGGGAGAAAATATTACTAAAAAAAAATAAAAATAAAATAAAAAAGCTCATGGGTTGAGGTAAAGACAGGGAGATAAATCACCAAGTACTGTCATGGGCAAAATGGATGTAGCATAGGGTAAATGAATGTCCTTTACTGCCTATTGATAACAGACTGGAGCAGTGAGAACTAAAAGAAAACTAAAACCACATTCCTCCCATCCACCTTTTTCTTCTTGCCCCTCCTGAGCGGTGCAGGGGAACATGAGTGGTGTAGTCAGTCCATAAAGTTCAGTCCCTGCCAGTCCTTCCTTGTTGCTCCCTTCTCCTGCTCCAGGGTGGGGTTCCTCCCACTGCTTCCCACACTGATCCTATGTGGTTTTCCCACAGACTGCAGAACTTCAAGAACTACTCAAATATGGGTCCGTACCATGGGGGCCCATCCTGCAGGAACAAACTGCTCCAGCACAGATCCCCCCAGTGTGAATATCTGCTCCAGCAGATATGTGACAGATGAAAGTCATCTGTCTGGGGCAATGCACAAGCAGCAGTGGGCCGCCAACTTGCTCCTTGTCCTTGTGTGGAAATGGAGAAGGGAATGCAGCAGCACCACATGGAAAGGAAGGGACCCGCATTTCCCAGACACTGGCAGCTGTTCTTTATTTCCTATGGATAATTTACTTGTTTTACAAACAAGTAGGGACTGAAGAAAGTAAAAGAAAGGTTAGAAAGGTTAGAAAGAGTTCTGCCTTAATACCAAAACAGACTCCCAGTTTAAAACTCTTATTTATCTTCAGCAACAGTGATAATGTATTTCTGCAGCCAGGGGCTTTCAACTGATGGAAATCAAATTTGCTGAGGAAACTAACCAGGTTTTGCAAGTTCCTTGTATGAGATGACTTTCAAAAGTCAGGAATA
This sequence comes from Heteronetta atricapilla, assembly GCA_011075105.1. NCBI lineage: Eukaryota > Metazoa > Chordata > Aves > Anseriformes > Anatidae > Heteronetta > Heteronetta atricapilla. The sequence goes on from CM021731.1 coordinate 23,256,964, forward strand.
TCTGGAGATACCATAAAATTAGTGTCAGAAAATTGCAGATTTTTAAAAGTTTGTTAAAGGGAAAGGTCTTAGAGAAAAGATGTCTTGATAAGTACTTTAAAATGTTTTTCATTATTGTAAAACTTGATCATGAGAGTAGGTACTAACACAAGCCTTATAATCATAGCATCTAAACAGTTTTCAGACTGAAAATATGATTCTAAAGGCAATAGGCAAAAATTTATAGAAACCATAGGAAACAAGAATAAATACTTTCAGAACTGGAGATCAAACTATTTTTATGATTAACAGGAACACCACTTATCTGTCCATTTTTCTGTCAATGCCTTAGAGGGTCATAATATTGCCAAAGAAAAAGTGAAATGTAAATGGATAAGCTGGTACAGTTTCCTATTTCTGTTATGTTCTGTGATGCATCAGTGCATCAATGCTGTTATTTTCTCCCTTTCATGACACATGAATGGGTTTTTAGAACCTCACACAGCATATGAACGACAGTGAGGTATTGACTAGTTTGACCTTTTGCTTATTGTAGACTTTGACTGACTGGTCTCTCTTCTTACAGCATTGGCAGATGCCAGAAAGAACCATAGCTTCAGCCAGTCAAATTATTGAATTTTGAAAAGGTGAGAGCAGCACTGCTTTGCTTAGGCTGTGATCTCTTATAAACCAGTGTCAGGCATTGACATTCAGAGGTCTTGTTCTTGTGACAAAGATGAATACAAGAACAGGAAGATTAACAGAATATCAAGAATGAATATGCTGTCAATAAAGACTTCAACAAAACACTGTGCCCACTACAATAGATTACTAACTGATCTTAGATACAGAGCCAAAATCACGCTTTTCATTGTTATATGATATTGACATTTTGTAAAATTATTCTGTGAATACATATGATAATTGAGCCAATATTTACATATTTCTAGTAAGATTTATTTGAGAAATATAACACTATTTTTACTAATAATGTACCATTATGACAGTGAGGTCTATCCCTTCTCCTGCTAAATAGTCAATTTTGCTGCACTACAAGGTAATAGAATATTATGAAGTAGCTGGAAATATTTCTTTCTGTGGAATTGTGCAGAGTTCAAAGTGTGACACTATCTTCTGCAATATTTTCACTGTTGTAGTACTTGATACCATCTTCATTCATGCAGCAGCAAAACAATGCTGACCTGGGATTCACTAGGAGAAAAATCATCCCCATATATAGGCAATATAGACAAGGGAAGAAGTTCATGCAAGTGATCACATTGTTAGTTCCATACACATGAAAGGTTGTTTGCAGTGTATTCTAGCATAAAATACAAGACCAAAAGGATGTTTAATTGTCAGAAGACAACATGTAGTCTGTAACATGTAAAAATCCTGTACAAAACTGGGCAGAATACAAATACACAAAAAGAGATGCATCTTGTAATATTCCAGTAATGAATCCTGAAAGAGGCTTTTTTAGAAACATTGGCAAGCAATCCTGAACTATAGCAACAACATGAGTAATATAGTAATAAAAAATGATGTAGGTAAACAACATAGATATAACTGAGCCAAATTACATTATATTCTTCAACCTGATTAATAGATAAACTTTAAAATTACATCATCTTAATTAAGTAAATGAAGTGCATTAACAAGGAATAATAATCTCCAGTACGAGAGCAGCTAAAGGGAGTTAGATTGCCATTGTGTGTAGGAAACAGTTAGAGATGTAATCACAGCACTCATGTGAGCCTCCTAAGAGGGACTTCTATTGCTTGAATTAACTAGTGAGTGGACAGCAACTTGACGGTGATCTTTAGTGAACATTATACAATACAAGGCCAATTAACAGGCAGCAAGGAAAGCCTGAGAATATTTTTAGTTCACATAGATTTATACTCAATTTTATTTTGACAGCAATTACTGATTGCTATTTCACATCTCAGAGACAATTATCCACCCTTAGCTCCTCCATTTCCTAATCTTTTTCTACTAAAGGAAAGCTGCTTATTAAATACTTCCCAATATGCTTTGCCAGCCTTTGAGTCTCTGCATAGTCTTTCTCCTAGAGCACTCTGAGTTAAAAAAAATGGGAACGAACTACTCTTAAAAGCCATAATGTCCCCTGATAAATTCCAATACTTTTCATTCAACACAGTGTGAATTAGCAGTTTAGAAAGTATGACTGCTGCCACAAGTTTTCTGCACAAACATAAATCCTCACAAATGACTGTGGTTTAATCTTTGAGGATCAGGTTGGAGCAAGACCTTCAATTTAATAGGCATAGTCCTCCCAGATTTACAGACTTAATAATTGGAAATCCTACAATTAATGAAAACAAAGCTATATGTAAGTGCTTGGGTGTGTGTAAAGATGATCTAAAATAATTTAGATGCTACAGGATTTTGCAGACTTCTTTATGGATAAACTGAAGAAAGAGATGAAACTAATTAAATATATATATATAGTCTCATTCCTTAATAAAGCTTGGCCACTTTCATAAGCTACTTTGAAATCTGTGACTACAAATAATTAACATTAAATTATTAAACATAGTAACAGTAATAATTCACTGAGCTATTAGGCTGAAAAAGAGAGATTTCCAGGACGTTGTCTCTAACCAGGACGTTGTCTCTAACCAGGGCTCGGTGCTGGGGCCGGTCCTCTTTAATATCTTCATCGATGATCTGGACGAGGGCATCGAGTGCACCCTCAGTAAGTTCGCAGATGACACCAAGTTAGGTGCGTGTGTCGATCTGCTTGAGGGTAGGAAGGCTCTGCAGGAGGATCTGGATAGGCTGCACCGATGGGCTGAGGTCAACTGCATGAAGTTTAACAAGGCCAAGTGTCGGGTCCTGCACCTGGGGCGCAATAACCCCAAGCAGAGCTACAGGCTGGGAGAGGAATGGTTGGAAAGCTGCCAGGCAGAGAAGGACCTGGGAGTGCTGGTGGATAGTCGGCTGAATATGAGCCAGCAGTGTGCTCAGGTGGCCAAGAAGGCCAACGGCATCCTGGCTTGTATAAGAAACAGCGTGACCAGCAGGGCTAGGGAGGTGATCGTCCCCCTGTACTCAGCTCTGGTGAGGCCGCACCTCGAGTACTGTGTTCAGTTTTGGGCCCCTCGCTACAAGAAGGACATCGAGGTGCTTGAGCGGGTGCAGAGAAGGGCGACGAAGCTGGTGAGGGGCCTGGAGAACAAGTCCTATGAGGAGCGGCTGAGGGAGCTGGGCTTGTTCAGCCTGGAGAAGAGGAGGCTCAGGGGTGACCTTATCGCTCTTTTTAGGTACCTCAAGGGAGGCTGTAGCGAGGTGGGGGTTGGCCTGTTCTCCCACGTGCCTGGTGACAGGACGAGGGGGAATGGGTTTAAGTTGAGCCAGGGGAGTTTTAGGTTAGATGTTAGGAAGAACTTCTTCACTGAAAGGGTTGTGAGGCACTGGAACAGGCTGCCCAGGGAAGTGGTGGAGTCACCATCCCTGGAAGTCTTCAAAAGACGCTTAGATGTAGAGCTTAGGGATATGGTTTAGTGGTGGGCTGTTAGCGTTAGGTTGGAGGTTGGACTCGATGACCTTGAGGTCTCTTCCAACCTGGAAATTCTGTGATAATAGTAGATTGAGTATTGTTTCTAATTGACTTTCAATGACTCTTAAGAAAAATCTGGATACGAAGGGCCATGGATCCTATTTGGATCAGGCTTCAGGTCAGCTGTGGCCAAATATGATATAACAGCACTAAGGCAAGTCATTCATTCTATCTGTGAAAAACAGAGAAAAAGGCATCAAAGAAATTAATGCTTACTTCATCCTTTGCGTTTGCTGAAATTTGTTGAGCTACAAGTAGAGGCAATTGGAATACAGCTAATGAAAACACCTATAAGGATGGTCATTAATATGTATTTCTTTGTCTGCATATTTTCTCTAATGGTTTAATTTCAGATTTAATTTTAAAAAATGGGGTGGGTTTCATCTATCAGAAGAAAAAAAAAAATCACTGAAGATCTGGTTAATATAGCCTTGTAATGTAGGGAGAAAAAAAAAAAAAAAAAAAGAGACTGTGCTCACTCAGAGAAATTTGGACCATCTTTGGCTAGCTAAGTCACTTCACAGAGTTCATTAACTTTACTGCCAATGAGCTTGACAGTGTTGCCTGCAGGTAGGTATCTAGGATGCACTAGGGTATCCTGACTAGACTCCAGCTGTTTCTACAAAAGGAAACAGATCTACCACCAGTCCTTTACTATACTTATCACCACTGTATCATGTTGTTGGTCCAAATGGCTCCAGACCCCTGAGCATGTGAACATTCATAGAGCCCTAGGTCTTCACCAAGTATAGGCACTTAAACTTAGATGTGTGACACTGTGAATTGAACACCCTGGATGTCAATGTTTTCTAATACCTACATATAATAAACTGACAGGACAAAAAAAAATGAAGTGGTAAGATATTTTTACATTCCATAGAGTAATGAATAGTGGGCTGTCCTTGTTATAAGGTTGAGACCAAGAATCTGTACTGAGGAGTCTGGAAAATGGCAGAGACTTCTGCAGAAAGAGGGAAAGTTCTTCAATTGTTATAAACCAGGTACTCAAGAAAAAAATGAATAATTTATTGTAACCAAGGCTGGATTATACTGTCATTTATATTTAATTTCTTTCATTGTACAGGGCTCCTACATCAAAAGAAATACGTGCCTTACAATTGTAACACAATTACCTCTCTACAGGGACAATCTCAATCAAGTAGCATGTATGATATTGCTAAAGAGTTTTGGATGAAAGCAAAGTTTGATAAAGAACACTAGGATATACTTCTTATTTTTAGCAAAAATGTGCCTTAAGGCTCAAATAGAGGCAATTGAGCAAGTCTCATAACTGCACAAGACACAGTGATTTGAAATGCCAATCAGGTAATTTCACATACAAATGCAGAGTTCAGTGCTATTTGCATATGCATAAGCTGTTTTCCCTGCATAGCTGTGGAGAGTGCATGACATCCATGAATAAACATTTGTAGGCACTTTAAAAAAACACTTCAGCCTTGTTGTCTATCACTTGAAAATTGACTTTAAATGTTCATACAGTGAAAAGAAGATCTCAGTTTTCAAGAGCTGGTGGCCTTTTTCCCACTGTGTGGGATTTATTACATTATTGTTTCATAGCTCATGGGTCTCAGAAGGGCCGTATAATCCTGTAATTATTCCAGTAATTATTATTATTTTTTGTTGACGTTGTTAAATGAGCACCGGTAGGTGACACATCCCTGAAGCAATCACAGGTGTATATACTTCCACAAAATCGTTTAGGCCTGACACGCAAGTTCTGATTATCTTCCTTTCAATTTTCCCATCTTTTTTCACGTTAAGACATTTATTCTTTATAAAAGAAAGAAAATTGTTGCTTCCATTACATGGGAGGACTTTTCACACCTCTTTCCATGGTTTCAGAAAGTGCCATGTCTGAAACAGACCTAAGAGATTATCATTTAGAAGTAGTAAGATTGGATTTGTTTGTGTGCTTAATAATCAAAAAGAGGTGAATAGTCTGTGAGTTAAAAGGTTAGTTGTATGAGGTACATAGCAAGTAAACAATAAGGCTAATTTATCATTTGTTTCAGAATCAACCTTTCAAGGCTGCTTAAATAAGATGTAGGCATTTACCAATCAGCATGTCACAATCCTTAAATCCAAGAGTCAATTTACATAGATTTTTTTTTTAAATTTTCATGAAAAATAATCTGGCTGGAAGAGTGAGGCTGAAATAAGCTTGTCAGTTAGCATAGTGGTGAGTTTTTGTTAAAATTCCAAGGGTGAATGAAAAATAGAACAGGTTTTGCCACTGGATTTCCCAAAACCTCAGTACTAAAAGGCTTTTTTATTATTTATTTTCCCTGAGAGGAGAAAGTGCCCATGGGCAGCCTGTCTATCTGGAAAGCAAAATGGCACAGGAGAGCCATCTCCAGGAAAGGGGCACTCAGCTCTGACCTATGTTGCACCTGAATTTGTCAACTGTTACTAAGGAGTACAATATAAGCTGGTGGTTTGGCAGAAAATTTGATGAAGCCATTTATAGTTAGTTGCCTGCCAAGCTTTGTCAGTACCAGTTTACAACAGAAGTTTCCTCTCCTAAGTACAGCTAGTCAAGAGTATCATCTTATAACAGCTGGTAAAATCCCTATGGAAACTACACCATATCTACTGTCTGAAATATGCATTGCCATTACAAGCCACTATAAGGAAAGCTCAAAACCAAGGACTTTTTCCTGCACATACTGACTATGCTTACATTAGTTAATAGATGTACGTAAGGTGGTTCTCTGGGATAAAGAATGGCCCAATTTCATACCATTGAAGTCACTTTCCAAAATTGAATGGCTATATCTAACCTGCCTATGGGGAACAGTTCCTGACCTACACCAGCTCCCTTAGACATGGCTGAGGATGCATGAGCTGATAAGTCAAAACCATATCAGCGACCAATCCAACCACTTAGTAACAGAGACAGTGTTAGAACAATATGTGGGGATGTTCTTTGGCTATGCTTAATGCACTAGCACAGATGAGGTCCTTGAGTCAAATATTGCCAGAAATGCTGTAGTAACTTTGTTCCTCTTTGATATATCTCTAATTATTCTTTTAATCCTATATGTGCTACATCAAAATACCTCAGTTAACTAAGAGTAGCTCTTGAACTGTCTGTTCTTGTAGTTACTTTGTGGTAAAATGGAAGGTAGTGTAATGAGAAGAGTGAATATTTGCATTGAGATTGCACCTAAATGCTTTGAGATGGGGACATAATACAAATGCAGAACATAACAGAGGACTCAATCTCTTATGTGGCTTCAGTACAAATCTGGCAAGGATTTTTAAAGCATCATAAGGAACAACATATCAATAAATTATCTTTATAATGCTCTAAGCCAATGCATCCCAAGAATGACTCAAGGACTCAGCAAGACATCAGAAAATGGGTCATGGAAACTCAAATAAATAAATAAATAACCTTCTAGCACAAGCAAACAAATAAGGCTTGAAGTACAAAAGATAAATGATCATTCATACTTGGCTGGTAAATGGAAACCACGAACATAACAACTGTATGAGATACTCAGCAGGTAGTATTTGAAAAAGACTAGGTGACCACTGCTCATGAAGTACTGCTATAGGACAAGCAACAACATTACTACATACAAAAAGTTAAACTATGGTACCGGAACAATTATTTTCAATTTAAAATCTTTTGGTTCTAGTCATGTGACATACTGCTGAACTGTATCAGGCAGAAGTGATCTTACTGTAAAGAAATGAATATCTATGTAGGACAGTGCTGCACAGGTCTGTTCAAAGATAATTGGTTAGGCTTTTAGAAACACCTTATCTGCACCATCTCAGGAAGCTGTTCACACTCTATCAGGCCATGAAGACCTATATTAAGCACCTTCGAAAGTCTACATTCTTCAACATATTATGGACATGACCTGTTCTGCTTTTTTTCCTGGATAGAGAACTCTGACAAAGATCTCTGGTAAAATTCTCCAGATGCAAGACTATTTGCATGCCTTTTTACTTTGTGCAGTGCTCTCTCTCAGTCATGTTCCCAGCTTCAAATATTCCCCAGTTCAAAAATGAAAAATAAAGATAAAACAAAACCATTGAATCTGCTGCCAGTAAATACACATACAATAGAAAAAGAACTTCTTAGACTTTCTTTTCCTGCAGGCATGGAGCAATTGTATTGTTCATCACATTTCCTGAGAGCATCATTTTCTTTCCTTTCTCCTGCATTCATCTATCATGCTAACTGCTGCTAGGAGAAAAATAAAGAAAAATATTGTACTAGACACGATCAGTTAGTACTAAGAGGGAAATTTCTTTTGCGAAAACTTAGAAATAGAAAGAGATTTCAGTGTCACTCTTGACTTCTGTTAATTTAAGTTAAAAAGTCAGGTATTTTCTGACAGTTAAGAAGACATCCATAGCAAGTGAATGGCACTTTTCCCTTTAGTTACACAACATCTATATTTCTTCCATAAAGAGATGAAAAATATATATATATATCATCAGGTTAGGAAGAAGATGCCCAAGATTTCTAAAGAAGGAATCACAGAGCAGTTGAAGTTGGTAGGGACCTCTGGAGGTGGTGACAGTGCAGGTGACAGGCAGTGACACTGAGAGCAGGCTGCCCAGGACCATGTCCAGGCAGCTTCTGAAGATCTCCAAGGACGGAGACTCCACAGCCTCTCTGAGCAACCTTTGCCAGTGCTCTGTCCCCCAGACAGTTAAGTGTTTCCTGATATATGTTTGGATGTGACCTCTGGCATTCCAGTTTGTTTCATTTACTTCCATGGGCACCACTGAAAAGAGCCTGGCTCTGTTTTCATTGCACTCTCCCTTCAGGTATTTATACGCATTGATGAGATCCCCCTGAGATCCCCCCTCTCTCAGCCTCTTTATACGAGATATGTTCCTTTATGTTCCATCATCTTTGTGGCCCTTTGCTGGACTCTTTCCAGTAGTTCCATGTCTCTCTCTGTGTATGAGAGAGTGTACAATAGAGGACCCTTGTCCCTTCTCAGGACAATAATAATGGGTTATTATTACCCTCATTCCTTCTCAGTCCTGAAAAAATGAAGTCATTTGAACTTTTGCCCAGGACAAAAATAAATAAATAAATAATAATTAAAAAAATAGAATATATATTTTTTAATCTCTCCGTAGGCTAAACAAGTAGGTATGATGGGCTGGTTTAGATATTAGATGACCCTTATCGACTGGATCGTGAGCACTTTTAAAATCTCTGTATGGGTTTCATCTCACCCAGATTTAGATGTCTGTTCTGTAAGCTTTTAAACAAGTTATCAGGGTTCTTTTACAGTCAGCAGAGGGAATTGAATTCACCTGTTTAATTCAATGCATTCCTTACAGAGGTAAATGGTGATTCAGCAGTGTGGATTTGGTTGGAGATTTTATTAGCTGCTAATAAGGCAGGGGTTTTGTTGTTGTTTTTTGTTTATTTGTTTCCATTTTGTTCCTGAATTTCTGAAGTCAGTATCAGGGAGTTGCTGCCTCTAAAGAATTAAGATATCTTTCTCTTACTCTTAGGTTGTGCAGTGGCAATGATGATAAATAATAGTCTTTTTATGAAGGCTTAATATATTTTTGAATGCCTGTCTAAAGTACATCTCTATATTAACCTTGCAATGCAGCCAAGATGCAACAAATGCAATTGTTTTCAAAAAATATGAAAGTCATTTTAAGCAATCTCAAAAAAAAAAAAAAATTGCAATGCGAATTTCTTTATGTCTGTTATGAAGCAGCTTGTTTGCTTCATAGAATCATAGAAACATTAAGGTTGGAAAAGACCTTCGAGATCATCTGGTCGAACTGTCCCCCTACCACCACTACCCACTAAACCATATCCCTAAGTACCACATCCAACCTCTCCTTAAACACCACCAGGGACGGTGACTCCACCACCTCCCTGGGCAACCCATTCCAATGCTTATCTACTCTTTCTGAGAAGAAATTTCTCCTAATTTCCAGCCTGAATCTCTGGCAGATCAACCCTTCCCCCCAACTGTGTGTCATCTGCAAACTTACTGAGGGCGCACTCAATTCCCTCATCCAAGTCATCAATAAAAATATTAAAGAGGATGGGCCCCAACACCAAACCCTGGGGAACACTACTGGTGACTGGTCACCAGCTGAATTTCACTCCATTCACCACCACACTCTAGGCCTGGCTGTCCGGACAATTTTTAACCCAGCAAAGTGTGTACCTGTACAAGCCATGGGCTGCCAGCATCTCCTGGAGAACACTGTGGGAATCCGTGTCAAAGGCCTGGCTGAAGTCTAGGTAGACTATGTCAACAGACTTTCCCTAATCCACCAGGCAGGTTACTTGGTCATAGAAGGAGATGAGGTTGGTCAGGCAGGACTTGTCTTTCATGAACCCACACCAGCTGGGCTTGATCCCCTGGTTGTTTTGCATATGCTGTGGGATTGCACTCAGGATGATTTGTTCCATAACCTTTCCTGGCACCGAGGTCAGGCTGACAGGTTTGTAGTTCCCTGGGTCCTCCTTACAACCCTTCTTAGAGATGGGCATCACATTAGCAAGTCTCCAGTCATCCAGGATCTCTCCTGTTGACCAAGATTGCTGACAGATGATGGAAAGCAGCTCGGCAATCATGCTCACCACCTCAGTAACCAGCTGAGTCAGGAAGTTGTCTTCCACACGCTCCAAGAAACCTTCTAGACTGCTTCCTCTGGACTGTATTGTCTTTCCAGGATATATCTGAGAAGTTGAATTCCCCCATGGGAACACATGCTGGCAATTGAGCAACTTTCATCAGCTTCCTGTAGAATCCCTCATCTGTCTCTTCATCCTGGTTTGGTGGTCTGTAACAGAACCCCACCAAGACGGCTGCCTTGTTTACCTTTCTCCTAATCCCTACCCACAGGGACTTGACCTTATTCCAAGTCCTGAGCTCTACAACATCAAAACACTCTCTAATATAGAGCCATGCCACCACCCCTCCTTTGTTGCTTGTCCCTTCTGAAGAGCTTGTAGCCATACACTGCAGCACTCCCACGGTCATGGGAGTGGTCCCACCATATTTCAGTGATGAAACATGATCATAGTTTGCCTGCTGCACAATGGCTTCCAGCTCCTCCTGTTTGTTGTCCATGATGCCTGCATTACTGTAGATGTACTTCAGCTGAGCCATTGCCCTCACCCCCAACACTGGCATTGCTCCCCCAGGCTCATCTCTAATGAGCCTCATATCATCACTGTTTAAGAATGATTCCTCCAGCTGAAACAGTTCAATTCAGGTATCCAATCTATAGCTGTGATTTCACTTGTATTTGGGGCATTTGGTATCTTTCCAATTTGTAGATCAGTACCCTCTTACACTAAGCCTTAAGCTATGATACAGAATTCTTATTTGCATGCCTGTCAAAGACTTTTCTTCTACCACAGCTTAAAGCAGCATGTGAGGCAATGCGCTTGACAGGAATTATGCTGGGCAGTGCAGCTCCTGCACTTTTGTTTTCTGATTTGACAGGTTGTGGTAACCCTGGCAACCACCTCACTGCACTGGTAGTGCCCACATACAGCTCGCTAGTCCATGTGCTGGAGGCTGCTAAGTGTTGTGAGAGGGTGCATGAAATGCAGCCTTGGATTCTCTATCTTGTATTGTTCAGGAGAACTGTTTGGCAGCAAAACACCCTTTATTTAACAGTGGGGAGACTTCACCTTCCAGTGAATGCAGCATAAGGACCTTCCAGTTTCAGCTGAGATTAATTTTTAACTTTCTGCACAAGGCTATGGGACAGAAGTGCTTACCTTTAATCACTGCAGCTATCCTGCCCAAGAAGCTGCTGCACATCATGCTTTGGGATACTGTGAGACAAGCTGCATGCCACTCTCTCCAGATAGGCTACATTAGGAAAAAGACAATCACTGAAACTGCAGACCTGTGGGTCCTTGCAGTAGCCTGGACCCATTAGAGAACTGTGGCAGGGAGGGGAATAGCAAAACAATTAATAGAAAGCTAAATTAGGGTCACTGTTGTAAGTTTCATTATTGCTATTACATATTTGCAGAATAATGTCTTCATTGTGCATGCTTTCTTATCTACCATACTGTTTGGAAAGCGATTCCTTGAGCCACAACTATACATATTTTCTCATAATGATGAATGAAATAGAGAATAAAGCAGGATGTGTTTGAGGGAGTGGGGAAGCTAAGGGCAAAAACAGGGTTTTGCTTTCACTTATAGTTTGCGCGGGTGAGACTGACCATCTTCAGAAAACTTCACTAATTGTCATGGGTAGCTATAGCAACACATCTACAAAAACAAAACTATAGCTTCCCAAGAGACAACAGTATACTCTTGTATTCTGATGAGAGTATGGATGCAGGTCATCACTGTAAGATGTGCTTGGGGAGCAATTAAGATATTTGTGGTCATAGTCTCATTGTTCTTGCTTAGCAGGACAGTGGTATATTGAACAAGAGATCTATTTTTCCCTCTCCCTCCCCCAAACTTACCAAAAGGTTTTTTTTTTTTGTTTGGTTGTTTTTTGTTGTTGTTGTTTTGTTTTGTTATGGTTTTGTTTGTTTGTTTTTGTATTTTGAATGTATCTCAACAATTCTACTATATTTTAGTCCTGTATAAAAGAAAAGAAAGTGTAACTTCCACAGTGTTTTTGAGTTCCTTATTTTCACTAGTCAGACAATTTGTTATTCAACTTGATTTAGGCTTAATATCTTTACAATGCATTATGCATAATGGAGAAATCTTATAACAGATGTGCCATTACAGCCAGCACAAGATTCACTAAAACATGTAATGATAGCTGTGCCTGACAACTCTTTCTTTAATATAGAAATTCAAGACTACTGAGATACAGAACAAAATGCACCTTAAGGGAAGGAGAGGTTTTGATGAGTGCTCAACATCGAATCCAAGTTTGTAAAAAACTCTTTTAGAATGATCAGTACTGACCAGCTCATTTCCATAACTGATATTACTGGGTTAAAGAATGTTCATTTCCTGAAATCTAAGACAAATTAAAAATATATCTTCCATAGAGTATCATTTTGTTGCACAAACAAATCCAAATATACAATAAAACTCTGCAGAACTGTCTTGCCTAACAGAGATGGCAGGCAGGAGAGGAAGAAATGAATCCTTGAAAGGATACTAGAACATACAGAAAAATGATGAACCAGCTGCTGCCCCAGCTTACTGAGCGCATCTTGTTAGATCAGACCGAGTTTATTAGCTTACACAGAGAAAGCAGAACTGTAATCCTTCCCCCCATCTTTTCACAAGGAAAGAGACACTAAGAAAGCATAATTCTGCTCAGGCTTTGTGGACTGCTTGAGGGACATTCATATAATAAACCCTATAGCTTTGTGTGCACATTATGGTCATGCTGAAAGCGAGGCCAACATCTATAAAGAACAACAACAACAAAATAATAATCTTGTCCAATTAAAAATAAGATTTGTGTTTCAGTTTATGTGTTTGCTTTTTCCATCTATTTTCTTCCTTGACACCCTTCTTACCTTTGAAGACTGTGAAGTATTGGAATTTTAGAAACACTGTCTGTGACTTGCTTTCTAATTCTACTTTGTCTTACTACGGAAACAGCTAATAGAGTGCTGATCATTTAATCCAACTGACGCAGAATTCCTATTGAAGTCAATGGCAGTTTTCTGGATGGAGAAATGCTTTACAAGGCTTTCCTTTCAAAACTGTTCAATGCTTTTCCAGCAGTCTCACTTGGCTAGATCAACCAGTTACAGAAATTAAGACAGATTCATATTTTGATTCCAATATATTAGGGAAAAAAAAAAACACATACAATGTGCACATAAAGCTTTTTCTCTTGAATCCTTAATATTAGTCAAATGTGCATATGAGAATATCAGCTTAAAATTAAAAGAACAATTACAAGAAATAGAATAACACATAGATGGTTTTGCAAGAAAACCTTGAGTATATGCACAAAAGAAAACTCAGAACATAGTCTAAATATTAGAGAAATCCCTGGAAGTGTATGAATTAAAATTCATATTTTTAAAATTGTTTAAAAGTAAGGGAGAGGGCTATTATGAGCACAGTGGTGACATTAAATTGTTGATACAGGGGGAAACTGAGGAAGACAAAACTTGGCTGGAGTTTAAACTGACAAAGATTGTAAAGGGCAAGAAGAGCTTCTACAGGTGTACCAGCAGCAAAAGGAGAACAAAGGAAAACATGAGTCTGATAGGGAGCTAGGCAGGAAACCTCATTATGAGGGACATAGGAACAGACAAGGTACCTGATGCCTTTCTTGTCTCATTACTTACTGGAAAAAAAACTGTTCTCAGGCCTCACGTCTCTATGCCTTGCAGTAAGATCTGGAAAAAAAGATACACACAATGGAAAAGGTTAAAGCTAGGAACTAGTTAAGTTGGAGAGATTTAGATTCAATGAGTAGAAATGACATGGTGGAAAACTGACTGGACTGATGGGCTCAAAGTGTAGAAATCAGCCATTTTAAAATCTAACCAGCAACATGTTATGCTTTATCTTAATGTGTGATAGGACAAAACTGTGTAACTGGGGAAGAATGTTCCTTGACAAGATCCCCTTAGCTCACTGGCTTCAAATAAAATCTGAGGATCCTTCCAGAGGAGAGAAATACCAGCATCCATATCTGTTTTACATATCTCAGAATGTAATATTTTAGGTCTTCCTTTGTTCTTCTCCAGACTTCCCTGACTATCTCTCACTCAGGAGAGATAGCACAAAGAGTTCCTGTTTAAACCATTCTTTTAACGTGAGCCTGAAAAATGCTGTAATGCCATTTGCATTTAGACTTACACATAGAAAACAGGCAGGTACTATATTCAAGTTCTGTACCTTTATTCAAAATCATATTAAAGGGTTGGATCACAAATTACCATTGATTATATTAATATTTCTAGACTTTGTCTGATAGTGACAGTCATCGTATATACATGTAATAAAAAGATAATACCTCTGAAGTGGAATTTTCCCTCTGATAGACACACTGAAAAAGTCCATAAACATATACTAAAGAGAAAAAAACAAGGATAAACACTCTAAAAAAAAAAAAAAAAAAAAAAAAAAAAAAAGATTCTGGAAGCTGGGAAAGCAGACTGTGGCCAGTAACACAGACTTTTCTTAAATAAAATATTGTATCAGTACTGCTACAGAAAGACTATGGGGCTAGGTGGACCATTGGCCTTACTCTTTTATTTTGACAAAGGAAAGTAAAATTATCTGAGTTCATATAAGTCCCACCTGTCAAGTAGGATGATAATTTACAGTTAAGAACTTTTGTCTTCTCATGCCCTGAACTCTTCTCTGAAAAAGTGGTGTGACCAGGCTGTGAACTAATTCTCTACAAGAACTGTGAGTCACACACAGAAAGGGCAGCAACCAAAGCAGTAAGTCTTTGTAGAACCTGCAGAATGGATTAATGGAGTAATGTTATGCATTCTTTGTCTTGAAATCTCATGACAAATCCAATGATGAATAGACCTTAACAGACATTGATTATCATTCACTGATTACCCCAAACCTAAAGCCTACAAAATAGAGTAATGAAATTATAATTAAAATAATGGATATATGTAGTCTGGTTTATCAGACTAATGTTCACATTTCTTCATTTGTGATGCAGGTCCAATTCCTGCATCACAAATCTCTTGGAAATATGCAGCCAATTCTAATTCAAACGAAGAAATCCTTCCAATGACTGTGGCACTTTCCTAGAAAAGTGCAAACAATCAAGGAACTGCTGAAAGACAGGAGTGGGTAAAATTTAGAAATGATAGGTAGAGTAGTCTTGCAGCTTTAGATCCTTTATAGATCCAGCATACAAGGCTTCTTCAGTCTTGCTTAATCAAGACAACTATGCAAGAAATAAGGTGAAAGTGCACTATTCTGTCCTCACAAAATAAATAAATAAATAAAATCATGGTCTGAAGGGATATTGCTTAATTCTCTGTTTTAGGGGTTTCATATGCTCCCCTAGTTATGAAACAATCCAAACAGAACAGTGAGAGATAATGCAATCATTGGTCAACTGGTCATAGCCAACATGGGTTCAGTCCTGTTTAACAAAAATAATTTCCTTTTATGACAAGGTCACCCACCAAGCTGACCATGGGAAGTCAGCTGATGTTACCTTTTTGGATTTCAGCAAAGTATTGTGACTTGTGACTGTTTCTCAAAGTATCTTTCCGGACAAAATATCGAGCATACAGCTAGATAAATACATTTTGCAATGTGTGATCAATTAGTTGACGGGTCAGGCTTAAAGGGTTTGAATAAATGGGGTTACATCAGGGTGGTGGCCAGTCACTGCTGGGGTTTCCACAGGGCTCCATTTTAGGGCCAGTTCTCATTAATGTTTTCATAAATTACTTGGATGCAATACCTGAAGGTATATTAATTAAGTCTGCAGACAACACTAAATTAGGAGGAGCTGTTGACTCCCTGAAGGGTAGAGAGTCCTTGCAGAGAGATCTTGGCAAATTAGAGTGCCGGGCAATCACCAACAGTATGAAATTTAACAAGTGCAGGATCCTTAGCCTGGGACAGGGCAATCCTGGATATACATACAGAGCTTGTGGGCTGAGGCTGTAAAGCAGCCTCACTGAAAGGGATCCGGGGTTTTTGTCATCAGCAAGTTGAATATGTGCCAGCAGTGTGTCCTGGCAGCCTAAAGAGCCAAACACACCCTAGACTGCATCAAACACAAGGGGTCAAGGGAAGTGATTGTCTCACTCTGCTCTGCACTGCTGTGGCTTTACCATGAACACTGCAGTTCCAGGGTAGAGAGGATCTGCAGAGATATCCTGGAAAATTAGAGGGCTGGGCAATCACCAACAGTAAGAAATTTAACTGGATTCTGCAACTGGGAAGGGGCAACCCTAGTTATACGTACAGACTGGGGGATGTGGGGCTGGAGAGCAGCCCCACTGAAATCTGGGGGTTCTGGTTAATGGCAAGTTGCATGTGAGTCAGTCATGCATCCTAGCAGCCAAAAGGGCCAACTGTACCCAGGGGCGCATCAGGCCCAGCACTGGAAGCTGGGCGAGGGAAGACTGTCCTGCTCTGCTCTGTGCTGGTGCAGCCTCACCTCGAGTACTGTGTGCAGTCCTGGGCACCATAATATAGGAAAGACATAAAACTATCAGAGAGTGTCCAAAGGAGGGCTACAAAGATGGTGAAGGGCCTAGAGGGGAAGATGTATGAGGAGCTGCTGAGGTCCCTGGGTTTGCTCAGCCCAGAGCAGAGCAGGCTGAGGGGAGGCCTCATGGCGGCCTGCAGCTCCCTCACGAGGGGAGGCCTCATGGAGGGCGCTGAGCTCTGCTCTCTGGGGACAGCGACAGGACCCGAGGGAACGGCATGGACCTGGGACAGGGTAGGGTCAGGCTGGGGGTTAGGGAAAGGTTCTGCACCCAGAGGGTGGTCAGGCACTGTGACAGGCTCCCCAGGGCAGTGGTCATAGCACCAGCCCTGCTGGAGTTCAAGGAGCATTTGGACAGTGCTCTCAGACACAGGGTCTGATTGTTGGGTAGTTCTGTGTGGAGCCAGGAGTTGGACTGAATGATCTTCATGGGTCCCTTCCAACTCAAGGTGTTCTGTGATTCTATGATTGTGTGATTAAGAAAACAGTGAGAATAAAATGTTTCATTACTACTGGATGAAATGACCAAGTGGAAGGTTTTTGAGAAGAACTGGTTTTCCTTATTCTGACTCTGCATACATTCTCACATTCAATTACTAGCCAATCACAGGTGCTCAAAAAGGCTGCAAACATACCTATAATCAGTAATAATACTAAAAATCCTTTGACCTGAACAGAATTATTCAGTTGCACAGATGAGTCCTCTCTTCCATAAAGGTGGTTGAGGGCAGGGCAGAGGTCAAGACATGGGCATTTTTTATAACCTTCCACATTAGGAGGCTGTCATCTTCCATAGAATAGAAATAATTTCATTCATTTAATTGAGAAACTAGTTCTAAGTGTAAAAAGTGTAGATGATCAACTGAATTTAATGTATGCATACACCAAATCTTCTCTGAACACAGCTTTTCCACAAATCCCTGCTTGATGGAACTTGTACATCTCGTATATTTCTGCAGCTTTTTTTTTTCTTTCTTTTTTTTTTTTTTGTTTTGTTTCTGTTGTTGTTTTTCTCTAATACATAAACATTTCACTTTTGTACAACAAAAACAGGATGTGGATAGAATTGTCATTTTAGCTTTGGAAACCTGCCCAAAAAAAACATTCACAACACAGCAATCAGTGTCATTATAATCATAGTCGACAAAAATTTCAACCTTTTCCCCATTTCAATCATAATGTACCTCAACTATAACACAACATTACACATATTATTGTGTGAAATTAGAATGTTAGAGGAAAAATATCGGAAGGCATACTTGTCTTAGAATACTGTGTCAACCTTTGAATAGATTTGAACATAAAATCTTACCAACAATATGATACACTTGGTTTTTTTAAGTGACAGTGAAAGAAAGCACACACAGTATAAGTAATTTTTGCAGTATTGACATAGTGATGAGTACCATAGCTGTCGAGACTTCAGAGGTTTTGTGTAACATTCCTACACACATTGACATCTCTTGCTTTCTTGTCCTCATTTATCATTCAAGATCCTGAATTTCCCAAGTCTGCTAACAATACTCAAAGTTTATCAAAACTCCACTGCACTGGAGTGTAGTGTTTACATACTATGTCACCAAACACTGTAATACACTGATCTTCATTGCCCCTGGCTAGTCTCAGCTATTCACCACAGGCAGGTTCTCATGGTGTCATTAAGGGAAAGAGCTTTTAGTAGGGGCAAATATAGCAGATATCTTTTATTTTATTTTATTTTATTTTTGTTTGGTTGTGTGGTTTTTTTTCTTTTGTTTTTGTTGTTTTCCTTGTCCTTATGCAAACAAAACCAACAAAGGAACAGAAGTATTAATGAGAGCAGGGAGGAAATGTCTGGGGGCTTACAAAAGAGTAAGCCTCCCAGGCTTGAATGCTGGTTCACAATTTAGAGTGCAGTGGATTTTAGAAATACAACCTGAGCTTGAAGTCTAAATGCTGTCTTTGATTTACATAGTTACAGACAGCTCTTTAACTATCTGTTAGGGAACAATTCAAGAACCCATTCTAGAAGCTTGTTCTAGTGGGAGGAATCCTCTAGGTAATGACAGGTGCTCATTGTCATATCTTCCAGTACCAGATAAAGTATTGCTGTGTTTGAAAGTGTTTCTTATTACCCAAGTCAAAGGAATTACTCCCTGGTCCATTAGATAGCAGAGCTGACTCAGAGTCTGGTCTTGATAGCTAGTCCAATTGTATCACCTGACTAATAGGAAAATAAGGGCATTCAATCTTCTGTCAGAAAATAGACAGAAAAGCCTATTAAAAATCATTTTTGTTCCATATTTTACTGTTTACAGGAATAATATATATATATAAAAATTTAGTGTTCAGATCGTTATTAGATATCTAAAAGATCAGATTTTAATAGTAGTCAAATGCTTAACTGTTTTTTCCCTTAAAATAAATAATCTCTTCAGTCTGCATTTGAACACATAACACAGAGACTTAGTGCATCCAACCATTCCTCCACTGCTTTCCACTATATATATATATATACATTAAAAAGAGAGATTAGCTAAAGGCATTAAATCATACCATCACTTTTCTCTTAACAAGCCTGGAGCCTGGACTCTCACTTGTCTACTTTGATAACTGTACAGCTTGTACAGCTTTCATTACTGTATTGCCCGAGTGGGCCACTGTCATTAAAAGGGTTTTTAAGTCTGAAAATTTCCCTGTAGCTGAGGGATGTAAGACTATTATATAGTATGTAAGACTATTATATAGTCTTACATCCCTCAGCTACAGGGAATAAGCAAAATGTTAAAGGTCACACATGTGTCTGAGTTGGGAACTGCATCAAAATCTCAAGTAGCATAGCTTAGAAGAAGTCTATATACTATATTCTGCTCTCTCTACCAAAAGCTTTTCAGATACCAGTTTTGCCAGTTCTCTGCATCTCTAGGAGATGACAGTTGCACCAGGTATCCAACTGGGCTTTTACTTATGTTCAGTAAGTCAGATGTGAAACACCTGGAGCCTCTCCCTGCTCAGTCATTGGCAGGTTCTTTGAGGGACCTGCACTACACCCTCTCCTTGCACCCCAAGTAGGTTCATCATACATCATGATACAGGTCCCTCACAACACACACATCACCTGCATGCCACAGCACTTGCTAGCTGATCACTGATCTCTCCTACCCTTAACCTGCACATAGTTCCATTATCAGCCCCACCAGGCTGTAACATTGACAGCCCCCATATCCCCAGAAAGCTCCTCCAGTCTCCTTTGGTGAACCTCTGCCTCTGGCTGTATGGCTGTTAGCATACAATATGATCACCACGATACCTACCAACGCTGTCTTTCTCTCATGAGAGCATGGAACAAGCAGGAAAGGTGCAGAGTGAAATGTTATGGAACAAAGAAGCTCAGGCTGAACATCATGGAGAATGCATGGAGATGTCAGGTCTGAGAACACAGGGGTCTCTATAAGCAGTTTGGAGAGGGAGAAATGAGGACTGCGGATGGGAGGGAAGGACACAGGAATGCTGGAGTGAAGAGGGTGATGGCAGGGTGGTGGCTAGGTTTAGTATGGTAGTTTTATGTGACTGTAAAATGGGATTTGGCTCACTGATTCTTCCATTTTCTGATTTCTTCCATTTTCTTCTCAATAAATTCTGGCTTTTTTACAGAAAGCTTTTTGACACTCCTTTATTGTATTTTACTACACATTTTTCCTACCTTTCAGTTGTTTCTTAAAACTACCTCTCCTTCACTTAATTTTGGAATTCCTCTATTCTCCACCTCCCTCTCTTTCTCCCCATTACAGCCTTGCTCTTTCTCCCTGTTAAGGATTCCTGTCCTTATCCCTTATGCTGCTCCTTCCTAGCCCCCACATTTTCTTCATCCTGCTGAACTTCCAGCTGCCGCAAATACCTCTGCTGGTCTTTCAAGAATGCAATGATTAATTTCCATCCCTGCTGTTGAAGGAAACATGCCTCTCAAAAATCATTCTTTCTATAGCAACCTGATTTAGGAAGTGATACAGACACACACAGCTGCTGCAATGACTGCATGGGAATGACGGATACCTCCAAGCAGTAGTGAAGTGGTGTTCGTGCTGGCCAGTCAGGTAAGTATGTTTCTACACAAATGTATTAGAGACGGACCAGCAGACTTATTTTCTGAAGTCAATGACTAACAGATTAAAGGCTGAATTTCAGCCTTCTGCTGTCACTTATGGGAGATAATGCCTGATATTTTAATGGACTTGACAACTGATATCTTAATTCTCTTTGGCCATGTCTTTGAACCAACTATTTTCTTCAATCCTCTAACAAGAGTTCTGGGGCAAGAGGAGGTCTTGACACAGACCTCTCTTCAGATGGGGAGTTCCAAAAAATTAAAACAAGTTGCAACTTGAGATAATGCATCAGGTAGAAAATCTAGGACAGGCTTGTTCAGGGAGAGGATAGCTGTCTCTGCCTTTATGAAAAAATGCATGTGAAGTATTTATTTATTTAAATATATTTAAAATATTTAAAAAAGCATTGTCTGCTGAACATGGGCCACAACACTTCCAAAGACAGAAAAGCCAATAGAAGCTGTACCATGTTTTCATGTTGCAAGAAAAAAATTACACAGTAGCTGACAAACAAAATTTGTGCAGCTCGATGGAACCTGAACCTCAGCACAAACACTGGGAAAGTCTTATTTCAGAAAGGACAAAAATGCTTTAATGTTTCCCTACAAAGTATAATATTATAGGTATAGCTCATAGTGTGTGAGTCTTTTTATCTAATCAAAAAACTCCTTAGTTTCTCAGTACAGGTCACAGATCACAGGTATCAAACAAGAAAGCATTAAAGTAGAAGCAAAGTCCAGTAATCCATCATACTTTGTATGGCCAGGATGCTTTCATATCCAACACTAAGATCACAACACTATAGTTCTATTTGGATAGCCTTTCATTTTCTAAAGTTCACTTTCTGGAGTTCACATTTCCATTCTCTGCTTTGTAAGACAAAAAAGGTTGGTTAAATTCCATCAATTAATGAGCATGAATTCTCTTGCAGATCCCAGTGATTTATTGTGGTACCATGATCACTGCTAGAAAAATCTAGCACATGTATAAATAGTTAGTAAAGATAGAAAGATAGAATACTATTCCAAATATATATATATATATATCCTCAAATTGTTTTGAACTCATAGCTGTGATATGAAGGAAATCTGAAAGAAATCATATATTTGCCTCACTTTAGATAACTTTTATTTTTTTCTTCAATGGAATTTTACAAGACAATCTGGATCAGTTGAAAATTAGATCATGAATTTACTACTGACTGTACATTTAATTCCAAAATCGTAATTTCTCTTGTACAGAAGGGCAAAGAGCATTTAAGATTTGAATGCACTTGTATTGATACTGAAGGAATGACATCTGAGTAGCTTCTTCCATAATCATGGTAAACATATATATATACATATATACATATATACATGTATATATATGAAGCTTCTGCTAAATTTGATGAAGCTAAATCCTGAAATCCACATACTTCTGTAGATATTTGTTTGCATAAATAATTCTAAAGACTGGAATGAATACTCTGCAAAAACCTTTAGAACAATTTCCCTTAGTCCTCATTAAAATAAATGGTTTTGCACTTGTAATTCTACTGGAAAAAAAAAAAAAAAAAAAAAAAAAAAAGCAACACTCACACATACATACAATTGTATAGTTAGGTGATGTGATATTTCAAATTAAGAACTTACTTCTGGAGAGCATGACATCAATCTGCAATTAAAGTAGCCAAATCAATTTCCCATTTGATTTTTTTTTTTTTTATAAGAAAAATGGGTAAATGTGTTCAAAAATGCTGGAGGGAAGCAGTTGAGGTGTGGTCACACCTTCCCTCCTGCTGAATCTGCTACAGGGATGGGGATCCCACAGAGGGGGCAAGTAAATGAAAATGGGAAAATGTGAGTGTGGCTCAGCCAAAACAAGTCAGGTCTGTAATAACAAAGGGGCTCAAGAATCAAGGACTGGTAAAATCACACCTAGGGCTGCACAGAGGAAAGTTATTGAAATCCACTGCTGGATGTTCAAGTTCTATATTGGAGGACCCTGAGAAATTATGGAACTTTATAATTTCCTCACTGGGTGAGAGGGTCTCTTTCTGTCTCTGTGAGAAAACCTGGACCATGCTGACTGAATTCACAGCCTGCTTACATTAGGCAACAATATCAATACTAATTCAGTAACAACATATATGTAAATATATGCTTGTAGCGGCACATTTTTGGTAGCCCATATCTGTTATTAATTTTTATTAAGCTTTCTAAATTCTTTCCTACTCAACTTTTTATAGGATATGTAACACACCCTCAGTCCTTAAGTCACCTACTTCTTTTTCTAGCCTAACTCAAATAGTTCATTATAAAGATCTATGTAAAAATGTTGCCATGGGATACTGACATCTATTCTTGAGGTAGACAGGCTCAGGGTGCTTATGGGTAATTCCTCTTAAAAGTCTGTTGATTAAATGAATGAGTAAGAAACAGTCTATTTACTCAATTCTTTCCTCAGTGTGTTACTGACTGGCTTAAGAAATCCCTGTACATGATTGCTCATTATTCCCTCAGCTGGTAACTGAGCAGACAACTTTGAATTCTGTTCTTGGGGACCGTTACTCACAGAGGAAATAAATCATATAATTTATGAGTATTGTAGGAGAGAACAGAAGGAATTCACAGATCATTTCATGAATCCAGTCCTTGTTCTACACCAGGACTCTTACTCCTGATATAGAATTAACAAAATTAAATCCTTCTTTGAGAAAGATGGTCATCGTCCAAAATATGTCTTGAAACTATGTAATGCAAGGCTGTGCTAGTGTCGTTCCCAAGAATTCACCTAAGTAATGCATACAAATCACAACTGACTACTGAGAAGAAATATTAATATAATCCATATGTATGCTCCAAGTGTAACAGCTTGTTTAAGAGTATTAGTTTACTAATCAAATTTCCTCCAAAATGACCATTTTCATAGGATTACATGATCCCTTGTGATATGAGTTAGTGGGAAAAGTTTTAATAAAATTAAATATATTTTAACTTGCCTCCTGAGAGACCCATGTATGATTCAAAACCCAAACTCTTTCAAAGTGCATAATGTGCTACAGGAAATTGGTTTAGTGCTGAAATCTACTAAAGCTGATGTCCAAGAGAATTCTGTGATCCCTACTGTATGTGTGTAGCTGGGAAATGCTGGTTTGTAGTAGTTATTTTTATCTCTCCAACAGTTGAACCCTGCCTCCACAAGGGCAATGTATTTTTAATGCATATGATGTTATTATGTAAATTGGTTTAGCTGTGTAATCTACTAAAGGTGATTTCTCTGTCCCACGTGAACAACAAAGCCAATGATCACATAATATTCATTAAAGACAAAATTGTCTTACTTTCCATAACCAATTCCCAAGTGCATTGCTCTGACAACTCCAATTTCTGTTCAATAGTGAACCTGATGCTCATTTGCAAAACACTAATGAATGAGCCAAATAAGAGGTAATGTGTTTTTCCAGCTTGCAGTCCCATGTAGACTATAAATTATTTTCCAAGGAGCAACAGACATGGTAATTAAAGAACAAGTAAGATCCCAATAAAATTCTGTTCATTTTTTTTTTCAACATCAACTTATAAATCCATTCCAACAGTATAGTAAAAAAATGCTGTAATTTTGGAATCAGGTAGACATCTACATGATTTCCACCGATAAATGGAAGTGCAAGGTTATGTCCATGTGAGTGAACCTGCAAAAAGTTTTCACTTTGTACAAATGTACAGCTAGGCTCTCAAACAAACTTTTTGATCTGCATACATGGATCTATATCGAGACCTACAATTAACTAATTAATGAACATTAGATATATTTATATGCAAAACCAAGTACAAGAGTTTCTTTGTTAGCAAAAAATCTGGTAACATCTGGACTATTGCAGCAGCCTGACTACTATTGCCTGTAGTACAAACGAACAGGTGCAAAGCAAATGACTGGATAAACCCTCTTTAAAACATACTACATTGGGTTAACCTATAATTGCAACTCCACATCCCGGGGATAAATGTAGTTCCTGAAAATAATTAAATGCTTTTAGTTGTTTTTTTGTTTGTTTGTTTGTTTGTTAATCTGAGGATTAAAAATAAATTAAAATACATAAAAAATAAATTAATAAATAAATAAAACACAGCTTTGTGAATACACCCTTCAGAAGACCAGCAAAAGATTAGATTTTGATGGAATCATTTTAAAAAACATTTTCAGTGAAGACAGAAAAACTCAGAAGTTCAGTATTTCACTAAATATTTAAAGGTAGGAGACAACATTGTGTGAGTAGTAAAAATATATTGTCCAAAACAGTTACTGAGAATAAGTTCCCTCCACTGGTGACATTTATGTATTTCAAAAAGGAAAACATAATTTATTCTGAACAGGAGGTGACTTAAATTTTTGAAATTCAAAGCAGGTTTTTGGCATTTTTTTGTTGTGAAAATGGCAGTTTTGCAGAGACAGAATGTGAACATAAATGTTTTTATAGAGAATTATTTATACATTTGTTTAACCACTGTCATAAATCTACAATATAGCCATTCTCAGAAATAGATATGCAAAGAGAATTTCATTCAGCTTCTACTTATTGATTCTGGGCCATTTTCAAATTTTAAATATGAGAAATATTTATTTATTTATTTATAATTTCAAGAAACTTTCTCTTTTTTTTTTCCTTTGATGTAACTATCTGTGAGGATGTGCTCTATCTGAGAAGCTTGTTAGCATTATCTAATAGCATGTTCTTATGTTGATAAGTGTTGGTAAAATATTAATTGATGCATAAGATGGAAAAAGAGAATTCCAATGCTTATATTGCATTAAAAAATAGATGAGAATTTTAATATTTTAATTGCATCCTCTTGGCTCACTATCATGGTCAATGTGGAAGATGTAAAACTTTGATACTTGGAAGAAGACTGTTATATGGAAAAGAGTGAAACAACCATAGCAGGGACAAATGGATAATCTTTGCCTTTTTTCTTTGAGGCTTGAGTGTTCAGTCTTACTAAAGAATATAGGACTTCCTTTAAAGGAAGGAAAGATCTTATGACAGAATGTATTAATAGGAACTTACTAGTATTTGTTATAACAGGTCCACTTGTTTAGCACTGAGTCAATTGTGTAAGTTAATGTTTGCATCATGTAGCTCTCATTAGACTGTTTAAAATTTGGAAACTCAAGATGCCCACTTTTTTGTGAATGGAATTCATCACAGTAGAGAAAGTCCGGATATCAGCCTGCACAGCCTTGAAAATCAGATGAATTCCAATTCTTGGCTTGAAATTCTGTGCTGTAGAATGTGGAGTAGAAAAGGTGATAGGAGGTAAAAACAAGGAAGAATCCACCTTCCACACCTTATGAAAATGGCATGAGGGAGGGGTTATCTTTTCACCCATTTTTTCTTACATATATTGGAACCAACAGCTGCTGAAAATTGCCTCTCTATTGCAACAGACCAGCTAATCCCACATTGCCTCATGGCCTGAGCACAGCTTGGGCACTCAGCAGAGTTCTTCCAGATTTTTTTTTCATGTCTGCTCTTTCCACATTTCCTCTTCTTTAAAGTGGAATGGTACTAGAATAGTGTTTATTTCCTTCATAAAACATTGAGATCTGAAGACTGGATTCTGGTATCATTCCTGAGGTATTTATTCTCTAACTGTCCTATCATAAGGAGCTTGCTGGAGTTTTGTGCTACTCAGGACTTGAGTTCCAGAATTTACACTCTTAATGACAACTCTTACATCCTCTTTTTGAGCCTACTCCAGGCAAAGCCATCATTTACTTTTTCCAGAATGTTGTAATATGACTTTCTTGTGTGTTGCTTCTGGTAAGATGTAAATTCTTCTTGATTCAATTAATATTAAGCTACTGGCTCTGTCCACAAATCACAAGATACATCTTTCCCAGCAGCTTAATGGAATACTGCGGTCCAAGAATTCAAGATCTGCATTTTCATTTCCATTCATATTACTTCTGTTTCTTTCCCTTAATTATTTGGTTACCACTCCAGTGCTGAACTGTAAATATTGTAGACAATTTTTATAAATTCTGGAAGAAGTTAGATATAACTAAAAACCACAACTAAACCGAATAAAATTAAACTCTAAGGCTTTATACTTCCTAGTTTAATTTTAATATCTTAAGAAGGAGAGAACAAGATGTGAAAAGAATATTTAAGCCAAATCACATAACCATGAAAAGTATTTTACTTAGTCAAACTGAAAAAGGTTTATTCATTTTCTGGCTAAACATAACCCCATAAGTATGATGTAATTAAAAATATATGGAACTATCCCTTTTTCTCTAGTTTTACACATTTTTAATCTATGGCATCATAAAAAAAAAAAAAAAAAAAAAAAAAAAAAAAAAAAATCTGTTAAGAAATGAAACTTTTCTTCAGGAAACAGATAACTGTAAAGAACAACATATAACTAAGAGCCATGGAAAAGGTTACAACTGAAACTGTTGCTGGTATTTAGTTTCCTAAACATAGGCAGTACAGACCCTTACCTTCACTACTGTGTATGGTTTTGGGCACAACAATATAAGAAGGGCATAAAACTGTTAGAGTGTCTAAAGGACGGCTTCAAAGACGGTGAAGGGTCTAGAGGGGAAGACCTCTGAGGAGCTGCTGAGGTCCTTTGGTTTGTTCAGCCCAGAGGAGCAGAGCAGGCTGAGGGGAGGCCTCATGGCGGCCTGCAGCTCCCTCATGAGGGGAGCGGAGGGGCAGACGCTGAGCTCTGCTCTCTGGGGACAGCAACAGGACCCAAGGGAATGGCATGGAGCTGGGGCAGGGGGAGGGTCAGGCTGAGTGTTAAGGAAAGGTTCTGCACCCAGAGGGTGGTCATGCACTGTGACAGGCTCCCCAGGGTAGTGGTCACAGCACCAGCCCTGCTGGTGTTCAAGAAGCTCTTGGACAGTGCCCTCAGACACAGGGTCTGACTGTTGGGTGGTTAGGTGTGAAGTTGGACTGAATGATCTTCATGGGTCCCTTCCAACTCAAGGTGTTCTGTAATTCTGTTTCAGTTAGCTGGCCGTCAGCTCTTCAGAAGAATGGAGTTTTCCTGTATTTCCTGTATGCTATCCAAAAGCATCCTGTGTATGTAAATTCTCACTGGATGAATATATAAAATATCACCAAATATGTATATTTAGATGGCTAGGTATTTCTGTTTTGTACTTGTCATTTTGAAAGCTTTTTTACACAGGTGAAGTTTCAGTATCCTAGGTCATATTGAATTGCTTAACAGTCTGATTTTTTTCCAGGGTCAGTTGCACATGACTGTGGTTGAACTGTTGTGTTCACATAACACATTCCTTCACACAACATAAGCCATTTGTGACCCCAAGCCATCTAGATACACTTCATATATTGAGATATTACTGTGACAATCAGGACGACATGGAGTTAGTCTGGAACTGGCAAAACTGAATGCAAGACTAAAGAGATGCATTTATCCAGGTGTTTTGTCTTTTCGTTTAATCCTTTTTCTTGCTTTACATGTGTATTATTTATCTTTAATTCTCTTGTGACTAAAATAATTTCCAAATTAGTTTTGCCCTCTTGGTTGTTTCCTTACTTAAAGAAAGGTTCCTAAAAGACATTGTATTTGGCTGCTGTAAAAATTAATGTAATGAAGCAAAAGCAACTTCAGTTTAGGTACACTAAGAAGCTGGGCTTTCAGTTGCTCACTTACAGTGGTCTGGCTTTAGTTCACCAGATAAAACAGAATCTTCTAGCTATATTTGCATAGGTAAAAGATAAAATAAAATAAAATAAAATAAAATAAAATAAAATAAAATAAAATAAAATAAAATAGGAACTTGGTTTACAGCTTCACTTCAAACCAAAGTTTTAAGCACCCAAATACGCTGTTGAATCATCAATCCATGTTAAATATCCCCAGCCTGGGTTCTGAATGCACTGGGAACCTGACAGTAAGAGTTGTCCAGTCCTAGCTGATCCAGCTGTAAATGTCAAAGGAAACTGCATGCTACTTTTATTGTCAGGTTGAAACCTGCAGCTGAAATAAGGAACCTTGGTACTTTCCATCTCAAAAACAGAAAAGGAGTTTTGTTAGTGAAAGCAGGACCTGAAAGACAGTCACACAGAGAGAAAGAAGTCAATATTCACTGTGTATGGAAGATATCTCATCTGAGAACTCCCCCAGTATTTTTTGTTTCTGGTTGTTGATACACCCATATATGAAGGAAGAAGCAAAGGGGACGGAACAGGGGAATCTGGCACATCAGATTATGGCACTGGGTTGTGTCAGGCCCAGTTAATCACCCAGTACCAACAACATAACTCAGCCTCCACCTTCGCTTCAAAGGTAACACTTTCCCACTTCACAGCAGTGTTGAGAAGATGAGCACATTGTATCTAGATGCTTAGATGCTCAGATACTGCGGGAATTTAAATATCAAAGATAGGCAACATCCAGCCATCAAGTACCAGTAGAACATCAGATGGAAAAGTAGTTTTGTCATCCTCAAGTTGCAGTTTCATTTCTGGTTCCAGCAAAACGCACAGGAAAGTACAGACACTGGGCTCTTCTGTTTTGTTTCCTTTTCTTTCCTTTTCGGTAAGACACCTGGGATGCAGAACCTGCAAGACTCACCTTTTCTCCATTGAATTCCAATATTTCCTGCATTATAAGAACTTTTTTTTTTTTTTTTTTTTTTTTTTTTTTTTTTTTGCTCAGTATGTGTGTGTTTCTGCATGGTGACAGTGATTAAGCATCTGAATCAGCTGAAGCCAGGTATCAGTCATGATGGACAGCATATTCCTTGGAAACGTGGAGTAGAGTATTTGTCCTGCAACCACAAGAAAGCAAATACTGCTGAAGCCATCATTAACTTTCAGTCTATGGCTGCTGCTTCCCTAAGGACTCAATTCAACAACTGAGTAGAACTTATTCATATGTTGGTTAATTTCTAGGCTTCTATTAAGCACTTCTCAAACAGAACTCAAAGCTGGGGAGACAGGTGTTTAAGATAGTTTTCGTACACACCAGATACCAGGAGTGTACAAATTATATTGAAACTCTTTTTGATTCAAATCTCTTCCTAAGCTGCATAACCAAAAATCATTCCTTCCCAGCTGTTCTATGCTGGGGCAGGCACTTACCAGCATTTACTAGTTCCAATATGTGGATTATTTTTTAGGCTAAGTTTTAATTCTTTTTCATATTTTCTGCAGAAAAGAAACAGTATTCCTGCATAACTCCATGTGATTCCGGTACTGCATGGAACTAGAAATAACCTAAATGACACTCTACACAACCCAGTCCTGTTCATAAATTAACTGAATTCCATTTTATAAAGTAATTAGGACATTTTCCCTCTCCCATTATTCCTACTGGAAATCAGAGCTAGAGTTTCTGCAGATCACTAGACTTCCCTTCAAAGAGCTTGTGCTTTTTTTTTTTTTTTCCTTTCCTGAGTATCACTTTCATTGTAAGTCATGGCATTTGAAGATGCTTCTTACATTACTTCAAGAGGTGGGCTATTAGCAGAAAGCTCAAGCTCAATTAAAAATAAAGAAGAATTTTTAATATACAGTCTCAAGGGGAAAAAGAGCTTGAATATATTAGAAGAATTCATTTTGAAGGCTCAAAAGCATAAAATAATAAAAAAAGAACCCAAACCTATATTATTATTAAAACCTAATAGGATTATTTCTTAGGGCATGACTTATGATTTTAAATGGTTATGAACTGTCTACTTTATTATCATCTTCAAAATTGCTGCAGGGGATAATCATGAGTATGAAATACAAGCATTTAAGGCTTTTCACCTCAAATCACAAAGCTACTCAGACTAAACCAGAATTCAAGGTGTGGTGCATTCCCTAAACCTGTAATGAAAAAATCTGAAACATGTGCTATGTAAGAGTGCACATATCCAGACAGCACTGAATGAGCTGTTTTGAACAACACATATGGAATTTTGTTTTGAACAATGTATAATCCTTGCTAATTCAGCTAGAGTGGTGTCAGGAGGATATCAGGGTATCAGGAGGTGTCAGTGGCCCACCCCCTTCAGGAGAAGGATACAGACATGATGCTGATAGGGAAGAGGACAACAACTACTTCAAGATCAGCTTCTTTTCCCTCTTCTCATGAGATGAATTATGCTCCACATCAGGCTGTGTAAATGGGGCAGAAGATTCAGTTCCCTTAGGCTGTCTTCCTTGTTCAGTTCATTCTTGCTCACCAACAATTGGTTTCATATTTTGCAGAGCTGCTTCACTGAGACTGAGCTACTTAGCAAACAACATTTAGAGTAGCTCTAATGAATTATATTAAAAAGCCATCTCAAAAAAGCAACTAGGGGCCAGGCTTTATAAGAAATGTGGTATTAGAACTGTCTTCAGGGAATGATAATTGACCGTAATCATACTGATGAGAAGTACAACTGACACTTTTAGGGATATTCTTTCTCTTTTGTGGGTGGGGGGCTTTTTTGGGCATTAAAATCATAAGGATTTTCGGAGGATTAAGCAAATGTCATCCCCAATTAAGTTCAATAAATTCACCTTCTACATTGGAAGGTCATACTCCCATTGGACTGAAACTTTCACGTGCAGCAGAACGTTTAAAAAACAAGACCATGTTTTCCTTCCAAACCTGTACCTCAGACATTTCAGTATTACGTATGTGTCTGAGAAACAGACTGGCATAAGCATGTTACTAATTGAATAATGAAAGGGAGAAGGACAAATATTATGATCTACAGACTTGGAAACATGCCAAATGCATTCCCTGTTTAAAAAGAAAAAAAAAAAGAAAAAAAAAGAAAAAAAAAAGCCTATTGGTAATTCACACTGAAATTTTAATTTTTGCCTGTAAGCACTGATGACAGCATATGCAAACTTGCCATGTTGTTTCTCACATCATGTCTGATACCTATGAGGAATTGTAGGCTCTGAGACTCACACCTTGGGGATCAAAACCCATGAAGACACATTCTTTGAAAGAGCATGATTGCAAAAGATTTGGCTGTAGTTAGTCAATTCAATGAACTTTCCATTCTAGTTCCTTCTTTTTAATCTCATGGCATAATTTGAAATGATCTCCCTGCTGGATGCTACAATTATTTGCTATTAGCAGTGAGTCTTACTTAACATAAGCAACAAAGAATTCAGCCTAGTCTATTGTGGCACTAGGTTACTGGCCTTCTTAGCCACCCAAGCCTCTCTTTATTCCAGATCAAGTCATTTCCCCCCCCCC
>CM021731.1:23294330-23309023 GCA_011075105.1 Heteronetta atricapilla
AAAAAAAAAAAAAAAAAAAAAAAAAAAAAAAAAAAAAACAGCTTCCAAGAATTCTTATTAATTACCATCATCTTCCAAATTACTAGTGTTACAACACCCACCTAACTCTAGGGATTACCTCTCCTTTAACTATATCAAGGAGGAATGATATCGAAAATGAAAAATGAACAATCCATACAAAAAAAAAAAAAAAAAAAAAAAAGGAAAAAAATAGCATAGGAAAGTACACAGATCCAAGCATCATTACAATTATAATCAAGAAGGCATATGATAAAAATAATAACATGTAATATATTATATTTTTAATGTACAATGAAATTATAATTCTGCTTTAAAAATAGCTTTCAGACAATCTGTGGCAACTGCAAGTCACATCACCGTGGTGTCTCGGCATGTACCAGTGACTTATTTAACAATAAGCAAAGCTGAAGAATCTGCATACAAATGACATTTTCTTGAAGGAAGGTGCTTGTCTGTATGGGTAGGGGGAGCACAAAATTAGGTCAGGGTCTTTGTGCTAGTCATCAGTCTCAAAACCTCCCTTCCCACATTGGTTCAACAATCTGATGCAACAAATGAACTCTGCTCTCTCTCTCCCTCCACTCTTTCTCTAGACCCCCCACCCCCCACCCTGGTTACCTAGGAAATCAGAATTTCCTTTCTCTTTCCCCATAATGAGTATTTGCCTTGGTATATTTTTTCTGCCCTCCTGTATCACTTCTTTCTCTGTTACATGCCCAGAAGAAGCAAAAATAAACCATTCAGGTGTCAATAAGCCGCTCATTCACGTCTAAAGGCAAACTCCTGCTGTTGTGCCTAATCAGTACAATTAGTTGGGAAATAAAACCGCTGTTTCCTACTTTCCTGTTCTTCCCTCCTCCTTTTCCTGAGATGACACATTAGGTGTATTTCTGCACATCCCATTTCCTCTTTAATTGTGTGTCAATATCTAAAGCCACCCTCATTTTCTACACAGGTTTTGACAAGAGCGTGATTGATACACAGTCTCAGTCTCTACAACCCTGCATAAGGTGCACTAAGATGTGGAAAGCTATTAAAATTAATGATAATAAGATAGTCTCCTGCTGTTTTACCAGTATCTGGCACGGAACAACCGACGTTGCCCGAGACGGTGGTCATGACAACCAATATACTTGCCCTTGCCCAATTGCTAAGGCTTTGGAACTAAATACTCCAGAACTGATATAAAATGCCAAGACCGATGTGGCCATTTGTTCTGGTTGTCAACAAATCTTTTCTTCAAATACATCACTATAGCTGACTCGTGCTACAACTATAGCTCAATCTATATTATGTGTCTTCAAAAGGCTTGTCTTGGAGTTGCACTAAGTGACACATAAAAAAGCTCAGCAAAGGCTTTAGAAAGAATTGCAAGTGCCATGAGTACAGGATGCTTACTGTAGAACAGCATAAATTAAAGCTTTGTTTGTTTGCAAGTTTTGAAAGTAAGAGTGCCACACAGATATGGAAGAATGCTGTATCTCATTTGTAAGTCACAAGTCAGCCTTAAATTACCAAAATTTATTCACTGGATTTTTACTGAGAACATAATCTGATAGTGTTTTTAGATATGTTTTTAAATGGGGCTGAGTTAAACAACGACTTTTAATATTTAGTACATACAGATTCAGATCTAGAACATTTTAGATCCATCCTGGTTGGGAAGTGATGTGTCAGTGTTTTTTCTTTTTGATATATTTCAGAATTTAGATATTTGGATACATTTCTACTTGGGGATTAGTTTGTATTTCAAACTCACTTTGGCCTATACTGTGAGTGAATAATCACTGTTTCAGAAGGAATGCTTAGTCAAAGTAAGAATATCCTTCTTATCTTGCTCTTGATAAAGAGTTAACAGAAATTTCACAAGCTTGTTCCCATGATTTCAGCTTGAATTGGGTTATCTGTTGCATAGGGGAAGCCTTCTTTTCTGACAATATGTAAGTTCAGAGTAATAAAGAGTATATATGACTAGAGTAATCCACCAATAAATTTTTAATGATATGAAAAAGTGTCTTACTTGTACAGTCACCTCTTTTGTCACTCTGAAAAGTAATAGTATATATCGAGAACTTTCATTGGATTTGGGGGATGAAAATGTCAGCATGCACTGATGAAGAGGAAGTCAGAATACAGAGAATGAAAAGTGTTCCTTATATCTGACAGACATCCTAGAATAGAAAAGATAGCTAATTAGTAGTCATTTCTTCCAGAAAGCTAACAAAATAACACTAATATTGGATTCTGAGAGGCCAAGAGTACATTACAGGGAGCATGACAGAGAACGAGCTTGGCTGTTACTCCCTTAGATTTCTCTTTCCAATAATCCTTTCTGCAAAAGCAGTGTATAACAACCATTAAAAGCATTTCCAAAAATTAAATCTTGATGATTTGTTAAAGAAATGTTCCTGGAGGACAGTTCCACCAATATTTATTTAATGTAATGAATACTAGTATAAGATAAATTGTTCTTTTCCTGTCACAAACAGATTTGGATTGCATGCAAAATCCTTGCAGACTTCTCTCAGTCTTCTTTCTCAGTTACCAATTTTCAGTAATGCAGTAGCATACTCACTTTTCTATTTATTGCAGTTGTAGTGACTTTATCATCCCAGAAATGTTAGTTTCTTAATCTTAACATAGCTTTCTAGGGATGTCTTACAACATGTGGTGACAAGTCTGTGGCACTGGAATGAATGTTTCTGAAACTATTCTGGACTACAGTTTTCATGCAATTATGTGCAGTTGCAGGGAAGCAAATGACTCAGATGCTCCGATCTAGTTCTCTATTCAATATATGCAAAATATGCAAAACTAAAGACCAAGTAATGGATATGAATAGCATAAAACAGGGACAATATGATGTTGTAGTTAAATGGAGTACTATTGATTTCAAAAGTAGAAAATATTTCTTACTAAAATTCTGTTAATTTAAGAAACAGGCAAGGTGGAGAAGTCTGTTGATGTGTTTGCCTTCACCAATCTAGTTTTGAGGATTTTATTGTGTCTTCTTTCATGCATACTTCTTGGCATCTCTGTTACTGCTGTTAAGCTTTGGTGGGAGTACAGATGAAATCCAAACTGACCTACTAAAGGTTTCACTTTGCATATTCTGAAACTGTAGATAGCATCTCATGCTTTATCCCATTCAAATCCTCCTCAGCCATTACATGTTTAGCTGCAGTCCAAATATTATCAGTCTTTTCCTAAAATATATGAGCTGATCTTGCATTTGCATTTTCATAGACAGATATTCAGCAACATTTTGGTGCACATTTGAATTACAGTAGATGAACAATAATACTGTTAAAAAACACCACTTTTTTTTTTGTTTGCACAAATCTCAGGTATTGTTCTACATGATTCAGGTCTGTTAGCTTTTATGTACACACTAAATCCCTGGAATGACATGTGAACACCCCATGTATAAACTGTTTTTGTAATAAATCTGAACATCCATTTGCATGTTCAGACAGACCAAAATATTCCTCCTTTCATGGTTACAGATGTTGCTCTTCTGAATAACATTTATGATTTCACCCTAAGCAACCCAAGGAGGCATCTGCTTAAGATAGACATAAAGTAGGGCTTTCTATCACATGAAAGTAGATCACATAGTTACCCGACTGCTGCTTACCTGCTCAAAAAGAGATGCCCTGGAACTGTTTGTAAAAATACCTATTAAGGAATAGTTATTGATTCTGGAACTAAACTCAGCTGCCGGATGCTTTTTGAAACACCTACTGCCCACATATTTACGAAAGACAGTTCGGTATAGAGTTGTATCAACACATTTATTGGAAGAACTGAAATTCTTTAAACAGATGGAGTGGAATTCCAATGACTTTGACAATATTGTATGGCTTCTCTGCAATACTTGGCTGGGATATCCTCTACATGTAGGACAGGCTTTGTCATCTCCATTATATTCAGGTCAGAGAAATGGCATAATTTCCCATCACGACCACTACACATTTAAGGCTAGATCCTAACCTCTGTTTAAACTATTAAAACAAGTTGTCTTACAGCCTCTTCATTGTCACCAAGCTTCAGGTCTGGTTTAATATATTAAGCAGGTAGCTGAGTCAATTTTACAGTTCAGGAGACACTCATCTCAGAAGGAAATGAAACCACATAATTTGTTTCAGTCTCTTAATCCAGGAAAGAGAGGACAGAAGCACTGTGATGGCACTTTTCCAGCCACTCAATGTGCTTGGAACTATTGTCCATTACAACATAAACAATAGACAATATATGGATGGATGACACACTTCACACCCAGTATTTCATGAATTATAAGGACTACTTATAGATATACCTTTGCAAATCTGAAAACCTTCCTGCTTTACTGAGCTCAGTAGAACCTAAGGTAACAGACCTGAGATGTTGGCACTTACACATATGAAGAAAAATGACATGTTTTAGAATGTCAAAATGTATCAATAGATAAGATTTCTCTTTCCCCCTTGTGTCTGATGTGACTGATTAAAATGAAAAAGGAGCCTGAGGTGTAGGATAAACATGGAATGCACTGAAATAGTTGGTTTTGTGTTCTTTTTTTTCTTTCCTGGGGCAGATTTTTTCAAACTATGTAAAACCCATTACAAAATTCTGGTCCAGAGACCTGTTTTCAGAAACAGGTCTCTGGAAACTACCACAGGGAAAATATATTAATCTAAGGGGCAACAAAGCACTTATTTTCACTGAAGTATAAGAGGTAATGTGTTCTAAATTCCACATATTTTACAACAGCTAATATTGTCTTTGCAAACTTCATCACAGACTGAGACAGCACAGTGTAGTCTGGACCAACCTAGACATTTCCAGCTGCTGTAGTGCTAAGATTTGCTCGGAATGTAGAGCTACATGCACCAAAGTCCACCAAAAATATCTGAGTTGCACACAGTATGTGTACAGTATGTTCAACAGATTTGGTTCATTTGTGGCAAATACATTCCATTCTGCCAAAATGCTCAAGCCCTAGCCTCTGTGAAATTTCTTTTTTTTTTTTTTTTTCTTTTTCATTTTTTTCCAGAAGTAGACGATGATTACTTGAATTATTTTTCTTGTAAAAAAAGCTACCCGACCATATACACCTTACATAAGGACCACTGGAAAGTCTTACCTGAATGTTTTCTGTTTCACTTTGTAGTATGGATGCTGCCACTGACTAAAACTATGCATGTGGCTATGCACACTCATCAGATGTTCAGTGGTGAAAGAATGTAAGTAAAATATACATTAACTCTATATTGCAGTTAGCAGAATCAATAAATAAAGGAATTGTACAGATAGGCTTTTAAGTGACATATTCTCTGAGGCAGGATCAAGACACATTAAAGGATATCAAGTGTATTGTGTGAGGCTCAGCATATGTATTACAATCCCAGTGTGAAATGTGAAATACTACAGCAAAAATACTGGTGTGAAAGTATGGGAGAACTCATTTCAAGTTCCAGTTGTTGAAGTCATGCTCCAGGACTTTAACATGATTAACCATTCTATGATGGGATGATTAGCTTAGTAGACAAGGGGAGAGCGGTGGATGTGGTCTACCTTGACTGCAGCAAGGCTTTTGACACCGTCTCCCATAACATCCTCACAGACGAGCTCAGAAGTGCGACCTAAATGAGCAGAAAGCGAGGTGGATTGATAATTGTCTGGATGGCGGAGCTCAGAGGGTTGTGCTCGGTGGTGGTCTAGTTGGAGGCTTGTAGCTAGCGGTGTCCCCCAGGGGTAAGTACGGGGTCCAGTCTCATTCAACTTACTCACTGATGACCTGGACAATGGAACAGAGCATACCCTCAGCAAGTTTGCTGATGACACAAAGATGGGAGGAGTGGCTGATAGCCCTGTCGTACAAGGACAGTCTGAGAGAGCTGGGCCTGTTTAGCCTGGAAAACAGAAGACTGACAAGAGACCTCATCAATGTGTATAAATATCTGAGTGTTGAGATAAATATCGGGTGTTGAGAGGTTGGAGCCAATCTCTTTTCAGTTGTGCCCAGTGACAAGACGAGAGGGAATGGGCACAAACTGAAGCACAGGAGGTTCCAGCTGAAAATGAGAAGGCATTTCTTCACTGTGAGGGTGACAGAGCACTGGAACAGGTTGCCCAGAAAGGTTGTGGAGTCTCCTTCTCTAGAGATATTCAAGACCCACCTGGATGCCATCTTGTGCAGCATGCTCCAGGTGACCCTGCTTGGCAGCAGGGTTGGACTAGATGATCTTCAGAGGTCCCTTCCAACCTCAGCTATTCTGTGATTCTGTGATTGTCTCTGCCAATTAGGTAGCAATAGGTGATGCCTCAGGATGTTGGTATAACCTGTTATTGTTGGGGTAACCTGTTATAAGTAGATTTCCTTAAAAACTTCGGTGACCAAAAGAAACACATCATTTTCTGAAGTAATTTTTCCTTACATCTTGTTATAAAAAATATGTAAGACTAAAAAGACTAAACTTTAAATAATTCTTTCTTATTTACTACTTCTTTCATCTTTAAATTTTAATGATATGGTAAGATGTGGTAAGGTATGAAATTTTGCTTGCTAAGATCTGATACAGTCATCATGACATTTTTCCTTATTTGTTACACTGAGAAAGGTTAGCAATTGCTGTATTGAGGCAATGTTTCATATTGGAAAGAAGTATCCCTGTGATTTGTTTTGCAATTTATCATTTTTCATGGGTTTTCTTGACAGTCTTTCATTCCTACAACCGAACTGAAAAGTAAACCATTTACAGATTTTTTCACAGGTAGAAGATGGTACGTGAAACCTATTCAGGAAATAGAGTATAGCTGCTATTTAATGTGCACTCACATATTTCAGACTAAACCTGTGTGAGTTTAGATAGTTCATCTTGTTTCTGAAATGGAGATTTCCTCACAGGGAGAAATACCCAGTTCTTTTGGAGGTGGTCCAGATTCATCAGCTGTGTGCTACACATAAAAATTCTAGATTAACAGTTAGAAATATATTAGAGGCGACATTAATTTTAGGGCATGCTGTGGCACCTATTAAGGTTATTGGAGTAGGTACAGATGGAAATCACAGTCCCCAAAATTATGTTCCATTAGTATTGTTTCTTTTTTGAAAGCTATCATGTCTTCAGAGCATGCAGGACAGAGAAAGAGACATAGAGGGGACACAGTATAAACTCTGTGAGAGGTCAAAAGATGACATAACGGTTAGACACAAGGGCTTTTAGAAAAGACTGAACAATTTATATTGACTCATACAGAGATCAAAACAAGTATATTTACACATCTGGCTTTTTCTAGAGGCAGTTTTCAGTTTTTGTACCATATCTCTGTAGAAAGTATAAGGACCGTGTAAAGAGTTCACCCATAGGTTTCTGTTTAGAGATCACTCCAAAATACAATTCATGCAGATCTACACAACACTTGCACCAGGTATATCGAGCAATGTAGCCTATATTTATATATTTAAAGAAAGAACTTCTGTAATTAATTCTCACTGGCTTTTCAGAGCAATAGCTTTTTAGCCTTGCCATTTTACCATCTGTCTATTAATGCTAAAAATGCTATCATGTATCATGATAAAAATAAACAAAACAAAATAGTATAACCAACAACAGAGGAAGAATGCCTGGATGCAGAATGTCAAATCCCTGTGCAGTAAACTATGATGCTTGTATTAATCAGCTTAGAATGACATCATACTTGGGAGCAAGAATAGATCATGGGTTGGTGGTTTTTTTTTTTTTTTTTTCTTTCTCTCTCTATTTTGGAGAAATGACAGTTATTTTTTCATGCAGTAATTATTTTGTCAGCTACAAAAGTAATAGCAAAATCTGAGACTTCTACCTTTAGCAAGCATATTCTTAAGTTTGTTCAAAGACATAATATAATTAGAAATTATTTGAAACATTGGCCTTTTTCTGTTCCATAACCACTTCTGTGCCTTGTATCTGTTATCCTGTTGAGGCACAAACTGCACTGCAGGAGAGCAGAAAGAAACCTCATCAATCTCATCAAATCTAATCCAGTGACATAACATAGTTTCCTAATGTCTACAATAGCAAAGTGATTAACATACACTACAAGCAGAAGTTACAGTCCTTGTCACTCTCATCTTCTGCCATGTACTGCTTCTCTGTTAAGTGTATGCTTGATAATGTTGGGTAACTCCAGATCCAGACTTCAAAGCATGTCAGAATCAGGACATAAGTACCTACCTAGACCCACCACACCTCCAGCTGTTATGGAAAATGAATTTGCTCCTCCTTGCCTAAACTTCTTATTAGACTGACTCATTTTCTCTGCTGCCTGAAAATGCATACTTCATTCTTCATACTCAGTTACTCAGTACCCTCATACCAGTCTTCTGCTTATAATTGTGTATATTATACTAATCAGCCACCTCAGGCTGACACAATTAGTCTTAATTAGCTGAAACAGTTATTTCTGAACCTCCAAAGAGATTTTATTTTGGATTGTAAAATTATGGTAGTAATAGCTGTAAAAGCCAAATTCATCTGCAAAGCCACAACAGCCAAATTAGAGCCCTGACTCGTACATTTCACTAAGGTTTTACCTCTTGGTAGATGAACCAATGAAGGTGAAAATAAATTGCTGCATTTTCAAGTGACAGCCCAGTTCACCTTTTAAGTGTTGGCTCCCAGCGTTCATTTCATGCTGCCAAAGGTTAGCTGCAGAAAATCTACTTCTTGCTATCCAAGTTCTTGATGAGCCTGACTGGAACAGCATTCTCAACTGCTTTTAGAGGAAAATTGAGCCAAGAATTCAGAATTGCTTTGTTCTTCATCTGAAGCCAGAAACAGTACTCCTCCTGTAAGTTTGTCTAAGACTGAAGCAACCTGAGAAAACGCAGTTAAAAGGCATACGTTCTACTAACTCACTAGAAAATCCCTAAAATGGAAATGTTGAAAGCTGAATTTCTGTTTAGGAAAACCCTTACTCTGCAGCCCAAATAGCACTGAAAAGAATTAATATGCTGAGAAAAAGAAAACAATTTGGTGCATCCTTATGGCTGGTCAGTCTCTACCACCCATAATTTGTGAGTTGTTCTTCATTCTTTTTTATCATACTAATACAGTTGCCTTGATATGTAAGCAGCATGAGGGTGCTGCTTCTTCACAGAGCCTGTGATGCAGCTTTTGCTTATAGACAATTCTCACATAAAAGATTTTTTTATTATTTTTTAATCAATTTTGCAACAGCTGTCTCTACACCTGCCGTGCTGAAGCTCTCTGCTTTTGCTGTTCAATAATTATATTTTGCAAACACCTTCTTGTACTTCCCAAATTTATTATGTTTGCTTTTCACCCCAAATCCTTCCCTAGTTTAATTTTCTTATTGATCACTCCAGTTGAAAGCCTGTTTAAAATTTCTTTGCCCATTCAACTGCTTAGTCTGCTTTTTATAACATCACCTCCTTTTAAGGCAGAACATAAATGGAAAAGTAAAAATACCATGATAT
Source organism: Heteronetta atricapilla (assembly GCA_011075105.1). Lineage (NCBI taxonomy): Eukaryota > Metazoa > Chordata > Aves > Anseriformes > Anatidae > Heteronetta > Heteronetta atricapilla. Next base: position 23,303,815 of record CM021731.1, read on the forward strand.
TTAGGTCTCCTAAACAGAGATCTGGCATATTTCTGCACAATTTTTCCCATTACAGGTATGAATTCCTTTTCAGCCTTCCCAGAATAGGCTCAGTGTCTATACTTCTAACAAAGACCTCTCCTTCAGTTTTGATAACTCTGATTTGCTCTGCTGCTACTTTGAACAGGTTTCAGAGATCTGCAGCACTGCAAAAGAGGAGCCATAGCCTGTTCAGAACTCTGTCCTGCAGGGCTACAGAGGTTCCCTAGACACTCTCATTTCCTAGATGTTTTGAATACTTGTTTCTAATGCTGTCTTTTAAACCCCACTGTGTTTCACAAGGCTCACCGGGGAAATTATCTCCTCCTGGGATTTTTGCACGTTTTCACTTCAATTAACCTAATTGTCAGCAACTGAAATTCCCTCCTTAATTGTAAGCATAAGCATTTTGTAAGAAGAAAATCCAGAATTTTGAACCAGCCTTTCTAGTGACAAAATTATTTCTAAAGACATGCTAAGCACCTGAAGCAGAGATTGAAATCCAGTGCTAATGAAACATTTTTTTAAGTGAAATGCTATATATGTATTTATACCAACTCTGCCTCTCCCTTTTTCTACAAGAATCTGCTTCAAAGGTCACATCTCCCTCTCTCAGAGGCCTATTAATAGTCTATACCTCACCCACCTGTGAGCTCATTTCTCCAGGCTCTTACCCCTTGCTGTGCTCACCTCTATCACCTCTTATTGCCACAGTTCCCTGATTTTAATGAGCTCCTGATAGTCTTGGAAGCTGTTTGGCTTAAGGAGAACCACTAAATCTTTTTACATGTCACTCAGGAGCTGTTTGTGTGTATGTGTTTATTTGCTTTTGCAAAGGGCTCTGTAATCCTTTTTCTTGGACTGTTTTTGTCCCTCCCCTTCTCTCTAAAATTCAGAAACATGGGCCTTGGAGATCTGCTGCTACCGAATCTGAATGTAATGGTCTCTGGGGTTACACACAGCAAAACACCCTGCACGTTCAGTAGCCTACATAGTTTAATGAGCATGCTGCTTGGGAGGTAGCAGGAAGGATGCTACAGATGCTGGGTGACACAAAAAGATCAATGACAGGTCAGGAGAAAGCAAGAGAAGTAGGTTAAAATGCAGATGCCTGTAGCTCTGGGAGGAATCATGATGCAGAGTATTTACTGCTGACCTGGAAGAGCAGATGAATAGAGAGGTACAAGAGTTACAGGGAATGCAAAATTATTTAGGTTAATTGAGTCTAACTAGGCAAATCTAATGTGAAAAATAAAGAATATCAGAAGGATTTAACACAGTTAAGAAATATGGAAGATAATAGCATGAGAATCTCAGTGAAGACAAAAGCAACAGAGGAGAAAAATGTGAACTAATCATACAAAGAGTTGTGTTTTGACTTCAAACACTATGGGAAGATGCTTTAAGTGAACTCATTTGTATGCAGCAATAAGTATACATATGTATATGCGAGGCTGTTTAAGGAAAGAATTCACTGTAATATTCTAAAAACTGTTATAGGAACTGGAATACCGTGGTCAGGTATTTCATTATATGTCTAAAGGTTGCGGCTATAATCTAAGCAGAAAAAAAATATATAAGCAAGAAAAGAATCACATGGAAAGCAAGAAAAGAATCACATTGGAGAACAGGTACAAGAACTAACTAGTAGTTGCAGGAGGAGAATGGCTGGGTGCTTTAGGGCAGATACTGTTACCAAGCTGGTCACATAATACAAATATGAACTGGAAGTCACAGGCTGACAACTGGACAGAGAGATTATGAACTTCAGAAGTGCTGAAATAGGGAGGCGGTGACAGGAATAGGTTTCACCATACCTAAAAATGTGGCTCTGAGGATTAGTTCCATAACCTGCGTATCCAAAGGCAGTTTGCCCATCTGTTACAGACAAAAGTCTGGAACTTCGTAATTTGCGTTGCCAAAAGAGGGTTTCTTGAAGGCTGGTTAAAGCACCTAAGTGAAGAGAAGTTTTGATCCTGATTTGAGTATCCCGTTTTTTTCTTGTTGATTTCTTGCCTTTACTCTACTCCTTTCCCTTGTATAAATTTGGAACTTAAACATGAAAGAATGAAAGTAACTAACAGAAGACCTAATTGAAAGCTCCTCTAATTCATAATTTTATCATACTTAGGTGATGCTGTATCTTCTTATTTTCAAAGTAGTGATGTTTTTCCTATACAATTTTAAACAAACATCATTACCTGGAATTCTGTAAAGCCTTTGACTTCGTCCCACATTATTTCCTTACCTCTAAATTGGAGAGAGATGGATTTGAAGGGTAGACTATTTGGTGGATAAGCAATTGGCTGGATGGCTACATAGCAAACATTTGCAGCAACTGCTCTATGTCCAGGTGGACAAGTGGTGTCCCTCAGGGATCCATTCTGGGACCAGTGGTGTTAAATATTTTTATCAATGACACAGAAAATGGGATTGAGCGTATCCTCAACAAGTTTACAGATGACACCAAGCAGAGCAGTGCAGTTGATACAACAGAAAGAAGGGATGCTATCCAAAGGGACCTGGAAGAGCTTGAGAAGTGAGCTCATGTGAACTTAATGAGAGGTTCAACAAGTAGGAGTGCAAGCTGCTGCACCTATGTTGGGGCAATCCTCGACATGAGCACAGACTGGGAGAAGAACTCATTGAGATCATCCCTGTTGAGAAGGACTTGGGGGTTCTGGTGGACAAAAGTCTCAACATGAGCCAGCAGTGTGTGCTGGCAGCCCAGAAGGCCAACTGTGTCCTGGGCTGCATCTACAGAGGTATGAACAGCAGGTGGAGAGAGGTGATTGTCCTTCTCTGCTCTGCCCTTGTGAGGCCCCACTTGGAGTGCTGCATCCAGGTCTGGGACCCCCAGCAGAAGGATGTGGGCCTGTTAGAGAGGGTTCAGAGGAGGGCCACAAAGATGATCAGAGGGCTGGAGCAGCTCTCCTATAAAGAAAGGCTGAGAGAGCTGTGGCTATTCAGCCTGGAGAAAAGAAGGCTCCAGGGTGATTTCATTGTGGCTTTTCAGTATTTAAAGGAGGCTTATAAAAAAGATGGGCAGTGGCTTTTTAAATTGGACAAGAGGCATTGGTTTTAAACTAAAAGAGGAGAGATTGAGATTGGAGGTTAGGAGGAAATTCTTCATTCAGAGGGTAGTGAAGCACTGGAACAAATTGCCCAGAGAAGCTGTGGGTGCCCCATCCCTGCAAGTGTTCAAGGCCAGATTGGACGAGGCCCTGGGCAACCTGATTTAATGGATGACATCCCTGCCTATGGCAGGGGAGTTGGAACTAGATGATTGTTAAGGTCCCTTCCAACCCAAGCTTTTTCTATGATTCTGTGATTCTATGGTTCTATGATTCTGTGATTCTTTTTCCAAAACTTTTGAGAATCTGAGGGGAAAAAAAGTAAAATAAATAAATGAATAAATAATAATAATAATAATAATAATAATCTCTTCCAGTTAATGATTATTGTTTCCAAATCCCTTATCTGGAGAAATGTTTATATATATGTTTTCTATTGTTTTCCTATAGAAAATTCTTTCAAGGGCAATTACCTACCATCTAAGAGATTATAGTAGCAACAGTGCACTGACATACAAAGATGTAAATCAATCTCATCAGAGCTATATCAAATTTTGAGTTATGGGCTGGCATGATGCCTGCACCTTAAGTAAGACCTGTTTATTTTCTACAGCACAGTGAAGTGAAGAGAGAAAAAAAAAAAAAAAAAAAAAAAAACATGAAAAAAAAAAGAAAATTCTAAACCTTTTCTGTAACGTCTATTGGGGAAATCTTTCTTGTACAATGCATATTTGTTCCAGGTCACTTCTTTGCTTGAGAATATTCAGATTTTCAGCTCTACTGTCTTTATGCAATAGAAATCTTAGCATAATTTGCAGATAGCGTGATTACGTATTTACTATTTTATGCTGACTATCCTTTTTCTTTAATGAAATCACAGAATCACAAAATGTCACAAAACATGAAGAATATGCTTGTGTCCTTTAGACGACATCTATTCTGGGTCTTTCACACACCGATTCAGAAGTATAGTTTCTCAACTCTACACATGCTATAAGTATATTAAAAAAGATTAGAAAGCCAAATGTATGAAAGACAGGAAATGGCCATGTTTGTACCAACTATTCAATATTTACATAATAAAAAATCACTCATTAGTACGCGTGAAACATTTAGATTCAGTGATGAAAAGCCCCTGAGCTCATTAATTATCTCTTCACAGCAGTATGAAGCAAATATCCAAAGGGTCATAAACTAAACAACTAAATGTGAAGAAACAAATATCAAGTATCACTTCATTAAGTAACTACCATTAATCCTGTGCACCAAATAAGGCTGAAAAGAGCAGTGAAGGATAATGTAATTAAAGACTAAAATAGTTGGAGCTGATCAAGAGTAAGAAATTCCAGAATCCTAAGCATAGCTATTCCTTTTTAAAATATTTGAATTTTCATAGTTCCAATGAATGAGAAAATCTAAGAAGCAAGCAAAGCATTTAATGTTACAGTTTTAAAGACATGTGGAAATGCATCGATTCCAAGAGAGATTGCAAGGTGACCCCTGGAAGCAGAGGGAGCTGGAGCTGTTAAAATCCTCTTTGCACAGCAGAGATACTCCTGCTCATCCCAGTTTAAACTAAAGCTTTTGTCAGGGTGGGGCTCAAATCTGCCTAAGGAAGAAATGCAGGACCTTTGAGTCATGAAGAAACAAGGAAATGACAGACAGGAGAAGATGTGGGCACGTCGGAGCAGAGACAATCTGCACAGTAACAGGTTTTTTTTTTTTTTTTTTTTCAGATGTTTTATTCCAGGCTCCTAGAAACATGTCAGTGAAGAGGGCAGGAAATCTTTCTCACTGTATTTTGACTTAATTTCATTCAGTATGATAGTGCTCTACAAACCATTTCAGCTTTGAAGGATCAGCAGTTTCTGACGCTATCTCATTAATTATTTCCTGGGAAATTACGAAACCTCTGTAATCACATTGCATGTGCACCTAGGGATTGCTGCAGAGACACCCCCAAAGGCATTTCCTAAATCCTGAGTACTTAATCTTAATGCTCTTTTACAGTGACTTTAGATTTTTTATGTGTATTTTTATGTATGTGCACTTGTAGTTTCCTTCAAAAATTAAAATAAAATAAAATAAAATAAAATAAAATAAAATAAAATAAAATA
>CM021731.1:23309033-23333525 GCA_011075105.1 Heteronetta atricapilla
TAAAATAAAATAAAATAAAATAAAATAAAATAAAATAAAATAAAATAAAATACATAAAAGTTGGGAAGAGAGAGGAAGGAAAACCCCCATGACATACACATACCACACGAGAAGTAGTGGAGTTACAGGTCCCTTTGCAGGCTCTGGGAGACCCTGTTCTTCAGTGACCACATACTCCTCTCTGTCTTGTCAGTGCCAAGACCTCTTCTGCCATCCTTTTAACCTGTTCCTCCATAGTCCTTTTCCCTCTTTTCCCTCCTAATACACCATCTCAGTTATGGAGTTTTCCCCAACCAAGTCCCAGTCTGCATCCCCTGAGCAGTTCATCTGGGCTCAGTTACTCCTCCCTCCACACTGCCTTCCCCTTTGCACTCATCCGTGCTCTTTGCCCTTTTTTCCCCAATGTTTCTGGCCTCTAGCTTCTGGCTGCTTGCCCAGCCAGGTCACTGACTTCTGTGCAATGGTAAAAAGCAATAATGATGACAGTTGCTCGGTGAGTTAATGTCCTCATGGAAATGTAAACACAGATTCAGCTCTCTCTCATGAAAAAATCTGCTTTTCTCTGGTAGCAATTTGTCCATTCTTACATTAAAGCCTTTTCATACATCATCACTTAAAATATAGCAGATCACTAAAACAGCAATCATTTTTATCCTCAAGCTAATGAGCTAGTTATACTAGTGGTTGATCCAACCTTTTTTAGAAAAACAAAACAGTGAGTTGTAGATAGCCAGAATATGGAAATGAGCATTTTGTTGCCAGGGGGACTGTTACAGGATTTTTAATTAGCATTTCTCTGGGTCCCAGGTTTCAGCATGTATTCAGAAAGAGTTTTCTCCTGCAGCGGAGCTTTATCTACCACCTTGCTGGGGTATGTGTTCAATAGAGGCCTAGAATGCCAGCCACCGGCTCCTGAGGAACAGCAGTTTTCTTTGGACTTCTTCCAGTCATATAACAAGCCCAGCTATTCTTCACTTACCTTACACACTGAGATTGCAGCTTGGGGCTGAATCATTAGCGTACAAGCAATTTTATCAACTTCAAGTTTTGTGAGCCTGAATAAAGGTCCAGATGAATACCTGGATAAAGTAAACGGTAGGATCCCCTACAAAACCTGTGCGTTTTAAAAAACATCCTGAGAAGACTGCTATTTGTACCCTTGGTGTCTCTCTCTACACAGTGAGAAAGAATGGCTGAAGCTGCAATAATAACTCCTGTAGCTAAGGATTGATTATTTTACTTTTCCGTTATTGTAAATAATGCTCTTTTATCTGCTACTTCAAGATAGCAAAACTGCAAACCAAGCATCTGTTAATAAGAAGGTATTGTTGTTGGGGGGAGTAGGAGGAGCTTACTTTATTTTTTAATAGAATTGAGCTATTTAAGGCAGAGCCTCATAATTTTTAAACAAACTTTTTTATAGTTTTAGTTTAAAATGTTATTTTTATTTTCCTATAAAGGCAAATTTCTTTGTGCACATCATAATATGATTGAAAGGTACTTTATTCCTGAATTTCAGTGGTTTCTTAACTTACATTTGATTATTCTTGCATTGGTTTCTTGTTATATCTGTGCAGGTCAAAATGCCTTCTAGCACACTAAAGCTTCACTCACACTGGCATATTAAATTTCAATACAAGCTGTTAAAAACAGATAATATGTTCACCTGAAAGTCAAAATTTAAGACTCTCTGAGACACAACAGTTCCTTCAATGCAACAGCTCCTAATTGCTTCCAGTGCAAGGTCAGTCTTATGGGCATTAACAATGTTTAGTGTGCCACACAATCTGGACTAGAGCACAGAAGTGGTGCCCATGGTCCTGGCTAAGCTGGAGCTGGAGTACAACCAAGGCTGGGATGTGATGCCATGAAGAACTGGAGTGACCCAAGGTCCTTCCGGTGCAAGGTCTGGATCTTAGGTTGTGGTGCTTTGACCGTGTTAGGCAGCTGAACACCACAACCGCTCTCTCACTCCCATTCCTCAGATGAAGAGTGGAAGAAGTAAAGGAGAAAAAAACAACTCACGGGTTGAGATAAGGATAATTTTAATAAAGAGAAAAATATATTATTAAGGAAATATTATTATTAATTAAACAATTCAACTAAAGGGAAAAAAGGGAAAAGGGGAAAAGGAAGGGGGAAAGGGAATAACAAAACAAAACAAGTAAAGGCTATGTGGAAGTGCAGAGGGAAAAAAAAAATACTCTCTACTTCCCACAAATAAGCGATGCTTGACCACGTCCTTGAAGCAGGGCCTCAACGCACGTAGCCGGTGTTCAGGAGGAGGACAGATGTTTTCGCAAGGAGAGCCCACCCCTCCCCTCTTCTTCCTTTTTCCACCTTTTATTGATGAATGTGAAATCAAAGGGTATGGAATATCCCTTTGGTTGGTTTGGGTCAGTTGCCCTGGTGATGTTTCTCACTTTTTTGCCCACCCCCTAGGAGGGTTAGAGAAAGTCCTGATGCTGTGCCAGCACTTCTCAGCAGCAGACACAACACCAGTGTGATACCACTGCTGTTTTAGCTACAAGTGCAGAGCATAGCACTGTATGGGCTGCTGCAGGGAAAGTTAACAACCCAGCCAGACCCAGTACAACTTTTGAGAACTTATGAGCCAAGCAAGGAAGACAGAATGTGTCACACTGAAGAATAAAGTAGGAGCATGCCCCAAACCGCATCAAATACAATGAAACTAAGGAGCTTAGGGAGGTTTTGAGACCAAGGGAAGAAGGGTCCTAGAAGAACACCAGGATTAGGAATGAAGAGGAATGAAAAGTCAGGTTTGGGCAGAAAACAAAAATTATTAATAAATTACAAAAACTTTGAAACTATGCTACACAGACAGACAGCCTTTTGCCCTTTTGTCATTAGAGACCACTTAGTGTTTGAAGCATTTGTGTGGAACCAAATGTGTTGCTTTGTTCTCCTTTATTTGCATATGCAACGTGGTTGCTTCTGTCAAATGATCACCTTGAGGAAACAGCTGACCTACTAACTTATCTAGATTTGAGAAACCTTTAAGTAGGCATAAGCTGTACCATTCTAGCACGAAATCCAAGCAGCATAAATGAAAAACTCATTACTCTGTATCTTGCAGAATACTCTTACATTTTAGTATTCACATTTTTTCTGCATCTGACTCCAAGAGCAATAAACAGCTGAGATGACAGCAATTATGCCAATGAGACCAGGAGTTAGATGTGAGCTACAGCCACAAAAAGTGATAGACACCTCTATAGTGGGCCACTGGTAACCAAATAACTTCAGTGAGTATCTGTCCCTGTGGTTACAAGACTAGTTTAAATGTTGAGTGTTTAAATGTGGATGAAATGCATTTCAGTTTCAGACTGTTTACAAGATCAGTGACAAATGAAGAGAGGTGTCACCTCTGAGACTGCCTAACACTGGTGGTTCTTTGAGATTTGTACTGCCTGCATTCATAGTAGAATCCTGATTCAATTTTTCAGGTCCAGATGGTAGTGCTCTAACAGGTTTTACTCTGATATGCATAGCAAGCTTTCCTATTAATTAAAATCTCACTTTTCTTCTAATGAAGGTAACAAACTCTTTATTCAATCATTTGATAAACACTGATATAAAATAAACAATTATCTGTAGACTCTGGCACCCTGTCCAGCTATACTGTAGTTTCTTGAACTGTTTCAAGTCCTGTCATGTGAGAGTATGTGAGGACAGTTGGATTTCTCTGGTTAATGCTTATAGCAGATTTTGCAGATTCTTCTTATATTTGTTTTATTTGCATTCCCAGGACATTTTGAGGTCTTTATCACAGGGATGCTTATTTCCATTTTTCTTATATTAGTCTCAGATGATTTTATGATTAGTGTCTTCCTCTAACACTGATTAATGAAAAATGTAGACCCTCCAAAATAATAAGACACTAAAAATGATAAATCATGTTGTTTTCAGAATATCAAAGAGAAACTGTATCACATCTGGCACTGAATTTGCAGGAGTAATCCTCTGATGTGCTTACCGCTTTAACTTTTCTTAAATTTGTTGGGAATTGTTATAACAAAGTATTTTACTGGAGCAACTGAGTAGCTACATCTCTTGTATAAGATGGATGAAATAATATGTGATTAGTGAAATTTCATAGTAAGAAACAGCATAACTGTGAGTCTCCTTGAGTTTGTCCAGTTTTAAGCACCTAATAATAGTGGCTAAGTAAGTGCCATTTTTGTCATTATTATTTATTATAACTTTTTTTTTCATTACTGTTTCCAAAAATATATTTAAAATATTTATTTTCTTTTATAATGCATGTCAGTCCTGCTGCCCAATGAAATGTGCTGAGTAGCCTGATGCTGGTACCAGAGCCATTTGGGAATCCAGTCTAGAACTGCTTCCATTTCAATGCACTACACACACAGCTCATCACTGAACCAAAATCATTCTTCATTTTATATTTCCTTTCAGCACAATTTCTCCACCCAGATGATGAAAATAACACGGAATGGTAATAAGAGTCTGATCAACATCTCAGTGCAATACCTCAAAGGTCTCATCTTAGTGAGGAAACGTCTCAGAATGAAACAATGAAAACCTTTTTAATCCCTCAGAAATAACAAGTACAAAGCTGACAAAAGCACTTTTTGGTGGAAACATTGAAACTCTGAGTAGGTATTTCTGAACATTAGTTAATAACTTTTCTTCAAATATGTCATTACATTTTCCCTAGAAATTCCCAAGTCTTTTGGATCTTTTCCAGTCATTTTTGACCTAAAGGGTGAGCAGTACAAAGCAGATTTTATAGCACAGTGGTGAAGGAAATATCTGCTGATATTGGTTGGTTGAATGCCATAAAAGGGCAGACATAAAGACTCCTTGAAATGAAGTCTTCAGATTTGCTTTGCAATTTTTTATGCATACATAGCTGGATTCCAAGAGTGTTTGTACAATGGGATAATGTCCAGGAAATGCATATAAATAAAAATTTGCAAGGGTATTCCAATTAGGAGTACTCACCTGGTAACACTGAGTTTGTTTAATGACTTCAGATTAGAGCAGGGCAGAGGAAATTGGCAGAAGCAAGAATAGATGCAGCCACAAAGTGAAGAGGAGGCTTGCAAAGCCAAATAGCTGCTGCTTGGGAGAGGGAGGAGGAACTGTAGCAAGAAAGCCTGGAAATTGGAAAAACAGACAAACGTTTCTTTGAGGAAGGTAATTGCCAGTAAAGAATTAAATATCCAATATCAGAATCTAAATTCAGTTAAAGTGAAGTGTTTGTTACAGTGAGTTAGACAAGAAAATAAATTAGTAATATTGAAGATTTCAGTCAGCTGTTCATGTAACCATGTAAAGGTCTGCCATGGCATAGAGCCCAGTTACTATCTCTGCCTGACATGCTGACTGCTCCTGTCAAGACATATGTTTATTCCCTCTGTGCCGTCAGTGTACATTCAAATTCAAGCAAACAGGACTTATAGAGTAGAGAAGTTAAGCATCACTGTTCACTATAGGTAAGATCTGGACTTAATAACTTTTTGACAAGTTTGGCTGAGACGTAGCTGGACATTGTCTATACCCAAAGGAAGGGCAGGAGCTATGGCTAGAGTATGGCTAAGTTAAATCTCAAAGGAAAATATGCTCAGGGAGAGTCAGTACTCTCACCTCCTGTATATGAGAACAGTTCCAGAGAACAGATTACAACAATGAATGCCACTGATGAAGACCATCAGAAAAGTAGATGAGTCTGCATTTCTTAGTGCTTATTACAACACCTGAATTTAAATCCCAAAGGAAGGGCAACTTAGACACACATCTTCCAGATTTAGCCATCCTCCTTGTTCAGGGGTAATGGGCTGGATGGTTTGCTTAATATTTGAAATGGCTTCCAGACCTATTTTCTAAAGACTCTGTGGGTTTTTGGTTGGTTGGTTGGTTCATTTTTGTTTGTTTGTTTTTGTTTGTCGTTATGTGTTTGCTTCTTTGCTGATGGTGTGCAGTTCAAATGCTGGCGAAGACACACACCTAAGCTCATTGGAGACCTCAACAAAGAGGAAAATGCGTTGGCAATAACAGAGATATGACATTGTGATGCCTCATGCCCCAGAACAACTCCTTTACAACAAAGGAACCTCTCCTGTGAACAGCACCACAGAGTGGTACCCAGTCCATGGAGCTGACTGGGTTTCCTTATGAGATGAATTCAAGCAAACTGAATGGAAAAATAGGGGTGGGGATGAAGCCTCAGAGGTTTCTTACAATGCAAATTAGTCCTGTTGGAAGATGGAAATTGATGGCTATGAAAATCTCCAGTCAGAGAGAGCAGTGAATTACAAAATAACTACTCTATTGTGCCAAAAATTTGAGACTGCAGAACAGACCAATAACCTATACAGACATTGGCTCCACTCATATTTTGAAAAACAAAATAAAAACATATACTTAGTTGTCATGGATATTTATGTTAGGTGGTAAGAGAGTGCATATGACAAACAATTCCATTCCTCAAGGCTTGACTGCACACAAGGCATGTAATTTTCAGTGCAGAAATATATATTAATGGACATCATATTACAAAATCTAAACATATCTGCCCAACCTCTTACTCTAGTTAGTGAAAGAAGCTCAAATTTAGACAGTCCATTTGTAGGAAATATTTACCTTATACGGTGTTTCAAGTAACAGTTCTCTGTTCATTTAAGAGCACCAGTGGTTTCCTAGGAGAATTTTAGCAAAATAGCTGCTCATCACTTGCAAATATGTTACCAAATACATGGTGGTACAAACATGCTGTTCATAGCTTTGTAACTTTAAAAACATCATTTAGAAATGGCAATTCACTGGTTTAGGTCAGATTTTTTTTTTTTTTAATTAAAAAAAAAAAAAAGTGTAAAACTGCAGGATCTCAGTGGCAGAATGTGTTACAAAAGGAAGGGTGAGAAATCAGACAGTCAGACAGGGAACTTGTCAAATGTGCTGTCAGGAGGGTGTTAGTATGAGTAACAACCTACCTGGAGGGAAGTTAAAGAGTTGATAATAAAGATGAAAGTTCAGGAAAAAAAAAAAAAAAAAAAAAATCAAAGCATAAAAGCATTCATGAAAAGAAAGATTCATTGAAAATAGAAAAAAAAAAATGCTTTTCCTAAAAAACTGCTTTTCCTGTTGGAAGGTCTCATGAAGTGCCTTTACATTGGAGCTTAAGACCTTGATGCAGGTGTGCGTAACCCAACCAACCCTTTTCTTGCTGACTCAAATTCACTGTTAATACAGTAAAGTATATTAAACAAAAATTGATAGTCTGAACAATATCCTTTGTAGAGTTGTCAGTCATTCAAACTAGCAAGATAAATAATGTCACTTTACTACCTAGATAAGCCAATTAACAAACCTGAGGATGCTCCAAGGAAAGCCATAAGGAATAGCTTGCAATTGACATAAAACCTGAACTGGTCTGCACATAGGACCTACCTTCTAACTTTGAATAGCAATCACATATAGAAATAACAGCATATTGCAGAAAATTCACACATGCACACAAAAGAGCAGGGAATATTTGCTAAGTAAACTCCTGCTACCCAGCTGTAGAAGTGACAAAGATGAGATCTTCAAGTGTAGACTTCCTTAATCAGGGCTGGAAGGAAAGATACAAAATGTTAATAAAGCAGGAGGGATTTCTGCTTTGCAGGCTTACAGTCATCAATATCAAATATCAGATGTCATAACATGAATCTGTTTTAACAGTTTTAATATATTTTTAAGTAAACCTGTAAACATTTCATAGTCTATTAGTTACATCTTCCAATCTGCCAAAACATGAATGTGGGTCAAAACCTAACACTGGGAATGTAAGAAAAATGTGACAGCAGTTTTAAAAATTACAGAATGTGTATGTCAGTAGCCTGAACATCACTTTCTGTTATTTTGAGATATTCCCACTTTTCCTGGGCAACATGCTGAAGCCAACAGAGAAGCAGGAGTTGAAGGCAGAAGTTCACAGTTTGAAAGTTCCTTTTGCATTCTGCACACGCCCTGGGAGAACATTTGAACTCTGCCCTCCTCAGATTGGCAGAGCTGGGATTCACACTGCCAAAGCTGATGTCTTTTTAATGGATTTGAAGAGCTCTACCAGACATAAAGAAATAGTGTCCACTTCTTGTCTGGCCGAGTGACCCTCTAGCAGCTCTGTTACCATGGTTAATGCAGAATTGTCTTCCTTAGGCTATGTCTTACCTCAGCTTACCTGCCTGACAAAAGGAGCATCCACAGCAAATCCAGGCAACACAGAGTCTGTTCTGAGTCTTTCAGTGGGGCAGCTGACGTGCCATATTTATGAATAATGATGGTTTATGGAAGAAATAATATAGAGGCATTTGTTCCACCAATTTCACAGTCTCTATCTCTGGATAAAGTAGGAGGAAAAGGAAAAATACCAGGAAAGCAGCCAGACCTTTTAGCGCTCTTTAATAGTGACAGAGGACAACCCAGAGCTAGAGCTAGAATGAGTCTTCATGACAAATGTAAATTAATGAACATGAGGGGAGAAAGCTAATGCAAATGACAGGGATGCCTGTTTGTTTCTCTCTCAGCAGGCTGCCAGCCAAACTGAACAACAGCAACAGGTTCAAAACAGAATGTTCTGGGGACTGTTGCATTCCACTCGCGTCTTAGAGGGCCTCCTAAACCCTTAAATCAAACAAGGGTATTTCCCCTTCCATTTTCAAATTCTGACCCACCAGAGCTGCAGAGGCTGGCATTTAGTTAAGGATGGTGATCCACATCCTTGGAACCATGATTATTTCAGCTGCAGGCTGAGGACAGAATTATATGTTGATTCATTAAGGTCTTTTCCTTGCAGAATTTGATCTGCATCAGTTCTACAGAAGTAGCTCACATATAGTTTGCACCAGCTGTTCAGCAAGTTCCTTTCAAAATTGCCCACTATATGCTACATACACATGCACACACACAGCGTTTTTATGTCACCCCCTCATCTTCACCCCAGGAATCTGTAGTGGTTTTAAAAAAAAGCTTTGCAGGAGTCTGCTACTGTTGTTTTGCTACAACAGCTGACTGAACTGACAGAATTATAGATAGAGCGCAAACACAAGAGCTTTTCAGTACTAGTATTTAGTGCAAAGCTTCAGCATTAAGGGTATGAGCCTAAGAGTTCCTAGAGCCTCTGCAGCTGTCAACCTTCAAACGTGAAAATGCAGATTTCAATTTTAAGACATAAGGGCCCAGCTAGGAAATGTTATTCCATTGCATAATAAAATCTATATTTGCTATATTTAGAAGAGTCAATGATTGTGATGCATGGAGTAAAATGATTTATAAGCCACAGTCAACATATACTCTAACTCACATTTTGATTTTAAGACATAAGCACCCAACTGGAAGATAATATTATTCATATGCATAATAAAACAGCTTCTATGTTTAGGATAGTTGATGGCATTGAAGCTTGGAATGAGTGAATTCTCTTGTGGAGAGAAGGCACTTTTCAGTGCTTCTGAACACACTCTTTGATCACATACAAACTCATCAATAGAGTTTCCTCTTTGGGGTTTATTCCAAACATTTTCTCATTTTCCTTTTCCCTTATCTTTATCATCTCAGAGAGTGAATCCCATGTCCGCATACTCCTGGCTCTTTCTGTTCCTTGAGCGCATTCTTAGCAAGTGTATTATTAAGTTAATAAGGTTTAACTTTGATCCTTTTTCTGAACAAATCAAGCTCTGTGCTCGATTTCCTCCCATTTTATGCTTTCTCAAAAGCTTCAACACTATGAATAAATTTATTACCTCTCTGATATGCCCCTCTAGCTTTTATGCTATGAAATGTAGCAGCATTGGCCAATGAATAACCATTTCTTGCTTCTCTCCATCTAGGACTCCTTTTTTTTTTTTTTTTTTCCAGGAAAGAAAAATAGAATCAATATAACAGTTTCTTCCCCCTGCAATGAGCATTTGCATGGATAATACATATGAATTCTAATGTGAGTTACATATTGTGTGGAATGACGTCACTATTCAAAAATGTACCTGAGAGCCTGCTCAGAAAACTTATCTCTGCTTAATAAATACAGAGAAAAATAAAGTGAAGAAAGAAAGCTCTTAAGCCTTAGAAATATTTTATAATAAAATGAAATAAAATTTTGTTTTCAGCTCACCACCTAAAATATTAAACAATGCAGAACTTTTATTATAAGCATTCACTTATGTTTTAATAGTTCCACACAAGTTGGAAAACTGTCTTTTCCTTGAATAATATCGCCTGGTTCAAATAGTTCCTATGGTTCTTCATTCGAGGACAATTTGGAGTTAATTTGGTGGTATACTTCTTCATCTGGAAGATTTTCCCTTAAGCATCATTTCTAATATCAGCTGTCTCTATTTTGTTAATGCAAGCACTTTCTTAGGAGGGATGAGGCAAGTGAAAAAGAAAAAGAGTGAAGTAGATTTTACCATTCAAAGGAAGAAAAGTAAACATTCCAGAAGAGATTAAAAGAGACAAGAGGGAAGAGAAAACAATAGAAAGTTAAGCTCTCAGTAAAATCTGAAAGCTGGTCTGAATACACAGTTAACAAAGATGCACAGCTTACAATCACAATACATATTGATACACCAAACATTTTGAAGGGAGATCAAATCCTCCTATTTCAGGGACAGCCATATCTGTAACAAAGAGGAGAGGCTAGGGAGATGCTTTCCCAGAGTATGTCATTCTGTCACTGACTGATGGTAGGTTTCTTTTAAATTCCTCTGTGGCACATAGCAGTGAGAGCCAGTACACAAGACTAGCTGGGCCACCAGCTGTCATGGCATAATAAAAATACCTACATTGCTATGAAATCAATCTGAAGCAACACAGAAGGAATGAAAATGAAGAAAAATAAATATTATTTTGCAAGGGAAGGATGGAATATTTCAAGGGTTATTGCTGAAGGAAATCTTCCTTTCCAAAATTAGAAATAAAATATTTGTAGGAAACATAAGGCTTCTAATTCACCCTGAGCTCAACAGGACCAATGACATGTGAGCTGATGTTTCTCTCAAACTGTCAGGTTTACTGACATTACCTGCAGAGTGTCCAGTTTGATAGAAGCTATGACTTCACCCAAAAGCCAGACAGGACTCTTAGGCTCACCAGTACATGAAAATACCCTGTACCTAACACCCTGCCTCATCTCCCTGGTGGCAATAGTGGATACCAAGAAAGGAATACAAGACCACAATACAAATATACTGACTCCCATTCAGAGTCCTTTCTCACTGTCCAATGATCTGTGTCTAAGGAAATTCCTGAGCCAAAATGTTAGCTTTGCAATTGTTCCCACTGGGTTTTCCCACCATGAATTTGCCCACATATCATGTGGAAAGTTGCCCCACAGTTTCCCAGGAAGCTGTATTGTCTTTTGCTTGCCTGGAACCTGGCATCTATGAGATTTGCCAGGTAAATGAGTCAAGACAGCATCTTCTCTTCCTCCTCTATGGGTGGAAAACTTCAAGACAATAATGGCCATGTGTAGTACTCATGTTGCTCAAATGCTTCCCTTTCCCAAAACTCTATCTCATGCGCATGCTGTCTTCCCATTTTTTTAGGAAAGACAGTAGAAGCTGAAGTAAAAGGATATATGCACACTTCAGAAGTTCTGATATCAGTGCACATTAATTTCAAGAATTATACGGAGTGACTAATACAGGCAATATGTTTAGAACTAGATACAGAAAGTATCTATACATATTCTTTTGAACTGAATCAAAGGATACTAGAAGGGGAAGATATTGAAGCAGACTATTTTAAAGCTTTGTGTTTGAAAGATTTCCTCCACAGTACAGCCTTCTCAAGAACATGGAGTGTCCTCCCATCCATCAACCATCTTTCTGCTTTTGGTCCTTCCTCCAAGCCAGTGAGCAACTCCTTACTTCTTTCATAATCCTCTGTTATAACTGCTTCTTTTAGATCAAGGGGTCATAAAATTATTTATGTTGGAAAAGACTTCTAAGATCATCAAGTCTAACCTTTAAATGATCTATTGCTCAATATTATTACATGATTGTTATATATTTGTTTTTACTTCCATGTTATCTCAACTTATTCCAGCTTTGGGAGCCCAAATACAATCACTTTTTATGTCACTCCAAATTTTATCCTGCTATTGATAGAAAAAAATCAATATAGTAGGTAGGCCTCCACTCAGAACAAAACTTGTCGTTTAACAACGTAAGGTAAGAGCCCCAAATAACATCTCAGAGAATTTTTTAGCTGAAAATGTTGAAAAAATATAATAAGTAATAAGCATTGAGATGTTTTTGAGCACTCTACTGACCTCATTGTCTTCTCTATTTCAGAACCTAGAAAACTGTCAGGGAAGCATTGTACAAATGCAGCGCTTGCAATTTGCATTTACTTAAGTAGTAGAATTATTTTGAGCTCACTTCTCTTTCATACAAAAGCGATAATTCAGAAATATTATGAACTCTTAAAGGGCTTCTGAGATGTATTGAAAATAAAAGGAAATGAAGCATGGGCTATTAGGTTTATGAATAGCCTCCTGATGTAAAGAAGGTAAACATCACTAAGAATGTCTGGGCTTGGAGACAGGAGGAAGGAGAGGAGTTGTTCAATAGCCCAGAAGAGCATAAGCTCATCTGAATCAAATAGCACAAGATTTGATAGTATACCTGGGGAGAAAAATAAGGCAGCTTTATTGGGATATCTTCTGAAATCTGTAATTTTTGCAGCTTGACAACACTTTTGGAACCACAATATTAATGTCAAGACTCTGGAGATTACACCAAATCTTTTATCTCAAAAGCCAGTGATAACTGTCTGTGCCACTCTAGCACTTTCTCTGTCCTGCACTCCTAGCCATATCTGAGTGTCTTTTCATAACATTTTTACTAGGGAAAGGTCACTTGCCAAATATGATTTGTTTCTTCTCTCCTCTCCAGGACTGTAATCTTCAGGCAGTTGTCTTTCAAGTCTATGTGCTCTCGTATATCACTATCAGCAGTCAACAGTCTCAAAAATGAATTCAATGCAAACAGGGCAAGAGGGAGAAATCTTTCCCTCCTCATGTAAATTGCATCATGGAAGTAATGCGTGCTTGGCACAAGAAAGATCCAGCAGAAGTAGGACTAGCTGGAGTTCACAAGATATCACATTGCCTTAAAGACAACCCTACTGATGGTCGCTCAGCCACAATATAAATGCATGGATGGATTTTTGCACCTTTCCAAAATGATCTGAACTTTTAGAGAAGGAAATAAATTGTTCAGCTAAGACAGCATCAACATGGAAGAGTTTAAGATCAAAGCTTTTTAGACTGGAATTGAATAAATACATTTTCTGACCCAAGTTTCAGTGCTAAAACTCAGGAAAGGGAAAACTGCTTGGAAAGACAGTAATATAAACATCTTGAAAGGGTCCTCCATTGCTTTCTGTGGCATGATTAAATGGAGAAGCAGAAACGAAACAACTTCTGGATCTCAGACTATATCCGACGCAAATTGGAGGTAATGAGAACCACTGCAGTTATTTTTCAAAAATATTATTGCTATTTGTGTTTGTAGTTTCAAAGTTAACAATAACCTAGAATTGCGTGCAGATCAATGACCTTTACGAAGAAGAGAGAATATTTTTCCCTCATTAGTTGGTGGTAAACATGGTAAACAAAATGTGCACACTGACATAAGGGCTTATTTAAATATAAAAACTCAGTGTTAGTGCTAATATACTTATCTGCATTTTGAGAACTAAGTGTGGATCTGCTACTACAAAATATCCCTGATGTTCAGAGTTAGGTCTTCTCTGCAGGATAAAAATGTGGAGAGAAAAGGGCAAAATGAAACAGTAATATTAACTCAGATGCCCATCTCATCTCTTCACAAAAATCTCATATTCAAATACACAGTAGTTTCATCCAAAAAAACAACCGGCTTTTACTTCACTGCAGTTGATTGTTTCTTCATTAGAAGAATTCATCAATGAGTGAGGATATGAGGTGGATGCATGCATTCCTCTGGGCCGAATGTGTCCCACTGGAAAACAGGGCATGCATCCTACTTCAACCGGCCTCCGAGTCTGACAGTCTGCACAGAGAAGGACCTTTGAGACAGGAGTGACTGAATTTGCACATCTGAAGGCAATCCTAATATGGATGGACATGTCTGTGATTCATATGACCTAACAGCAAAACAACTACCTAAAAAAGCTAAGAGGATCCCTGTAATCATTAGAGCAATATCTTCTAATGCTTATTGGGCTGGAAAAACATTGTCGCTTATTCAGAAATATGGACAAAGAAGACCTGTCTCACAATCTGAAAGCTTTTCAGGAACTTTATATGTGCCTTAAATTGTATTTTATGCATACTATACATTTGCTTTGCCATTAATGGCATCATGCAATGATTTTCAGGCATATTTGAAGTTAAACTAATGCTGTGAAGTTAAAATAGTGCTGGCGGTAGTTAGGAGTATTCATTATATAGTTTTACATAGTTTTATTACTAGGTTTGTACTGATGAAAGTGACTAGTTAAAGCTTTCACTGATATAAAAAATTGGCTTGCTGAGCTTCATAATTAAAGAAAGAAAACTCAATGACATTTCTTTGGAGAATACATACTTTGCTAAAGTTTCTTACCAGGGCCATGCTAAAATTCATATATACTAAAAATGTCATGTATTGACAATGCAAATTCATTTTGATATGACCAAAGACATTGAATGTTCTGCTGTCCATAAATGCCACTCCATAATTTCAATTTTTCCTTTTTCTTCAGTCTGCCACAGCCAAGGCACAACTGCATGTAGTGGGACAGAATAGGGTAGAGGTAGCTGTTGTCAGAGTGGGATGAAGCAGACAACAAAGGGAGCAATGGCAGAATAATCTTTTTAAGCATGTAATTCTGTTGCTTTAATATCTGATTTGCAAAAGCATTGAAGCATGAGTTTGTAGTGGTGATAATGGATCCATGAGTTTTCATGTCCATAATACAAGATGCTAGAAGACCACAGGAATAGAGAAATCCTTCTTACATAATTTTGAAGCCCTCCACTGACCTGGTCTCCCTTCCAATTTTCAGAAGCCACTGTCATCCTGCTACAGCAGCAAATGGTGAAGAGGTTACATGAGTGACAAACTCCATAGTCTCACAAGTTCTGTTAAGTTTAACAAGACATTTACTTTTCCCTACCTGTATGTAAGCCAGCTATTGTGACATTAGTGAACTCTTCTCGAAGAGTGGAGAATGACTAAATCAACATTTTATATTCTGTTAGGAAAAATGTGAAAAAGGCAAACAATCTGCTGCTGAAATTGTAAGAGTTTGCTGTGTGGTTTATATTGACACAATATTTGTTATGGGTATGTAAAATGGTGCTGCAGATGTTTGACGTCCACTAACCCACATGGCTCCACTGAACTTCTTGTCCCTTTGGTGAGATACCTGTCAGACATCAGGGAAAATCTGTGATCTGCTCACTTGTACTCCCTTTGCATGTGCTGCAGAGGAAGAGGCACTTTTAGTGATTCACCTGACCTAGGAAGGACACCTACTCTTGAGGAGATGGACTTCACCATAAAATCTCTTTCTCAGTGGAGAAAGATTGATATAGGAATTTTTGCATAATTAGCTTAGCTATAGATAGTTCTGCTGTCTGCAACTGCATCTCAACCTTTTTGCCCAGGGTACATGAAAATAAATAAATAAATAAATAAATAAATAAATAAATAAATAAAACAGTAGGAGGCATTATATTTTTGCTCTCTCTCTATGTCCATTTTTCATACTGAGCAGCTACAATTTCTGTTCAACATATGGATCAACAGTATAAAAATAAGTAACAGAAGGATTTGTCTCAAAAGCATCAGGTAATACTTTCTTGGCTTTTCTCTAAGACTCACAAATTCAAGGGTTCTAACACTGCCTACACTCATTTGGTGTACAATAGAAGTATTACTGAAAAAAATTAAGGGTCTTTTCCTTAAATCAGAATTGATTTATTACACATCCACACAGCAAACATTGAATTAATAATACAGTAAAGCAGACCCGATACACAAAAACTGTGCATAAGAACAGAAAATAAATGCTAACAAGATAACTTTCTATATTTAATCTAGCTTTCTATGACATCTTATGCTCTTTTTTGCTGCACATGGACTCATTTGTTGTATCACCGTGTGTGTACCTTGGCAGTGCCAGAGCTTCTTCACAACACAGCTTCATTTTTTAATGATAACAGTATTGTATAGACTAGACCTACATGGTCTTTTTTCTGGTGATTATTTTCCTCATCTTGGTCCTAGTAGTAGGACAACAATTATTTAAACAAAAAAGAGATTTTATTTTAAGTTTTAGGATGATCAATGTGAAAGTAAATCAGAAAACTATAAATTACTCATACACTCAAACATTCCCATAGACTTTGAACTTCAGTGCTCACCTTTAATCAGTCTATATAAGGATTTTCAAAACCAAAATGCACTGAAATAAGCTTTGTGCAAAAGTACAACATCATTTATTTATTTTTACTGCACTTCTACAGTGATCTGACACATTCTTACATGTATATCAAAGAAATGTTTCTTAAAGATTAAAGCAGTTTATTCATTACTGATTCTGATATGCAATCTTTTTTTTATTTATTTATTTTTTCTTTAAATTCACCCTAGCACTTAACCTCACTACTGGAAGGAATTATTTTCACATTTCCTTTTTTCTAGAAACTGAAACATATACTTTGAAGACACATCACAAGTTTGTTTCCTTCTTCAAAATTATTCTGAAGTTTTTCTGTGATGCATTCTTTTGGTGAAGTAATTAATCTCATAAATAGTCTGTCATTTACAAATAAGATCATCATTGCATTACTATTATTACTTTTAAAGAAGAAAGGGGATCTTGGGTGTAGCGAAATGGCAATTTTTGAGTTTATTGTTCTGAAATTGTACATGTCCCCATGGCTGTAGAGAGAGATAAAGATCCAAGATACTAATTAGAGAATATGTAGTCCCGAGGTAATGCAGGGCAAATGACTAAGGTGTGCTGTAGAGAAACTGTCAATGTCTGTAGTAGCATAAAGAAGACCTTAAAATAAATTTATTATAATACGCTTCCATGCCAACTGATTAAAAGTTAGAGGCAGAAACTGCCCTGTACATTGAAAGCTAAAATACAGCAAGTTCAGCCCACTGGTGGGGAATGCTGGTGAGGCTAAACCTGTAGGAAGCAGTAGCCAAATGAAAGGATTAATTTTTGAAACTTTTCCAGAGCATAGTCTTCTTGCTGGCATTTAGTATGCCACGTAAAAGACAACGTAAAAGGGTAACATGTTGTCACCTTAATTAAATATGTTTCTATTTCCTAGTGTGTACAGTCAATTTACAGTGTGTCTGCATGTGGTTTTACATGAAGAGCTAACAGAAAGAACACTTGAAAATTGTGAATTTAGTAATAGTTCTAGCATCTGCCTTCTCTGAACCTCGTGAATCATCACACTGAATCCAAGGAAACTGTTCTCATAAGGTCAATTCTTACAATCACATGGTTTCACAGTTCGTTGAACAATTATAATCTATGCAGCAAAGGTGTTACTTGGTGTTTTCTTTAATAGCCATGTGACTTCTCTGTCTTCTGCTTTACCATTTAATGAAGTTTGATTTATTCAGAAGAACAGTATTCGTTGTGACTCAGTACAAGTTTTTAGAAACTGATAACTTCTCTGAAAGGGACACTTCATACATCTCACTGACATGAGACACTTAGCCATAGGGTATGCTAGTGTGTGAGTTGTCACCAGAGAGTCCAGAGGAATGTTTGAAAAAATGATAAAAATGTGAGCTCAGAAAATATTTGTTTTGGTGTCAGGCGTGACATCCCAGCATTCAATTCAAGTGCTCTCATATTTAGGAACTGTTACTTTTTAAAAAATATGGTTTTAAAGAAGAAAAATCCTGGGAAAGAAATGAGAAATAGACAGAGAGAGAGAGACTGCCGTACTTGAACAAAATGATACTTGTCAGAATTATAATTATGTATGTACCGCATTGGAGAAGACTGTGTTAAGAGGATACGTTCACTGCTCAAAAAGGAAAAAGAAAAGACTTAAAGGTCAGATTGCATTGACAAAAGTTTAAAAAAAAAAAAAAAAAAAAAAAAAAAGGCCAAAAAAAATCCACTGGTAGCTCACAGTGCATCAAAAAGAGGAAGAAGTGGTTTCATGCAATCCTCTCTTTTGAAGGCAATTCCACGTAGAAGTTCAACACAGACGAAGCTCCAGGCTTTCCCCTTCTACCTGTGACATGGTACAAGTCATATTTCAAAGACAAGGAAAAAATGCCCTCAAGTTCTCAGATTTCAGAGAAAATTTAGGCATTTCCGTTTTTTACTGTAGTTCATGCATTTTTCCTTTCTCCTTTTCTTTCTCTAGCTCCACAGCAAGTCAGTAATGACCATCTCTCATCTTACAAATTAGGCATAGAGTAACTCAAAAAAAATGCCTTAAACAGTCAAGCCCACAGCAAACAAAATATTGCAAACAGCAAAGAGGATTGTGTTTAGTATGCAGTACTTCTTGGGGACAATTCAGAGCTGTAAGTCGTAAATGGAATATGTGATTTGCAGCCCTCCTTTTGCACATGACTGATGGACAGTTAAACCCCAGTTTAAAGAGGAGAAGGGATGGCTTTGGCAAAGCAGTTTAAGAAACCTTTCATTATATCCAAGAGTTTTCTGTTCTCTCTCAAAAGCAACTTTCTCAGGGCTATATATCCCCAAAAGGTTAGAAGATCAATGAGAGTCTTTTCTGTATGTTCAAATACCATCTTCTTGTTCTTCAGACCATTCCATCCATACCTGAATACAAAGCATGTCCAGAGGTTAATTGTTGCATCCTATCAGTGATACACCTTTAAATTCTTCGCAGAAAATAAATATATATGGTCTTTTTGTATAGAGAAATTGTATATTCTGTGTTTTTCCCATCAATGTGCCATGGTATCTTTCAGCATATTCTTTGGTCTAGGAATCCACAGCAAGCAACAGCTTTTCCATAGCTTATCTATGACATTTCATCAATTGAAAGTGCTTCTATCAGAGCTTTTTTTTTTTTTTTTTTTTTTTCCTGAGAGCAATACCACATGGTGTGCCCCATGCACAGAAATCAACATTTAAAAGCCCCTGCTTCATTATTTTGCTTTATTTCCTACCCTGATTGAGTGAGAAGGGCAAAGGTCAGGGAGCCTGACAGCATGCGATTATGGGCAGGCCCCAGAAAGCAGCGGTGAGGAAGCTGCTCAGAGAATGTTGCTAAAAATGAATATTTATGATTTCTTATCCTGTAACGTATTTCAAAGTATAAAACCCACAGCACAAAAATGTTCAGGGCCTGGCACAGCCCACAAAGCAATAAAAATCATTTATTCTGTGAAGGAGAAGAGTTGTGTGAAGGTAATTGAAGGGAGATTTTGACCATGTCTTTGATGCTGACTCTGACTTAACTCTAAATCTGAGGGCTAAATGCAGTCTACAGCTGTCCCCATAGTGAAGAACCTAGAGATCTGGATGGATGCAGATAAGAGTCTATCACATTATGGGAATTTTGGAAGAGAGATTCGTTACCTGATAGGAGGGGGGAAAGAAAATTGTGTTTCTGTTTTCACCAATGCATTCTTGAATTTCAGTTAAGAATACTTTAGTTTTAGTTCAGTTAAGAATAGTTTTAGAATAAACACCTTTTAAAAACTGAAAATACATTTTATGTGAAATGTTTCTTTCTTTCCTTTAAAAAAAAAAAAAAAAATCACAGGTAATAAGTTTACAAGGATTTTTTTGTTGCAAAATGTTTCATTACATTCCTAGAGTCACTTGTCATTAAAATGAAGATAATCATTTGCCATTCTTTTCTCAAGAACATCATGTGGAATGATATTCAAGGAGTCCTATCTAGAAACAAATCAGATACCTCAGATGGGAATTTTGTATCTCAGAGACAGGTGTCAAAAGGAGATGTCCAAAACAGTTTGAATGAGTCGCAGTCTGCAAATTACTCTCTTGCCTGCACATCTGAAGGAGCCTACCATGACTGAGACACTTTGAAGAACTATAGCTAGCTCAATTTGGGCACAGTTGGGCAACCAAGCACTTGCCTCATACTGAGAAGGCAAATTCCAAAAGACTTTCCACCTGACTCCCCTCAGTAGTTTATTCCACCATAATTTTTGGAGGATCTACAGGCAGTCTTAGGCTTTGCAAAGTGGAGTGGTGGCTACCCTCTTCTTCACCATCAAGCCAGTGGTGGAGCAATGTCATCTGATGTAATGTTGTCATGTAGTCACCCCCAGAGTAGGTGGTGTGACATGGGCATTTGGCAGTAATTACTCCCAGCAGTCCTTGGCAAGGCAAGGTGTTCAGAATTTCAGGCTCTGGTTGGTAACCAGCTCTTCATGCACATACCTATATTATGTGTTGCTTATTCAGGGGGGTTGTTGTGGATACACCTCTGAAACATCAGGCTCTCTTCTGCGACTCCAAACTCACAACCATGACCTTTTTGAACTACCTGTTCAAGTGCTTTAAGATATTCCTCTTTCTAGTTATAAAAATTACGGGATGGGTCCTTGTCAGCCTAAAGCTAGCTCTGCAGTGAGGGTCAATAAGCCAGTCAGGCTGTGTTCACAAAACTTACCTTTGCCACTGCCTCTTGAAATTGTTAATCCACTGCAGGTCCTATAGAGAGTTTTTACCATAACTCTTGTCATTGGGATTGGCTACTTTGTGCTTCTAAGGGCACTGAAAGAGATGGAGTTGAGCTGAATTCCTTGAGAATTTACAGAGGATACCTGGGGGCCGTGCCTTCTGTGAGCACCTCTACATACTCAGGGTGACATTAAGCTTTCGAATCGTGGCAGCCTGGAGTTTTTCCATTTTCTTTGTGCCTTTCAGCTGACCTTCTTGGAAAGAGGGGGAGAAATGTACTGACTAGTAAGTGTAAGACTGGTAGCAGTTGCTTTCTCCCCTTTTCCGGATGAATCAGCTTCTGTCTCTGCAGTTTTTGTGTGTGTGTATTTGAGAGCGCATGATGGAAGACTGCTTCCAACACACAGGCAAAGTACAGAGATACACAGGGAAGAGAGAAATGTGACAACATAGCTTATAAAATAATCCTAACCCATCCAAACTGAATTTCTAGGGTGGGATCTGGCAGATGGGGCATAATAACTTAACCTGTCCTCTCAGCCTGGACACCTGACAGACATAAACCTAGTTTTTTTGTTTTGTTTTGTTTTGTTTTGTTTTTTAAAAAAAGAGCAGTCTATTTCAGAAATAAAAACTGCTTCCAGATTAGTATTCCTCTTCCTTCTCTTGCCACATTGCATGACATTGCATGTTGTCCTGGCTCTGCTCCTCACCACCCACAAACCAAGGGATTAAATTCATTGATTTCAGTCTCCCCATGAATCTGTGTGAGTTATCAGGCAGCTCCAGCTATCCCCTCTGCATTATATTTCACTGTAGTTTTGGCTGGCTAGTACAACAGTAAATCTTTAGTTCATTTCTCTCCACATCTCCTTGTTGCTTACAGGGTCAGAGAGAGGGAATCTCCAGCCCCACCAAACCAAAACTGCTCTCAGAATGACAAATGCTTAAGACGTGAGCATCCCCACAGACTCTCAGGTGCTGTACTGTAGTGGTGACTGGCTCAGCTGGGATAACAATAAGGCAGTGCATACACCTGGTTTGTTCATCCAGGTGAAGAAAAATAAATAAATAAATAAATAAATGATGAATCTAACAAACACCTTGCTTTATTGATCTGTGCATATTTCCTTTGATACCAATTAGCTGAGAAAAGTCAGATTCCTATAATAATGTCTGTTAATTATTTTTGCAATTATAGGAAGACATTTCAAACACCATAAATTACTGAACAAGGAGCTTTTTAGGCACATTTTTAAAGGATCTAAATGTAATATGGGGAATGACATTTCAAACAGTAACCTTCTTATATCCAAAGTGAACTAAAAATGGTTCAGAACTTGAATGGCTTGTTCAGATCTGCTCCAATTCTCAGTGTGTTTAGGCTTTCCCCACTCAGACTAGGCCATGTCAACTCAGTTTTCTTTGTGCATTATGTTATTCTGAGGTGCTCATAAAAATGAATTTACTCACAGGACACTCTCTAAATCAAATTTCTATGATACCTTAGTTCAATATCACTTTCACAAATAAATAACCTGCACCAGTTACACCTATCTAAAGAAATGCAGAGGAAAAGGTAATTTTCTTGTGATGATTACTTACAAAACAACAGTCACTAAGGAACCATTGGCACCATGTTATACTGATCATATACCTTTATTGCACAAATCCCTGGTAATGCCTGCACACATATTTGTTGCACAACTCTAGAGCTTTATCAAAAACCCTACTGTGTTGATGCTAAACAATTGTGCACCTTGACAGAGAGTTTGTAAAGCTGCTTAGGAAGGGAAAATATCTAACCAGGTCACTAAATGGAAAGGACAGGCATGAAGTCATTCAAGCACAAATGCCAGTCATAAGAGACCTTTGCACATATAGGAATTACTAAATCTAATTCCTGGCAGCAGGAGGAAGAAAGTCCTTGCAAAAAGGTGGTCTTATTTGTTCTGGGCAGTCAGTATGACCTCCTTCAGAGGTTGTATGACCCTGACCCCCCATGTGCTTAAACAGAAAGCAAACACCTCCAGCAGAATATAGCTGTTCTCAAGGTAGGAGAACTATGGCAAGCAATAAACTATCTTAGATGTTAAATATTTCAGTGCAAATAAAAATAGTTTGTATAAGATTTAGATTTATCTTGTCCTTTATATTGTAATGCCTGGCTCCTAAATCTCCTCCCTCCTTTGCCACAGGAAAGAAGCAGAAAAAAAAAAAAAAAAAAAGGTTCCTGTCTCTGGAGACATTCTTCTTCCTAGCATCCGGCAGAGAAAGCAATTGATACAAAAAACCTAAAGAGTTCAAGGAGAAGAGCAACCAATACCAATTCCGGAAACCCATCCTAAATTTGCAATGCTCTCTTTAGAGGCCAGGAAACAAATTCCTGCCTACAGTCTCCTTCTTTAGCAACAAAGGTCAAAGAAAGATGCACAGAGCCTTATCTAGTGCTGCCTGTGCAGAGAGTATACATCTTGCATAAACATATATTTTAGCAGGAAGTGATGGTTATACACCTCAGATTGTTTTGGCTTATGAACCTGCTTTAAGATGATGTAAAATAGTATGAGGATAAAAGCAACTCAGAGTGTCCTTTCTAAATTGTTCAGTAGTGTTTTGATGTTGTTGCTGGGGTTTTGTTGTTGTTGTTGCTTGTTTGTTTGTTTGTTATTTTGCAAGATGTGGGCAGTAGAGGGTCTCTTTAAAACAGCACAATCATAGTTAGGAAATATAACCTTTGCCATACACTACAATTGCAGATGTTAATTAGTCCGTACTTAATAGCTAAGCATAGGTCGATAGCAGAAACAGAGATAACTACTTTCACGTAGTTATTTTCTGAAGACCCAGTTGCAAGATCAACTAAAGCTAATCCACACTTTCATAAGCATTTGAAAGGAGCAGATTCACCATTTTCCAGGTGTCAGCTGATAAATGTTGGCTCTAGTATGCATGTGAGTACAAGATGAGCCCAGTCAAGGACCTGAGAACTAAATATAATTTGCCAAGTGAACAATATTTCAGATTGATAATGTCCACCCAGATTTCATGAGCGCTAGAGGAAGGAATAAGATAAGAGCTGACTGGGTGATTGGGTTTTAGCAGGTATGGGCGGGCATTAACCTTTTGGCAGTAAACTTAGATCAACTTAAATTTATTGTAGAACTTGACCATACTGAAGATTCACAGCAAAACTGCAATTCAAAGGAGAGCAATTGGGCGTAAAATGAATGTTTTCACATGACTAATAAAATGTTTATTTTTGTTGTTTTAATTCATCTTTAATTAGATGAGAGAAAATATTGCATCACATGCTGTTGGGGCTCAATACCAGGCAGTCAGCAATATAAAGTTCAATGTTATTTACATTTGTTTTCACTCCCTCACTCCCAAATGCATTCTGGTCTTCCTTGTCATTAAACAGGCATGTACAGAATTGTTTTCAATTTATTAAAACACGAAGGCAAATTCTGCATCTATTCTTCACACAAACACTTACTAAAGTCTTTACATTTGCTTAACTAATAATTTCAAGGTATCCCTCAATATTGTTATTCATCTGAACTGCACTGAGCCACAAGATTGCATATCACTCTAGTAACATGAGAGAAAACAGGTATCTACCCATATTTATCTTCAGGCTGCATCACAGAATCACTGGATCATGGAACGGCTGAGGTTGGAAGGCACCTGATGAGATTATATGGTCAAAAACCCCTGCTCAATGAGGGACACCAAGAGCTGGTTGCCCAGGAAAGAAAAGAGAAAAGAAAGGAAAGGAAAGGAAAGGAAAGGAAAGGAAAGGAAAGGAAAGGA
>CM021731.1:23343525-23361735 GCA_011075105.1 Heteronetta atricapilla
AAAAAAAAAAAAAAAAAAAAAAAAAAAAAAAAAAAAAAACCACTTTGAGTGAAACTAGGGAAAATTACCAGTTCTTACAAGCTCATTGGTGTAGGAAGGAACCAACAATGTAGACTAACATGGTGCTTTTACAGTCCCGTTCTGTTCCTTATGAAGAAAATTTTGCTTTCCTAGCCTGGCTGATCTGCTGATAGTAAGGGAGAGAGGGACAATAAAACTACAATAAATAAATAAATAAATTGAAATAACCTATTAATTTAGTAATCCCGTAAAATCTGTCTCTATGGGCAAATAGGATTTGTTTTAGGTTTTCTTTTTTATGATTCTTTTAAAAGCATCACTTGCACCAAGTATAGGTTTCCCAAACACTTGTTTTGTCTAAATTCATTAGTATGGATGAGGTGCTGTTCTGTTCTTGTTGACATAAATGCATATAAAATTTGAAGTATCAATATGGAGCATTTAGTTTTATTGCTTCTGTGTTGCTCAATGTTATCTAGGTACTCTGAAGTGCTGGACCTTGGCAGGTTTGCCTCAATTGTTTATCACTTAGGTATGCAATGGTACGTTAAACTTTGCTTTCAACATATTCACATTTATGGCATTTTCAAAATACTGTGAAAATAGGACTTTATTGCTAAGGACAGAATTTATCTCACATGAAACAAAATAATTTTTACAGACTTATGAACGTTAGATTTTGTCAGATTTTTTTAATGATCTAAACAATAACCTTGCTATTTTTAGGAGATAGAGTAAACATCATTTTTTTACAGTGTGCTTGGCAACAAATTTCTTAGGTGATACATTAGAAATTGTTATGTTTGTGCTTCAAAATATTATGTTAATCTATTTTATCTTTTCTTTATAAACAAGTACTGAGTATTAGCACCAAGGACTGGCTGTTTCTTGTAATATATGACAGCATGTCATATACAGAGAGTGCTATATAACCAGACCTTGAAACCCAGCCAAGCTCCTATATGAAACCTTCAATGACTGGTCATATTACAGTCAATAGTTCTTATGCATGACAAATATTGCTGTTCAGTTTTTTTTTCTACCAAGAAACCTGAAGTATAAATCAGTATATTATATGAAGTGTATAGATATATATGGCTGTTTGAAGCCCTAAGTATTCATTCATTTAAAACTCACTAAAGAAATCACATACAATTCTTTTTTACCAATATTAGAATCATTCCTTTCTGTGAGGATTATTTCATTTACAACTCAGAGTCAGATTCACTTGACTGGTGGCCTGAGTGTGAAGTACAGTGCAGGGAAGAAAAGGCTGATGTCAAGGTGACAGTGAAGGTGAGAGTACTGTGGAAATCTTGGGAAATTGTAATATGTTTTTAATACTTCTCCTTCAGGGCCAGAAGGCAATTGTGATGCCCAGGAGACACAGTTCTCACTGCTCGTGGATGCAGGCATGCTCGGAAAGTTCAGCAGCCTGCTGTGAACAGATAGGGTTGGCCCTGGGATGTAACAGCGGTTTGGACACCATTTCACACCAAGGTGTGGGCAGACCCCAAGACAGGAGAGGTGTCCATGGGAGCAACACAAACGGCCAAGAGGGCAGCAGAAGAGAGCCAGATCGGGCTGGTCAGTGCCTCATGTTTCTCTGTTATTTGGCCAGGGATTGTGCTGTGTGGAGAACAGAGGAGTCACAGCCAAGTGTTGATGGACCTGAGGTCAAGCTGGACACTTTGAGCTTCCAGCAGGGCAACTGCACACAGAGGTTAAATACTAAATCTACCATGTGTCTAATTTTCAGACAGGTCTTTCTGGATAGTCAATGGAGCTTTTCCCCTTGCGTCCCAGACCTTAGTGAAGACTTGAGATACGGAGTGGATCCATTCCTTGCTCCTGCAGCCCCAGGGGCAGGACCAATATGTCACTTCCCATGATAACCTGTGAGTGAGCTCCTTTGGCTACTATCATCTAGGACTGAATGAGGTCTTTCCTTGTCTCTAGAACAGCTATTGTCCTCACTTTGTTGCATGTAAACTTTGAGTCTCTAATGCACCAGTCCACAGCGGTCTATAATTCACTTGGTCCCTTACCTCCACTTCTTTTCCCCTGAGACAATATCTCAAACAATTTCTTATGTTTCCAACAATTACTCTTTGTACCCAATATTTGGTCTAAATCTAAAATCCTTTTGTCACCAGTCTGGGTGTCTGTGGAGCCCTCTATACATTTTCTGTCCACTTGCAGCTTTCTGCTGGCAGTAGCAGAGCTGCCCACCTCAGGGCACTCAGGGCTGCAGCCTCTGCCTTCGCTGTGCTGATGGGACAGATGGCTGACATCTGTGGGCAGCCACCATGGGGGACACCAAGGGGAGGGCAGTCACATTCCTTTCTGCTGTCCTGTGGATCAAGTATCTGCAGAGAATAACCAAAACAGGATGGAATCTAGATATAAAAAGAAGACAGCAATATCCAGGGTGTCTTCCCTGACAGTTCAGAGACTGAAAAGGGTGAACAAGGGATATGGATCCCTGTGGATCTAATCAGTAAGGATGTGCATGTCAAAAGTGGTTAAAATCAGCATACATGTATTTTCCTTTTCAATTTCCTATATTGATGCCTGTTCTTTAAACAATGAAAACTGTCATCTTCTATGATTTGAGGAAATGTGTGGCAAAAATTAATCTGCCTGCAGGAGAAACTCTTTCCCATCAATGATTTTTCATTGACTGTTAGCAACTACAGCTCATTAAGAATACCAGAAATAAAAATTTGCCAACATAATCTCAGTGAAACCATATGGAACATGTACCACTGTACTTTGACAGACATCCAACACACACCTTGCTTTTTCCATAATTGTCATTCAGTGAATGTGATGTAGAGAGACGATGCAAATTAGCTTTTCTCTTTTCCAGAGTAATTTCCTTGTTAGTATCTGAATTCTCTGCTTTTTCATCAAATAACACAACTTCTGAAGTAACCAGATAAATCCCTTCTTATTGCCCATCAGAACACGGTGAGAATTCCCACTGGGCCTACCAATCATTAATTTAAAATTGAAAAGTTCTCTTTTATTTACCCATAATTTACATTGTAGAGTATGTGACAAAGCTGGAAAGTCCCAGAGGGCAATGCCTTCCCTCCTGTCAATTTGGATAAGTTCTCACAGTACTTGTTAGTCTCTGGGATTTTACCCTTACACTGAATATCCCAAGGCAAAAAATAGAGGGAGGAGAGGGGGAACAGAGAGAGAGGGGAAAAAAAAAAATCCAGAGAAATTTCATTGTGCCTGTGACTCCTAACAATCTTGTCACTTGTACAAGATTTTTGATTTTCAATAACACCATGTAGGCTTGTCAGACTGTGGATGCCCAGCACCAGCAAAGTCCCTTTACAGTAAGTGGCTGTAGGTGGGATGCTCTGCACATGTACTGGGACAAAGAATTAAAATGGTATCTACTGTCTCCCTTCTGCACTTTGCCAGATGAACAACAATAGAATTAACTCATTATAATAATGTGTGTATGACTTTTAAATCTTCATTCCTCCTCCTTGTAATTTCATTACTAGTAATACTAAATTGACAAGCGTGGAGACAGAAGGGAAAAACAGTTATGGCACGGTTAACAGAAGCACAGCTTCTCTCCTACAGTTTCATTCATATGGTTCAGAGAAGAGATGCATGAACTACCTTTCTAATGTAATTCAGTACATATAATCTTTTCCCTCCTTGTCTCAATGTCCAGCAAGCCCTGCTGATCAGTCCCTGGTGAGATCAGTTCATCTTATGGAAACCTATCCACCTGGAAGACAGCTCTCGGGCTCAAGCCACCAAGGAGATTTTCAATGTTAATTCAGGCACAGGAATCTAAAGGATGCTGATGTGAGAAGTTCACAGGGGGCTTTATATCAGAGAGGTATAGGTCTCAGGGCTCAGCAGGGGACAGTAATTGGTCCTGCATGGTTCAATATTTTCATCACTTGTCTGGTGCTAAATGGGAAATAATTGCTGATACAGTGTACTGATGCTGCACAACATTGGGGGTGAGATCTTTAATGATGAAGAAAAGAAGACTCTCATAGAATTATCTGAACTGTTTTTCAAGACATATGCCCAAAATTATATATTTTTTAATATAGTAAAAAAAATAGAGATCCTCTATGCAACTTAGTGTTTTATGTTTTCTTTTAATTTTTATGGGACTAACTTCTGCACTGAAAAAATGTATTTCTTTCAGCTAGAAATTCTTCATGAACTTTGTCCAATTACTCCAAATATTTTAGCCAAACTAATGTATGTGAGGGAATGCTGCTATAACCATTCCTTTTTATCCACTAGCTTAGGCACTTATTCACTGCATGAGAGACTAGGGATCAAGCCTTTCTGCCTGAAGGGATCTGAACTCACATCTGCCACACACCAATAAAGTACTATCAGTCTCTTAGAGCTGCTGTGCTCCATGTAAGCTATTTAAAATTCATTGAACCATCATGTGAAGGAGTGAATTATTTCACTACCTTGCTGGATCTGTTGGGTGCTCTTATAGGATGTGGGACATTTTCATTTCAGTCCCTGCTCCAGTGACTCTTTTAATATTCATATGAAACAGCATACAACCAACAAGCAGTGGAGGACATATTACTGTAGGATGGTGGCATTTAAACCAGCATGGTTTGTATTTAGGGTAGCTTCCTGATATATATGTGTTCAAATGTTCTCAAGTAGAACACAGAAATAAACACAAGCCTTTGGCCTTCCTGAGGATTTTACTAACCCCTAGAAACTGGATAACAGAAGATCAATGGCTAAATCATTAAGTCTAGCTCTTTATTTCATGGCTTGTCCTAAAGTGTCTGAAAATTAAATATTCTGTTCATGTTTGATGTAATGTTTCAGTAAACATTTTTGTCAAGGACAAAACAAACTAAAAATATAAAATTTGTTTTCACTGAATGAATTTTCCTTTATTATTTTTTTTAGCTAGTGGAGAGAGAATAACTACTCAGAGATCTTTAACTGCATCCATTTTAGGGGGAAAGGATCTTAGCATTGTACTCAATTGTCACCTAAAAACTTTATCAAGCCTGTAATGTGCACTTGCTGAAGTCTGACTAATTGCATTGGTGGTGACTGAAAGCTTATTATGTGATTTTAATTACTGAAAGGGCAATCAATCTCTGTTCCCTTCAGCTATTACAGTGCAAAGTTCTATTTAGTGCCCATTTTCCTCATTTTCTTTTTGGGATAAAGGAAAATTGACTGGAATTAATTTTTTCTCAATTGGTATAAAATGATACCCAAAATATATATTTCATTTTAGGGTTTAAATCTAGTTGCTTTACATGAGTAAGAAGAACATCAAAGAGCAGTGCATTTCCCAATATCAATAGAGGGAATAACATCTGGCAATAACTCTGTATTTGCTTGTCAAAAACTTTGTTTTGCATAAGCAGGTTTGCTGGCTGGGTGGTTTGTTGGATGGCTGACTTTTGGAATGAGATAATCTGATATAAAAAATAAGTTGTCCAATGTGGCCAATTTTGAGAGTTGGGGAAGGAGATGGGGAGATGAAAATGATTTCCAGTGTTAGATTCTGGAGAGTTTGTCTCTAACTATTCGGTTACTTGTAGCTGAGGATGTCAACAGGAAATGGTGTACTGGAAGTCCTCAAAAACCTATAAAGCACCTAATTCTGAAGTAACTGTAAATTACAAAATAAAAACATAATTTGATTTTTTGTTTCAGCACTATTTCAAGTCTTTCTGCTATAAATTAGGCTTAAAGTAGAGATCAAAATAACCCAGCTCATTTCCTACATTATATCCTTAATCTACATTATACTACTTACTCTGTCACACCCCTATTCTGCAAATACTCACAAGTGTCTAACTGAAATCAGTGTGACCAGTCTTGCTTAAATTCCATGGTTTTGCAAACCTTGACTAAACCAGTGGGGTCATTCTGAGTCATCAGCTCTCTTTACAATATATTCTCCATGTCTCAGTATAATATATACAAATTTTCTGTCTAAGCTAATTTCTAGTAAATATTTGACATGTTCATTTTTCTTAAGATCATGTAGCATTTAGACCTACCTACAAACTCATTTAATCTAAGCTAGTTTTACTGTTCCCGCTGAGTTAACGAAGGAGAGTCATGGTTAAAAATAAGGTCTTTTTGCTTGGGCAATTTCTCTTGACTATGAGTATAAAGAGGATCTAGGTGATTTGCTTAGACTTTTAAATAACTAATACTAGTTGAGTTGAATTCCATACGGTATTTGGATGAACTAAGCCTATCTCTACTAAGTATCAGGGCTTGGAAGTCACTGATGGTTTTCATGCTTCACAATCTGGCTGGCCATTTTTATATTTTCTATATGTTCACGAAAATATTTCACTAGTACAGGGCATGACTACATTTAAAGTAATGATATGGTCAAAAATACACTTGATTATACGGAGAATGCATTTTAAAAATTTCCAAATATCATAACATATTCTTTACATCCAGTGGATTACTCCTGCACTAATGAATGAGTAAACAGAATGAACTCCAGTATGTTTAATTCTCCTATATGGGTAAAATTGCTATTGCCAATTGTATGTTATATTATAAAGTTGTTTCTTTTTAAAATAAATAAATAAAAACTGTTGAAAGATAAAAATAGATCAAGGGTCACTTTGGATTAGAAGTTTCAGTAACATATAATCATTTTAGCTTCATCTCGTAATAGAATACTTCAACAAGAAAGACACTGCAAAGAACTATTAAGAGTTTTGAGGAGCTTTGAAGCATTCAAGAAGTCATTCCTGGCATGAACCACAATCACTAAGATTCATTCCTTGACAGTATTTCTTTCCTTTTCAAGGAATGACTACTCAAAAACCCTTCCACTGCAAAAGTTGCAGTTACTTAGGTTCATTTCTTCTGAGCAGTAGAACAGAAAAAAATTATAAAGAATTGAAATAAATGTGCTGAAAACTATACTGCAGATGCTGAGTTTTATGTATTAATGGACTATTTCTTTGAGAATATTATCTTTATACTGTGCTGGCATATAGTTTTTCATTTGTACTTTTAACAGCTGTAACTTCACAGCTCTTCCTGTTTCATCTCAGTGACTCTTCATTCTCAACAATTCCAACTGAGCTTATTTGAGAGCAAGATAGGAGTAAAGAGGAAAGACAGCTCAGAAAGAAACCAGCCTGTGAGAAAGTGCAGAAACATAATCTGAAAATATGATTCAAACTGTCACCATGATTAATATTTGGGAGTTTATTCTCATCATCTCTCATCAAGACTCTTCCTGCCTGTGGTCTTGGAACCAGCAAAACCACTTCTCTTGTCTCTGCCTCTTTTCTTTTCATCACCCATAAGACATCTTGGCAAGTTTCCTCTGTGCCATTGACCCGAAAGAAAAAGGTGACTTTGATAGCCACTTGCCATCACCAAAAACTGCTCATCCTGGTGACTGTATCCCTCCTTACACACAAAAGACACATCACCCTCCCCAGACCCCATTACCACAGAAAACCAATCCTGCAGCTTTTTCTAGTTTTGTTAGCTAAAAATCAGAGAAACTGGATAAAAATCAGATACAATAGATTTTAAAAAATCAAAACCAGATATATTTTTATAATGATTTCCTTGATTTATATCTAATTATGCTTTTTTACTTTGGTAAATTAGGAAGATAGAAATAATAAGATTCTGTTAAATGCAGGGGATTTGCAGATCTTGTCTGTGGATACAGCCCAAGAAATACAAAAGTAAAATTGAAGCCCACACTGAGAACAATACAAGATAGAATAGCTTGACTGAAGGATTTTTTCCTAATGCAACTTTTTAATATTGGTTGGTTTTAGCATTTAAATTAGAATGATGTATCACAGTTTGGACATAGAGGAGCCATAGCTGCTTATTACATTACAAATTGAGAGGAGAAATGCCTTCTTAAGGATTCACTATTTAAATTTATTACTTTTCATTATCTTCAGTTAATTCAATATTCAATGTATGAAACTCACTGATTTGCCAGTTTGTCTTCACTTTCAAAATCCATCAGCTGTTGTACCCTGATGTAAATTCTGACCAAGTATGTTGC
Organism: Heteronetta atricapilla; assembly: GCA_011075105.1. NCBI lineage: Eukaryota > Metazoa > Chordata > Aves > Anseriformes > Anatidae > Heteronetta > Heteronetta atricapilla. Next base: position 23,351,612 of record CM021731.1, read on the forward strand.
AGTAAAGCGAAAAGTTTTGATGATCAAACAACTTCATTGTATCCATAACTGGCAAGTTAGGAATTCATCTCCTAAAATAATTCAACCCATAGCTAGATAGAAAGATTCATCAGAATTCAGTATTATTACTAATCACTACACTATTTAAAAGGGACTAGTGAAAAAATAGAACAACATGAGGAAAGGACAGAAATGGTAATAAAAATAAACTTCTCTCTCTGCTATGGGCTTCACACAATCAATTTTTGCTTTATCTCTGAGGGATTTTCTTCATGACAAATTCTAAGTCTATTAAGTACTAAGGTTTTGTTCTACATCTGAATCAGCTGTGGCACCAATTCATCACAATAGCATATATCTGGCAGACAGTTATACAGTTTACTTAGGTTTTATATAATACATAGTTTTTATATATATTGCTTACTAAGGTAGTTAAAAAATAATAACATAAGTTTTTAATTGAGTGGATTATCTACAGATGCACCCTCTGATACAAAATTGCATGTGTTTCCCAGGGGCTATCTCATTACTTAAACAGGGCTGTAACAAAAGCTGTACAATGAAATCTGAGCACTCAACACTAGACAGTCAGGTTATTCCAGCTAGGAAAAAAAAACTAAAAAAAAAAAAAAATAAAAAAAAAAAAACTGCTATCAGCTGTGCTGCAATTGCACACTAGCTAGTAGAAGGTAGGAAGAGATTTTTCCTCTTTTGCTTTTTTTGATTTTTGTTTTGCTGGAAGTCCAGCCAAAATAATTTTCTTGCATTTCCCTATCTTAAAGAGCTTTCCCTGACATTAGAGCAACAAATACCTGGACCAGTTTCATAATGTAGTATTTTCCTTGTGTTCAAGAAAGATCTTTTGTTATGTGAAATTGTGATACAGTTCATGCTATACATACATCCTTCTCCCTTCTGTAGGTGAGTTCATGCAGCAAACCCTCAGCACTGGGATGAAGTCTCAGCTTGCATACTCTTGACAGGGCAGAAGCCAGTGCAAGTTGATCCAATTGCCTGCAGTGCCACTTCTAGATCTTAAAGTCATGAAGAGAAAATTAGGGTTGGGATCCCATTTGAACGATTCATGCCTCTACTTTCAGCATGGTTTCATGTTGGTCTGGATGAGGGGAAGCAGAGTAGGTAGTATACAACCCACCTCAAATAATGGTCTAAGTCTTTCCTGGTTAATGGAGAAAAATATAGCTGCAGAAGATCCAGTCTGCCTCAAAATGAGTTTCTGTTCTCCATTGAATTACATGACTGAAGAGGACAAGTGCTTTTGGTAAGATTTGCCAGCTACTACTCCTACTGAGTGTATGTGTGACAAATGTAAATGTCATGAACCCTCATCTACCAGTATCCTGCTCAAAGGGCTCTCTTACACTGAAAGATGAAAAAGGAGGATGGTAGGGCATAAAAGTCACACTGCTGGAAAGCTCCCCCCAAAAAAGAGTCTCTTAGTCGGTCTGAGGACAACAGTGTCCACATGCCTCCAGTTCCACATGAGTACTTTAACTTTCAAGGTGTGGGTTACACAAGGTAAGAGCAGTCTTTGTCTGCATCCCTGAAGAAACACCACCAGGCAAGGAGGATCATGCATCATGGAAGCGGAGAGTCAGCTGGGAGGATGGAGTCAGACTCCTTGGGAGAAATCTGTATGGTTACAGGACCCTATATAATTGTGGTTTGCTGGTGGTGGTGGTCACTGTGGCTTTTAAATAAAAATAAAATTAGGAATAATTTGGGGAAAAGGGAGGAAAATCCTGCCTTCCTCTTCCCTGCCTCATCCAAAACTAGCACTGATCTACCTCTAATCTGACATCCATCTTGCCCAACATTGTCATGCCTTTAAATATACGGTGATAAAAAGATGTTAGGGGTAGGATAAAGAAACTTCAGCTTGTAAACCCTACTAAGGACAGACAGCTCTGAAGGAAATTCAGGAAAGTACAGGAGCACCTGTGATACATCAAGGTCAGGTCAGAGGAAAGACAGTGTTAATGGTTTGCACCACAATAATGCAAACCTCTGGCAAAAACAGGTCTGAAGGTGCCCTCATCTCGTTTAGGAAAGCCCTCATCTCTTTTAGCAGGCATCCCATCTCTTCACCCACATTATGCAGCCGCATGCCTTTTGGTTCTAAATACAGGTCCATGTTTTGATTATTTTGCATTTTCCAATCTAGGTTTCCTGACTAATTGTTTCAGGCATTTTTATAGTTTTTGTAGCTCCAGGCAAATAAATAAATAAATAAAATTTGCTCTGATATCTAAAGTCTTTTCCAACTTAGAGAGTGAGAAACGATTGCACTTCACATTTCCTGGCTAAACCACAAGTCATGAACAGTTAAAGTAATAATCCTTTAGATCTGTGAAAGTATTTAGTGCCCAGAATACAGGACTGAAAACAGGTTTCAGTTCAGTGGTATTCAGTTTTCTCTCTCATTTGTGTAGCTGAAATTATCACCCACTCAGTTTTCCTGCTCAGATAAATTACAGTCCTGGTATTCTACTACAGTTATTCACCACTTCGATGTTGGAAGAGACCTGCAGGCAGATGACAACTAGAGAAAAACTATTTTTGTAGGAAGAAAAAAAATAGAGAGAGAGTAAATGGTCTTCAGAATAACTAAAAAGTATTTATTATACAAGAAGCTTTTGAGCTGCTTCTGTTCAGCATGACGGGACAGTCAGGACAGTAGAGAATTGTAAATACCATCTGCCCTTGGGTTCTCTGTCATGTAAGAAGATGTGGCTGCAATAGGTGGTCTTATGGCAGTAGGATTAAAAATGGTAATTCAGGCACAAGTTCATTTAGGAACAGTTTCTACTGCATGTTACATGTTGCTCCCTCCCACCCTCCCAACTCCCTTCTGCTTTCTCCTCAGAGGACAGTGATAGTTGCTTGTGGGAAAAGGGAAATTTTATACAGATATGTTGGAAATAGACAAGGTCAGAAAAACAAATCACAGTGTTGTTGTGGTGACATGCCCATTTGTTTCCTAAGGGAACCCCACATGATGTCTAAGTAGTAAAGTAAAGCCAGTGAATTAAAGTTGCACAGAATATGTTAATATTTCAGCCTCAAGATAGCAAAAGCACATGTGACTGCACAATAACTGCAAATTAAATGACAAAGAAAATCAAGTGACAGGGATGTCTCAAGACATTCAGAGTCTGAAAGCTTAAACAAACTCTTCCAAATTCAGCAGTCCCATCCACATGCAGCTATTGTGAAGAAATGCCCCTTAGGCCAAGAGTTTTTTCTGAGAAGGCTTTGAGGTCTGATTTTCCTTCCTCCTTCATAAGGTGGAAACTCTGGTCATTCCTACTCTGGCAAACCAAATCCATCAGTGCCATGACCACTCCTTGCTTCTTTAATATGATTTTGAAGGCTCCTCATAAAGATTTCTCCTGCCACATAAATTATAGCTTTAGTACTATACCCCATATCTTGTGACTGTGTTGTTGTTGACTCACAAAAGTGAACTGATCTCTATCATGCCTCCTTCTCTGTTGTCTTCCCATCAGCAAATGTCTTAATAGATATGCTGTTTTTTAACCATATAATTTAATAAATGTCATGCAGTAAGATTTCTGGGTGACTATTCTTCACTGAACAATAACATTAAGCAGGTGAGATATTTGACATATCAAGTAGCTTGTGGTTACATTGCCTCAGTATTGATAAATCCAGTTTAGTTTCTATTGCTTATGTGAGAAATGAGAAGAAACAAAACATTTCTTTCCTTATTGACTGAATAGCTTATTTCACCTAAGAGGACACAGTGAATTACTATCTTTTTTAGTATTTTAGCAAAGAAAATAATAATATAAAAAAAATCTTGTTTCTATTGAATTAGAACCGAAGTCTTCACTTCTCTATTTCAAAGCAAAGGATTACTTAGGTAAATATTATTGAATAGGACTGTAGATTTAATACAACAAGATAAATAACTACAGAGGGATTAGAAACACTGGTCAGGCATAGAATCAGTAGAGAATGTTGGATCTAGGGGAATATAGTCTGTGAGGATTTGAAAATGGCATACGACAGAGGTGAGGTGTTGTAGGACTGTATGAATTGCTCACATAGTCTGAGCAAGGCCAGAAACATGGGGTCTGAAGAAGAAGCAGTTACCAAAAGCAGTACAGATGTAAGGAAGAAGTGAGACCAAGACAGAAGTGTTTTCACTCGGTCAGTGACTTTATTACAGGTGCTAATAAGTGTTGTGTTAGAATAATCTGGTCATCCATTTTAATATTTTCAATATGTGTGGAGACATAATCTTAATGTAACACTTTAGCTACAACAAATTACTACTTTCCTCATGTTATACATCACTGTTTGCTTCTTTAACACGAAAGGCAAGTTCTTTAATTCTTTAAAACATACCATATAAGTCATTTGTGTTATTAGCTATTGCAAACTCTAAGAACATCCCCTGAAGTAGCACTGCTTAATCAGGTACCCCATATGCCATACCTGCATATTGACTCCTGTGTCAAATTTTTAGAGACAACAACTCCTCTACTGAAATACTGATATGAGACAGATGATCACACAGATGACACGTGTAGAAAATAATTCTCAGCTTGTCTTCACTCTCTGAATGCAGTTCTTCCTTCTAAGCCTCTTCTGACTTCCTTTCATTCTTCAGATTTATCTGACAATTGTGCAGCAGGATAATGTATATCAATATATCAATACATATTTAAAGCTCAGTAAAGTCATGGTACCCTTCCTTTAGCTGAAGTGAGCACTGGATCAGGATTTGCGTGGGTCAGCATAAAATCACCAAGGGGTTCTTTACTTAAATGCAGACTCCTACTTCATAATCTGCTAAGAGAAGAGAAGAATAGGACTTCTGGGGTACAGCATAGTACCCAGAAAAAGAGAACAGATACTCATTTCTGTTTATTGTCAATATGGGGGATACATCTAGTCCATCATAAATGCCATGGAGTATGCATCCTCACAACACTCTTCATTGACAGTCTTTCCCATGTATGCCAAAGGTTTCTTGAGTGTCCCTACATTAAAGTGGAGCTAGAAAATTATTGAAGTTGTAATGCTGCCAAAAAGGCTCTAGAGCTCTTTGGTGGCCTCATCACAGCATTTGGACATAAACAGGCCATCCTGCCATAGGCTGACAGAGGAACTGCATCTAATAAGCCATAAGTGCCTCTGTTCTTTCTTGTTTCCAAATTGTTTCTTATTGACTAGGCAGTGGCAGACTTTTGCCTCTGGAAGTGCATGTTACTATCTGTCAACTACACAACTGCTCAGTTGTGTAGTTTGAAATAATGGGAGGTCTAAACAAATAAAAGCAAGGTAAAGTGCCTGGCCAGAAATCACACAGAAGGCTGGTGACAGGACTCAGGTTGCCTCAAACCTACACCACTGCCCGATCCATTATACTATTCTGCCTTCCTTCATTAGTGCTCCCAAATGCTCATCCATTTAAAAGGAAATGCTATGCATGTAACAAATTTCCACAGTGAAAGATGCACAGTCTTTAGTGTCTTTACATACACTTCCCTCTAGTGTTAAAAGGGGGCAACTGAATGAGCTTCCTGGAGCAATTAGCTTGCCTTTCGTTTTTACATTTAATGTGAACTCCCAATTTCTCTCTGCAGTGAAATAACATCAAAATAAATAATGCAAGTATCACAGAAAAACAAAAATAAAAAGATACTATCCTTCACTGTCTTTCCTGAGCTATTTCAAGAAGTAGTGAGAAGCAAAACAAAGTCAAGGTAAAAGACTCAGATATATAACATATTCATTAAATTCTGTCAGGAATTTGTGCACCGCAGCTGTGTATTAATATTGGACCTGACTTTTAATCATCACCTAAGACAGCACTGCTGATATGAGGAGTATTCCTAAAGTAGAATATGTTCGTTTCTGAAGATCAAGTAAGGATGTACTGACAAGTAATGCCTTCAGCATAATAACCTTGGCAAGCTGAATTTAGGGGACGTCTTTTGCAAAGTCTCTTATTCTAGCTATGGTCAAAGAGGACAATGAGTTTGATAAGCCATATGCTGGCTTCAAATTTGAAATATCAGAGGATAGACATGATAATCTATAAACACGAAGTGAAAAATTATTGCTAACCAGACTGAATTTAAGAAGAAATTTGAATATTGTAATTAGAACTGTTGAGCTAAAAGAGCCTCTTTCTGAAAACAAATTTTCTGGTGGGTTATCAGGATTCATTCAAGAGGTTTGATTTTTTCTCAATATTAAAAAATAAATAAAATCTTCTTGTTTGATTCATTAGGTGTATGATTTGACTGGTCACCTACTGAAGCCATTTCTGCTTGGGAAATACAATTCAATTAATTAACATGACAAAGGTTATATACTCTAAACACTAGCCTTATGCAATTTGTTCTATCTTTTTACATATTAATCCAAAAAAATTCTCTTGTTAAACCCTTAAAAAGTTGTCCATTCTAAGCAATATGAAGGCTTCTGCTGTTCCCCACAGTAAGGTCAACATAAATTTTCCAGTGTTCTCCTGCTCTTTCTTATTGCTTCAGGTCCTGTTTGGATTTCCCATCATCTTGCATCCCTGCAGACAAAGATGCTGATGCAAATGAATGCAAACCCTTACTATTCTGATTAACTAGTGCCTGCTCCATCCACATCCTATGGCTGTAAATGACCAAAGAACACAGGCACAAGAGACTTAGCTTAGCTATTCACACAACTGTGTTATGATGTATTCAGCAAACTGAATGTATGTGTGTGGTAATGCAATCACAGAGAAAGTCTTCTGGGATGCATTTAATTGATAAGCTTATATCTCCACAGTTCTTTCTGCATGGATGTGCTGGTTGCAGCTTTAAGACTTTGGGAAGTCACATGCATACCACTTATTTCACAGTTCAGACTAGGCAAAGAAACATGCAGGATCAGGTCCCAAGTTCAGATGATTTACCTCATCTGAAAAGCTGAAATAGTTAATGACATCATCTGAATCTTCTGAAGAAAGTCTGGGCCATATTTCTTAGACTCATATAAATATAGAAAGCTGTTTAGAAAAATAAGGCAGAGATAGAGAAACTCATGATATATTTATAGTTTTATGTACATATTTATACACAACAGTGGAACAGTGCAGCTGGTTGACTAAGTGATCTGGTGGTATCAGCTGGAAGAAAATTGAGATGTTCACTTCTCAGCCACCTTTATGAATTCTGCCTAAGAATGCTACTATAATGTTATGGTTTTCTCTCCTTAACACAAATAGTGTGGCATTTTACTTCATAATTCCCTTCAGAGCAACATTACTTAGAGGAAAGCACTCAGCAATATGGCCCAAGGTAAAACGTTGTGACACACTGTGTATACACATTAACAGGCTGGAAGGAAAACTCTGCTATTGGTAATTCTCCTGAAGAGTTGATGCCCCTGATTTGTTTAGTAGTTAAGCAGAAAACTTTTGGTGGAACACACATGTCCTAACAGAAGTCCTCTAAGAGCAGTTACATATCCCACTCTTGCTAGTAACCCTTATGCCTGTGTAGTCAATAGAAAGAAAGAGCCGTCAGCAGATAATTCATGTCCTGTATTCCTTATGAGGATGAGATAAAATGACCTTCTGGAGGTGAATATTTCTCTCCACTGACTGTAAAAGGACTCAAGAGTAACAAGCTCAGACACATAGGTTTAACTTTCAGATGACTAATCTGAGGCAAATGAATCCTCCAATTAGCCTTCCAATGACAGTGGTTGGTCTAGTCTGATGAGAGGCTACTCTGAAAAGTGATATCTCTTTCTTATGGTGCACCAATGAATTTGTGCTACACTGGTCATTCTAACTGGGGAGCTGAATCACAACAGACCTCATAAATCCAAAACAAATCAACACCACTTCAACTGAAACTCTTTGATGGCTAGAGCTAATTTCCAGAAAAAAAAAAAAAAAAAAAAAGAAAAAAAAAAACTCTTAGTTTTTACCTGTGTGTTTTGAGGATAGGGACAAAACTATCATTTTTAGAGGTTTAAAAATATTTGAATAGAAACAAAGATAGCAAAGATAACAACACTGTGCTTGTGTTGTGATCTGGAAAGCTTGTAATACAGATTTTCTTTTGTGTTCATCCAGACTGAGGAACAGAAAACATTTCCCTGTTCAAACAATTATTCAGATTCATGGCAGATCTTTTCCAGTTAACCACAAAAGCTTTGGCCTTCACTGCAACTACCTTAGTTCTATGTGATGTACTCTGAATTTATAATTTTTGAACCTCGGCACATAATTGTGATCGTCACAATGCCGAAATGTTTGATGAAGTTCAGATGAGTTCATTTTTTGTTTGTTAGTTTGCATTCAGGAGGGCTTCAAAGAAGCTAGATGTCAGTCTGTTTTTATCAAACTTGTTCAGATCATGTCTGCAGCCGCATTTTGCTTAAAATATTAGTATGCTAAAATTAAGGGATGCTTCTGGGTAACAGGGTACAAAAATAGGTTAATATATAAAGCCATCCTCTCAGTGACAGTCTTATGACTTAAAGCAATAGAACATGCCAGGCTACTTGTGTTTTGAATTCTAATATTGAATGTATCAAGTAAAGATATGATATTAATATATAATCCTCCAGGACTTGATAGCAGTATGTTCTCCTCACTCAAATTCAGAATGGAAACTTCATTTCTAGGTAATATCTTTTAGAAAAGTTCAGAGTTGATGGGATCACTGGAGTGACTTTATTCCTTCTTTCTTCTTAAGGCAAGTTCTTCACATTTGGTCTGTACTGAATGATACTATATTTACAACACCAAAGAGTTAAAAATTGCAAGTTTATCTCTGCAAAAACTGTCAGAAGCAAAACTGTTGGGCAATGAATTTGTATTCATTAATGTAGTATCATTAAATTGATGTAGTATCAATAAGACAATATTGATCACTAATGTAGTATTCATTAATGAAGTATAGGTGCTGGAAAAGGGAATATAATTTTCATAGTAGTTGAATATGTTCTGTAAGCCCTGCACTAGCTTCAGTAATGCATGTATAAGAGCTGAGGCCAATGGAGAACCAACTGTTTGCTAAAAATCTACAATGCCAACTTTTCTCAGCACCTATTGCTTATTTGGAAGCATTACTAAGGGACTAGATGCTGAATTTGTTGTCTGAAATTATTCAGTTTAATTATACATTATGCTACCCAAGCCTCTTGGTATTGTTCTTGTTTTCTGCCTGTGACCAAACTTTTTGCATGATGAATAATGAATAATGAATGACAGGCACCAGTCCAAGATTTTAATCACTAGCAGAAGAAAAACAGTGAAATGTTCTAGGGATTCATAGACATTTGCATACAATAGACCCTAGTCACAGTGACATTTATGCACAATGGACCACATGACCCCACAAAACGCCACCAACTTAGGGCAGCCCTAGGTAAGAAGGGAAGACTGCAGTCTCTTCTGCTCCTCAGGGGAACTGTGTTTTCTGACATTTCTAGAAAGTGCTACTCTGGTCACTTCTCCCATCCCTGTGGTCTTTTCAGATTAGTGCATACTATGAATGAAAATATCAGCAGTAGAATATCATTCTTCTTCCTTCATAAGTGTCAGTAATAAGAGGTTTTCTTGAACAGCAGGAGAAAACTGAGACCTCAAGAAAGAGTTGTTGTGATTTCTAATGGATGTTTTTTGTTACATCTGCGTCATGCAACTAGTGTGATATGTTCTCATACATTATCTGTAGTACAAGTTCTCAAAGCTTGAAATAGAGCTTAATCCCATTGTGCTAGGAACAACACAGTCACAGAAGACATTTGTTTTAGTTCAGACTATAAAGAGAAATGTAGATAATTGTCAACAAAAGAAAGAGAGAAAGAGAAAGAGAGTGAAGGAGAGGAAAAAGAAAAAGAGAGAAAGAGAGAAAGAAAAAAAGAGAAAGGGAAAGAGAAAGGGTAAGAGAAAGAAGAGAGGGAAAGGGAAAGAGAAAGGGAAAGAGAAGGAAGAGAAAGGGAAAGGGAAAGGGAAAGGGAAAGGGAAAGGGAAAGGGAAAGGGAAAGGGAAAGGGAAAGGGAAAGGGAAAGGGAAAGGGAAAGGGAAAGGGAAAGGGAAAGGGAAAGGGAAAGGGAAAGGGAAAGGG
>CM021731.1:23361835-23428334 GCA_011075105.1 Heteronetta atricapilla
GAAGGAAGGAAGGAAGGAAGGAAGGAAGGAAGGAAGGAAGGAAGGAATAGAAGAACTGTACTCCAAAGAATAGTAATATCAGTTTGGCCAAAGTAGTGAGAGAGTGTGAGAGACAACAAGAGAGAGACAAGAGAGAGAGAGAAGAAGAAAATAACTCTCCAATGTAAGAAAGACCCTTAGGAGCTTAGGCAGCATAAACTTAAGGAAAATTCAACTTTTGAAATCTTCTGTTACCTATTGAACAGCAACTGTTTTGATTTGGATTCCCAAGTTTAGAAAAAAAAATCAATAGTCAGAAACAGCCTCATTAAGAAATTTAAAAATTGAAAACCTACAGACCACTTTTGAGAAAAAAAAAAAAAAAAAAAAAAAGTAATAAACCATAGTACACTACATAATGTGGTGTTTTAAAAAATAAAATAAAATAAAATTGAAAGCTGTATCACCTAAGGCCTCAGCTGTAACACTCTGTCCAATGTGGGGTGCACAATTTGATCACTTACAATGTGTCCAGTGAGGAGCGGTCTGAGTGAAGAAATATCTAGAAAATGTTTTTGGTAAAAGCTGATTGTTTAAATTGACACTGATGATCATTTGTACTGTCATGACATCGGAAACTCCTTTGTGAATTACATACTGGCTAACACACCATTGCATCACATAGTGACCCCCACAAACTGATTAAGCGCAACAACAAAATAAATGCACAGAAGCAAGGAAAGCAGGAAGCTCTTTCTTTGAAGAAAAGAAGAAATAAGCAGAACATTATGTTGTGAAATCATAGTGGCTTAGCTTGTGTGCCTAAGGAATGCAGGAACAGGCTCTGGAGATAACAAGCCAGAATAAAACTTCATAAAAATGCATTGAACTGTGATACTACAAGAGTTGAAACTGGAAAAAAAATAAAAATTGATAAATAAATAAAAGCAAATGTTAAGAGAAAATATTTTTTCTTGTATACTGTCCACTGATGAGAACATGTCCTTGTGAGCTGAATATCTATGAACCACAGATGCATTTTTTCTGTATATTTGTATATATCTGATGCTGGATCAGTTTTCCTCATCTTATGCCCTTGGCCTTTGATTATTCCAATTAAAATATAAAGATAGCAATAACTGGTCAAGAGCATGTTTGCAGCAAATAAAATAATTATGTGTTTAGAACAGCCAAGTTTCTTTTGCAAATGGAGGAAGAGAGTCAATATGTGTTTGAGTAGTACCATGTGAGGGTGAAAGACTTCCTGCTTGACAATTTTTCTGAGGATGCTTTTGGGTGAAGAATTACAGAAAACAAAGCTGCAAGGGAACCTTGGGCAGTCACTTAATTTTCCTTCTCTGTCATACCCATTCTAACAAGGTCTACAATATCTTGTCCCTCAGAGAGACTGGTATAATACTTTCTTAAAACCCTCAAAAAAAAAAAAAAAAAAAAAAGAAAGAAAGAAACAATGTGATTTCAAACCCTTCTTTTACAATCTATTCAATTCTTAACTCTTCTGCCAGTTAGAAAATTTTACTCTGTATCTATCTACGCTAAATTTTCTTTGCTCCAGTTTAAACTTCTCAGACATCCCTCTATCTCTAGGGTGTATGAGTTGATTTGCTTCCCCTTTGCAATAAATAAATAAATAAATAAATAAATAAATAAATAAATATTTTCATATTGTAATTATGTTTCTCAAGTTGGTCCCTTCTCTATGTTAAACAAATCTACCTCCTTCATACCTTCCCTACAAGTTGTATTTTTCTGATCTTTCTGATGATTTCCTCTGAAATATGATCCAAATTTTCCAAGTTTGTCTTGTCCTGCAATACCCCAAATGGACACAATACTTCAAGTTGAGGTGTTATTTACTGCTGACTAGAATGAAAGAAATATTAAATGGGCTGTAAATGGGCTTCATATTTTTATAGCCTGCTAAAATCCTTCTGTTTCCTGGAGGACTGTGAGCCTTTCCCTACCTTGATTTTTTTGCCATTGATTATTCCTACACTCATCTAATATTTTCCACTTTTCCCTATTGAATAGCCTCCTAATTTTAAGAATATTTTTCCAATTTGTTGAGATCATTTTGAATTCTAGACCACCTTTCCAGAGTGCTGTCAGTCCCTCCGAGCCTGAAGTTGTCTTCAGATTTCATAAGTAAACTCACAATTTCTCCATACAAGATTTTAATGAAAACATTGAATGAACTCAGGACAAAGCTCCATGGAACTCTACTCAATATGAAAACTTTCCAGTCTGACAGTTAGCTATTGATAGCTGCTCTCTGATGATGTAATCATCTTACTTTACATGGCCTAAATCATCTTATTTTAGATAAATTATCAGAGTCTGACCAGTGGAGGAAGAAATATTGAGCAGATACTGTGTGGAGGATATCAGCCTAAAAAATTAGAGAGATGTGAAGGAAGTTTAAATAAGGAACACCTGTTTTTATTTATAACCATCTTCTGTAATTATTGTTTTACATCACTAAGGTATCTTAATGGTATTACAGTTAAAAATGAGATGCCATTGAAACAGCTCATTTTTTGTGCATTTGCACACTATATAGGGCATACAAATGATAGCCAGAATTTTTTGATTAATGACTCTTTCTTTGGTGCAGGCAGCTCTGCTGAGAACAATTCCTTTTTAGCCACTGGCTCTCCTGTTATTGTTCTAACAGACCTATCTCCTGCACCACAGAGTGCAATTCTCACAGGCCTCAAAGAAGATGTCAATAAGACTATGCACTAGGAACAGGTTTCTTTTGTTTGTTTGGTTGTTTGTTTGTTTTTTTTTTTCAGAGAGAGAGAGAGAGAATGATGTCTGCTTAGCCACAGTCCTTACCTGACTCCCTAACTCATAAGGGACTCTCTCTCTGCATTGTTGTGTTTTGACAAGATGGAGAATGTTGGATGGAGACAAAAAAGCCTGACTGAAAGTCATTATGGACACAATCCCAGAAGGCAATACTTCACTTAAATCCCAAAGTTCAGTGCTGCTAGGTACCCCTGTCCTACCCAATCTAACAGTCCACTCACAATGGCAGAACTCTGAACTTCGAAACTTTTATCAAGATGCACAGAAAATGCCCACAGGGAAATGCAAGTTAGACAACAGAATTTTTTGAGCATATTTTCCTCTGTGAGGTTTTTGTTCCCCCTAGAAGAGAGTACGGCTGAACCAGACTGATCAGGATTCAGACTAATGAAATTACAAGTCCCACTCAGCTGTTCCTCCTTTTCCTTCATATGGTTTCCTTTGCTACAACATCTGACAGCCAGATATCCTTTTTTTGCCCATCTGACTCCACTCCTCTAAAATAAGACAGTACTACTGTTCCCAGTAACAGATGGGAACTGAGATAACTATCTGCAAATGGGCTTAGGTGTTGCAGTGCTGAAATCTGCAAGGCACTCACAAGGTGTCTGGATCCAGGACAGGAATCTGCTGAAGAGCCTAAACAGTCTGCTGGGAACATCAAGCATCTCCAAATAGGGTTGACAAGAGCAGTTATGCTGAATAGGAGAGCTGTCTAAGACAGTCATTAGGAAATGCTAAAGAGAAATGTTTACATAAACTCCAAGATTTTTGATACCTAATTCTAGGCTCAAGGCAAAAATTCAAAGTCTCTTCAAAACAATCTATGTCAGAACAGCACTTTGGATCTGGAGCTCTCCTTCAGGAGGTCATCTCGTTCTCCAGATAAGAACATAGAAATGCAGATTTGATGCCCTCCTCAACCAAGGGACCACAGTGGTTTGGGATGACCACCTACCCTACAGACCCCCAGGACTGTACAGCCTGGGAAACTTAGTAATTAAAACCAGCACTTCCAAAGGTTTACCTAAATGTTTTGTGGCTCATGCTCTCAGATTAGTATTGGGGCTTCAAGAAACGTATGTCAGAGCCAGTGGCACTGATGTAATTTGGTGTTTCCAGGCCTGTGTGACTACTCCAAGGCCACACAACACAACCTAAAATGTGTGTTTTAAGTCCAGAAACAGTGCCCCTTCCTGTCTGATGTCTGTTCATACCAGAGTTTTTTTATGGGAACACTGTAAGAGACATCCCATGGGCAGCTTCTCCAAAGTCAGCAGTGGAGCTGCAAGGGACTGCCTGCAGCCAGACAGTGCCCCAGCCCATACGGCACCAGGCTTTCCTCCAGCAATGGAAACAACCCGAGGAATCTCACAGGCCTCGTTGTGAGCAATTGCTTGCCTCTAATGGGGTTGGTTGGCTTCCAGATGCTTTCCACTACAAGACATATTGACTGAATAGCAAAACGGACATACATGAAACGTAATGGTGAATAATATCAGAGCAGCTCATACAGCTCCAGTTAATGTGACCACAGAATATGCAATACAGGGCTTCATGTTGTCTACAGATAGACACACCTCTGGAAGCTCATACTGGTGATTTTTGTCCAGGTAAACCCCCTCCTTAATTGCCAACATGAAGTACAATAAGACATATATGAAAGTACTTCTCATGTCCAAATAGATTGCTAGTGGGTACATGAAGGTTAAAACTCCTGTTGGCTAATTGCCTCAATTTAATACTGTTAGCAGATGCATTTATAGTTTTAAAACCCTTTTTATGATGTCTAAGTAATTGCATCAATTTGGCAACCCTCTACTTAATTTTAAACAGCTTTAACAGAATGCCTACAGTTGAAAACAATCCTTGTCAATGCTACATAAATTGGCTCATTTTAACTGCTTTTTTTTGTGAAAGAGGGCAATTTGAACAATTACTCTGCACTGAAAACAGCTTTTGTCACTGCTAAATTGAGTCACTTGAATTGTTATTTACATGTACTATAAAATTTTATTTACTGTCAAAGGACTTTTCTTGCAATTGAATTTTCATTGTAACTCTTAGATTTTGTTTAGAGTGAAATGGTTAATTTATTGCCTTTTATTATGCACTTCTAGCTGGCAGTAAAGTGATTAGAAATACTTTTTTAAAAAATAAAATTAATCTCCACCCAGCACTATTCAGGTAAAAATCATTACTATTACTCATTTCCAGTAGTAAAAGGACATTTTTTTGAAAGGTGTGAGAGTCATTGATTGAGTTTTCATCATCTTCCTCTCAAAACCTAGCTTCCCTCAGCACTTTGTAGCGATTTCCAGTAGGCAGCTTTTATATTCACTGTTTTTGACAGGTTTTTGTTATTGATGGAACTGCCAGCGTAGCTGTAGGTTCAGCAATTAATCCCAGACAAGATGCAAAATATCCACTGCTCATTAGGGACTAGCTAATGCATTAGAAAAGACACCCCCAACAGTACTGACATTAGTTGTATCACTGATATCTTGCATCTTCACAGATGAATTTAAGTGGTTGTCAGAAGTGCCAGCTTGACAGCTTTGGTGTCCAAAGTCCTATTTGACTAGAAAGTGATATGACACAGACAGTCTTCCCTGGATTGCTCTTTCAGCCCACTTCATGGACCAGAGGAGAGCTCAGCCTACACAAAAGGTTTGTCCTCTGACCTCTCACAAGGTCCTTTGACAGAAGGAATCAGCTCATGTCAGTCATGGGCTGGTTGTGCACATGGACTTGCCCGAGCTAGAAATGGACATCTGTCTGATGAGTAGTTATTTTGTCTGACCTTGGGGCTGGAGCTGAATTGATAATTCACAAAGTGAAAGGTCTTAATGAAGAGAAGGACTGTGGTAGATATCTGACATTTTAAAATACCAAGTAGCCCTCTGTAGTAATGCAAAATGATTGTACTTGGTTCAGTGAAGGAGCCTGGATTTCATTTGGATTTCATCATCCTTGCACTCACTGCAATGTGGACTTTTGTGTTTGTACTGGAAGACTATGGAAAGAAACCTTGGCTGGTGTGTGGGTGGATTTGGTGACCTCTCAAACCCTCAGATCCCCTTCAGTCTGATACTTCAGATTATTCTCCTCCATGCTTTGTAATGAATACCATTTCTTGCAATTCATCCTCCATCCTAAGTTTCTTAACCCCTCTAACTTGAATGTGCTATGAGCTCACCCAGAGCATACCTGGTCCACCTTTTCTGCTTCTGGTGGTTGGTTTATTAGTTTGTCTCCAGCCTGGACATTTTGTGCAGATCCACATGCTGTTTCATTAATTTTCTGATCACACACACATTCTTTCTACTCATATTGTAGGTACAACTTGTGGAGGGTATTGTCAAGGTTCTTTGTCCTAATCTGCTGGAGGCTGCTGTCTCAGGGTTTTGCTGCAAATTAAGTACAGATCTTTGTTTGTTTTCTTTGATGCTGTGGTATGAATGATTCTCTTGTGCTAATGGCAGAACTGTCGCAGGCAGAAGAATCTGTTGTATTTACTCAACAGCAGCAGCAGCAAATTGCTGTTATTCTGGACAGTTTTAAATTTCTTTAATGCCATTATCTGCTTTGCTACCAGAATCCCAAATGTTTTTCATCTTGGTTCCAACAGTTTCTTTGACCTTCTTTGACTTTTTTCTGTGTTTTGCAACTGTGGCGGCAGCAGTTTTGTTTTCTTTTGTTAAAAAAAAAAAAAAAAAAAAAAAAAAAGCTTTTTCCTCTGTACCTGCCTACGCTCTCTCACTGCCTAGGTATTCTGAGACAGGTATGTTTAATTTTTACAAAGCAATGACTTACTCTGCACTTTTGTGCATTTTTCAGTGATTCAGATTGAGTCAGTTTTCTTTTTTGGAATCTATGTTTACTACAAGATTACAGCTTAGCCTTAATCTGTATTACATGCATTAAAAAACGTTCTCTTCATTACCTCCATTTGAAGCCATCTTACACCAAACAGCAAAGGTAGTTGGCATGATAAACTAGTCCATTAATTCTGAATCATTAAAATGTTTTCCTGTTCTACTGCTCTCCCAATTTGCTGAAAATCTTGTGCACATTTCTGAAGACTTCCTAAACATTATGAATCTACTCTACAACCCATCAAGTAGGCCACATGCAGTCTGAACTATACAGATTCATGGCGCACATTCTTCAGGAAGTATTAGTCTCAACCAGAGGAAAACCAGCATCACAGCCGTACTCTGGTGTTAGATGGGGACCTCAGCAGAGGTCTCTGGAGGATGATAAACCAGTTTACAGCTTCCAAAATGTGGAAAGTGTTTATACAGAAGAAAATCTTTTGCATATTTTAATAAAAAGGGTTGTACTTTACTATCCCTTGAGATGGGGAAAAAACAACAATGCCAATATCAACAGCAAGAACAAAACTTCAAAATATGCCAGACATAGTCATATAGCCATAATACTCACCCAAATAATTTGTTCTTTTACTTCCCTGGTCATTTTCAACTAAGGAGGCTAGGAAATTAAAATGTCTCCAATCTCTTCCCCTAATACCTAATTCACCAATTGCAGAGAAAATTTTAAAATGCACTTTTGAGAAAATTTTTAAATGTAACATGAAACATTTGGACTTCAATGTATTTTGTAGGTATTTTATCCAGAAAAATGTTCTGAACTGCTTTGCTCACCTGGTACACCCAGCACTGGATCTCATTCAAGTAGGGAAGCTTACCTTCCTTCTTCAAATGATCAATATTGTCCCTGAAATCTAAGAAACTCCCCTACCCACCCTGGTGCAAGTCATCAGGTGCCTTGTATCATGCCTTCTGCTCCTAACCAAGGACTTTAAAAGGTACTGATGCTCCTCTATTGAAATCTAAAAACCTATGTTTATGTTTGGCCCTATCTGGACTCAGGCAGGGCAGGACACTCATACAGCTTTGGTAGCACTGGAGGATTATCTGTATCTTTCTGAAGATGTGCAGACATCACTTTTCATCCTCCTGGACTTCTGTACCACTAATGCTATCAACATAAGATACTGCTGCCTGGCGTGAGAAAGATGACCAGACAGAGCCATCACAGGCCATTCCCAGCACAGTGTAGATAAAGGCCCTCTACAAATATTATGTGCTTGTGTAAATAAAGACTGAACCGTGATGAACCTGAACAGCTGAGGGTGCAGAGGTATCCTTGACACTATCCACCTGGGAGTGCTTAGCTTTGTGGCTTAACACTATTAGAGTATCACTTTGTTTTACATAATTGGATGTAATTTGGATGAGACTTCTGAGGGATTTTTTATATCTTTAGTGAATTAGTGTTTTATTTTTTAGCATTAATTTCAATCTTGGCATTTAAGCATAAGAGCCTTTGTCAGACTCATGATACTGCATTTCAAAAAGCAGGTAGCTGAGAAATGGGAAATAAAAGACTTTGATTACTGAATGGCTTCTCTGTGAGCATTTTTATTGGTAGCTTCTAAATTTGAAAGCCACTTTAGTCAAGCAAGTAATCCAAGAATATGCCGGAAAACTCAGGGACTGAAAAGACCAAAGTAAAGGGCAAAGGAGCTACAGGAATAGAAGTCCTCTCTCCGTCCTTGTCATAGCCTACTTAAATGGTAAATGCTTTTACATCTGCATGAATGGATTTTAATTAAATGTATTCATAAATAGAATATTGAGATGACATATCTTGTTGCAAATACAATCTGTCAGCAAACAGCATCTGGAAGAGATGGTGCTCTGTCAGCTAAAGCAGACAAAGGAAGCCTCAGCTCATTCCCATGTGAAGACAGTTACCTTTGAAGAGTGTTACCTTTGATAACTGAAGGCGATCTGTACAGTCCCTCATTTCTCCAAGTTACACTGAAGAACCAAATCTATGATCTTAGAGCCAGGATTCCAGTAACAAATTTCTGACAGCCCATGTTAATAACTACTCTGAGAAACCATCCATCTACCAACATCAGCAGCTGAGGTGGGAAGCCTATCTTCCCTTCATCATTTGCTAGAGATTTCTTCATGATGAATAAAAGAAGATGCAGATAGATGTCAACAGTAAAATAACGTGGACATCTGGTGTGGGCCTACTTGCATTTTAGCATCATGGACACCTGTTAAAGAATAGGATTGTTCTGAATAATAAATTTGAACAAATGAAGAGATGGCACCAAAGAAGGACTGGCTGCATGCCAGTACCATCGCTGACTGCCACACTGTGCGCACACAGCCACCTGCTAAATACATGGTGGGGGTGTTTTAAGCCGTGCCAAAAGGAACCTATTTTCAATTTATTTTTTCATTCTTTCATGCAATAATATTTTTCTGGCTGACTGCTTTAAATCATCTCAAGTATGTAATGCCAAAACACTGCAGGTCATTCACTGTTAAGCACAAATGGCTGTAGCTGTTCACCTCAGTACTTGCTTTGACCTACAGTGCACGTTATCCCAGCAGGGCTCGCAGACCAAGATCTCTGAGCCCTACTGTCCTGCAGAAATAGCATTCACCATGTCTGCATGGATACAGAAAAAAGGAAGAAAGAAAAATAAATAAATAAACCCTGCCAAACAGGAATTTGTCAGTGTGATGTGTGGTGTGTAAAAAGCTAAGCAATGAATAGTGAGTGACACAAGTGTTTTGAAGATTACTTTGGCAATAAAATAATTGCACCTTTTGAAGAGTTTATTTAATTAACACAAAGTGACACAGACAGTAGGTACACGTTTTGCAGATTAGAGCAATTTGCTAAGTACACCAGCTCTTATATGTTACGCTGTCTGAGGAGAAGTTGTCTAGACTCAGTATTGTATTCCTCAGTTCATTTAGACCAAGCAAGGTCATTCCTGAAGACTCACTTACTACCTTTCAGAAGTTCCTTTCTTCCTAAAAGACAGTGTGCTTACCTATAAACAGTGCTTTCACCCCTTAAGTATAGTCACTCTTTCCTAAATCCTTTGAGGCTTTCCTCATTTCAAAAAAATAAAAAAATAAAAAAGCAAAAAGTAAATTTGAATATACCATACATCCAAGCCTTGAAAAGATTGCTGTGTGTTTTTGAAAGCATGCACAGATTAATAAAGACCACAGACAAATACATAGGGAAGGGATGGGAGATCCTATTCTGTCATCAGTGTCAGGATAGAAATAAAACATAATCCCATAGACTGTGATCTCTTTTAATTAAGAGCATTTCTTAACAGTTGTAATATTTGATCCTTAGCCCTTTACTAGTCTATTATCCCTCAGTAGCATGGCTAAGTACCTGTAACATTACCTTGAGTCTTAAATACTTTCAACCGATTTCTCTCTGTCTCAGAAAGAGCATATTCTTAAACAAAGAGAAGCAGAAAATAAGCATTGAACATTATTACCTCAGTGTGTGTAGTTATGTTGTGTCCATCCTTGCAATGCAACATAGTGCAACTTAGTGCTCGAGTAAAATACAGAAGTATGTGCTGCACCTTTAATATACATTACTGCTTGGGCCCTGCATTGCAGAAATACTGACCAAATAATACTACTGGATTCAACTGCAAGTGCAATATTTACGAAAACTTAGTCACAGAATGTGAATTCTTGTTTCCAGTTATCTAGGCTTGTCCCTAGGGAATTGGTATACTTTTATATTCTTTGTTCATCTGATGAGAAATTAGGTTTCTGATTCCTATTAAGAATTGCTAAGGGGAATGTGTGATGTTTCTCATGAAAAATAATAATAATAATAATAATCGGAAAATACAGCTTGAATAAGGAGATTTCTTGCCACAAATTTTACATTTCACCAGTAGCCATAGATCCAAAATCATATTCCTGTTATGTTTCATTAAGGCATGGGAAAGACATAGTTAGAAAAAAGTGCTTTGGGCATTGGGATTAATATGAAGATGCAGCCCAGTGAAGCTGAGGGTGTGAGGAGGCTCAGTCTCAACTAGAGACATCACTGTGATGGAAGGCACCTCAGTGTCTAAATGTATACCGTCTACACAACTTCCATGCAAGGTGCTGTCATTCCCACTTCACAGGTGGAGGACGTAGGCCCACTGACCTCTAATTGAATTACAACCCACCGCGAGTTTTTGTCCAAACTAAGTTCTTCCTACAATCAAAGATCCTTTTAACTGTAAGTCAAGCTGTTCAGAACCTAACTTCCTTAAATGCATAATACAGAGAACAAGACAGCACTGGAAACCTCTTGAGAGCAATTTAGAGAGCATAAAATAGGAGTCTACATCTCCTGACTCCTCGATGTACGTAAAGAATCAAAGTGCCCCCAACGCAGCTGAGTAGACAGCCATGTAAAGACGATCAACACCAAGCACCAAGCACAAACACTCAGCCATTTGCTGGCCACACATACTGCAGCAGTGCCGCTGCCCATAATCCTGCTTGGCTGCCTGTCCAGGCACCCTTGCTGAGTGAATGCATGCCCTGAATCTGGGCTGCCCACAGCCAGAAGAATTTCTGCCTGAGCTCCCCAAACTGTGGAAGGTGCCCAAGTATTGGAAGATGCTTTCCGCTGATGTTGGGAACACTCCTCCGTCGTCATGCTCAGTCTGGACCACCAGAAAACTGGTAACATTGGGCTTGAGCTGGGAGAATGGCAGCTTGAGACACTCTGACTTTTACCTCTGAGGTGGTTTTACCCTGATGGGCAACTGAACTCCACCACTACTGCTCTCTCACACCTCATCCTCAAAGGGAAAAGGGAAGAAAATATGATAGAAAGGGCTCAAGGGGTGAGATAAGGCCAGGGAGATCACTCAACAATTACCGTCACAGGCAAAACAGACTCAACATGGGGAGATTAATATAATTTACTGCCTATCACTAGTGGACTAGAACAGTGAGAAACTAAAAGCAAACTAAAAACATCTTCCCCATATCCTCCCTCTTCTACCTCCTACCCCTGAGCAGTGCAGGGGAACCCGGAATGGGGGCTGCGATCAGTCCCTGAAACTTTGTTTCTGCTGCTCCTTCACAGTCACTCTCTGCCCTGCCCCACATGGGGTCCCTCCCATGGGATGCCATCCTTCCCAAACTGATCCCACATGGGCTGCCCACTGGCAGCAGCTCTTCAAGAACTGCTCCCACATGGCTCCGTATCATGGGGTCCATCCATCCCCCAGGAGCAAATTACTCCAGCACGGGTCCCTCATGGGCGGCAGCTCCCCCCAGACCCTCTTGGGGTCTGCCTGGTTGTTTCTCTCATATTTTCTCACTTCTCTCTCTCCCAGCTACTGTTACACTTTTCCATCCCAGTGGTCATATTCCACTCTGCTGACTGCAAAGTTCTGCCTAGAATCAACAGGAAAGATGTGACCTCTAAAAGACTGAACCTAGTTGGTGAATGATAGGCCTCTGTTGTAGTGGAGCATGATCAGTAACACTATAGTGATCCAATGTCACCAGAAAAACATTGGGTCTGCAAGCAACAGTCAGTGAGGTAAAGACCCTATCTTGCATGACTTTGAATTTTACTATATTAGCAGCTATTCTAAAAGTAATGGGTGGAAACTCTGTTTTTTCCTCTTCCAAAGGTTGTAATTCTCCTGTTGAGGAATTACTCTCATAAATGGGCACGTAAAGGAAAGCCTTTGTTCCTTTATTCCAGTCTTCTGTAGCATTATTTTCTTCTGTTTTCTACACATTAGAGATGAATTAATCTCTTTCGAAGAATTTATTGGTGTTGGTTTCTTTTTCACACTCTGTATTGCAGCAGAAGGACTTGAGTTTTAGCAAAGGAAGCTCTCTGCTATAGCTACAATGCCCCTCTGGAAACATGTCCTTTATCCAACAGTGTTTGACTTGGCTTGTTAGAAACTACACTGCAGAGGGAATTGAGAAGAAAGCCACCTTGATATTGAACAAATTGTGGCAAATTCTGAACTCTAGTTGAAAAGGAATTTGGTTAGCTTTCACAGCAAGGTAAGCATATTTAATCTTTGGGGTTAGTATATATAGAGAGACGTCTACAGAATGTCAAAAACTTACCAGAGATCCTGCCTAATTACTTTGTTGATATAAAAATGTAGTGATGACTTACTAGCTACTGATTAATATTATAACACTGGAGAATTTCATGTATCCTCATAGATAGTTGATGATTCTAGATTAGTTTACAGAATTAATGGCACAACTGTGAATTTTTGTACATACCTTTTTGAAATGAGATTTGTTCACACTTGCAATGTTAACTTAGTGTCACAGAGTTCTCATAGAAGAGAAAGAAGTTAATTTTTCACTCACAAGATTTTAAAATACTATGTTCTGTCTGTTGGTACTACACTACAGGTTCACTTAGGCTAACGATTTCTGTTGTAGCATAACCTCGGTTGCGGCTAAGGGGTGTCCTGCTTGTTCCTTCACCAGCTTGCAGAGGGAAGGATGAACATCCACCTGTCATCCATCAACAGTGGTTGGAGCAACTCCAACAGACACCAACACTTGGGCCTGAGCTGACCAGTTACTGTCCTCAGTCAACACCCTGGACTGGTTGGCAGCAATAAAAGCAGTCTGTGTTTTGTAATCATTTATTATTTAGAAATATAAAATATGGCAAGTTCATATTTTGCAGTTCAGAAAGGGTCAGTTTATACTTTGTATTTATGTGGCTATTCCTTCATTGGTTTCAAAGTGAAACATAACAGAACTGACTTAGATTTTGAAAAACAAAACACAACAAAAACAAACAAAACCAGTGGTACATAATGTATTTGCTAGATTGGATTTCAGGCAACTAGAAACCCAGGAAGAATCAAGTCCTATCTGCTAACCTTAATTATTCCATAAATATCCTTCCATAATGTTATATTTTATGAATGACTTCTAAATAACAGTTAAACATGAGGTTCCATTTCCACACACAGTCTGATGTACAGATTCATGAAAAAGGGGGAAAGACTCTACTTCAATTTAAGTCAAAATTTCAGTTATGTTTCTGGCATTGATAGACTAGCTGATTTTATCTCCTAGCCTGATCACTCAATATACCCACCAGAAGAATTTTTTTCCCAGTTAATTAGCTGCAAAAAACAGGAAACATATTTTTAATATATATGAAACAATAACCAAAAATGTTTCCCAGATGGAAGCTTCTCAAATTCTCTGATGTCTCTTAGTTATTGGCAACTTGTCCATTTTCCATTTTAGAACAATTTCACATCTTCCCACCCACAGCAAAGAATTGATCTCATTTTGACACAGATTATTAAAGATATTGTAGATGAAATCTTGGCCTTATTGAAGTCAGCAGGCATATTGCCAGTGATTGGAGCAGAGTAAGGATATTACCTGGCTGCCTACAATGCCTGAAGCTTTATAGTAAAATTAAACATGTTCATTCCTCCCATCAGAGATAAAACTGTTACCCAACTCAACAGTTTAGTCTTTAGACACTGCAGTGGCTTAGTTTTTGAGATAAACTTACCTGTAAAAGAAAGAGAGAGATGTACAGGTATTTAAGGGCCCTCCCACAACACACCATTAGTTTGTGGAGTTTACCTTACTAGGTTTGACTGAATTTAGGGAAATCATCAAACAGTTATATAGTTATTCAATCACAATCTAATATTAGGTTTCATTGCATTTCCCTGAGAATATGAGCAACTGGGAAGATAATAAGCAATTGAAAAAGTATTAGAATTCAAATCTACAAAAATTGTTTACCTGTATCCCTATTGTTCCCATATACTACTTTTAGGTTTAATATCTTTCACTGGTTTCTTGAAACAATATATTGGAAACATGTATTTGAAATATGTACCGGTCTCCCAACATGTAATAATGGCATATTTGTTATTGTTATTCCTAATAATACATATTTTTACATCTGTTCTGATGTAAAAAAAAAAAAAATCATAAGGGGGTGCAAAAACTCCTGGCCTGTGGGAGGGATTGCCAAGCTGAGGCAACTGGAAAACACTTGACTAGAAAGTAAATACTCATAAAACAGCTTAATTCACTCCCACCTTCAGTCTCTTAACAAAATAATGTTCCCCAGGAGAAGACTTGTAGACAGAGACATTGAGAGCAGGCTCCCATGACCAGATAAATCTCAGGACTGTGTGAGTATAAGTTAGTATTTATCTCCATCATGTTAATATCTGTGAACCTGGCTCAGGGTCCTATTATGCTAGCCACCATACATGCAGAAAGCAGAATACTAAAGTTATCTAACATATATGGCTTTATGGTTGCTTGGAATGGTCACCAGGACACATTCAGTACAGAATGACTATTCATCCCAGCTAGCATCTCTCACATATTTCCATGGCCATATTCAGAAGCAACTACTGCACATGCATCGATAAATCATCCCATTCACTCCATCTGTGCAGGCAGACAGTTGTTGTTATGCCATATGTCCAAATACTCTGACTAGACTTTGCTGTGCATGTAATATAACCATGTTGTGCACATATAGGTACCTGCCTTGGATGATGGAGACCCCTTCAGAAGTGTGCCCATGGCCTCCAAAACCCCAAATGCAGTCCTGACAGCTGTTTGGAGAATTTATAGTTGTCTGTGCATGGTGAAGAAAAAATAAAACTAAATAATAATAATAATAATAATAATAATAATAATAATAATAAAATAATAGGTGAGATGCTGACTTAGAAATTTGAAAATAATAATAATAAAAAAAGTAATGGAATTTAACAGAAAAAATGAATCTGTCCAACTTGTTTCCAATTAAAGTATGTCAATTTTAGCATGATATAACAGAAGGAAGGAATATTGTTAGCTTGAATACATTGATGATTTTAGTCCACAGAATGGCAATAAAGAAGATAGCCAACAACTTATATTTGTGTTTATCCAAAACAGGATAGAGAAATTCTACTCAGCAGCCCTGCGGAGAAGGACTTAGGTGTTCTGGTGGACAAAAGGCTCGACATGAGCCAGCAGTATGTGCTTGGAGCCCAGAAGGCCAACTGCATCCTGAGCTGCATCAACAGAGAAGTGGGGCCAGCAAGTGGAGGGAAGTGAATGTCCCCCTCTGCTCTGCTCTTGTGAGACCTCACCTGGAGTGCTGCATCCAGGTCTGGGGCCCCCAGCATAAGAAGGATGTGGACCTGTTAGAGCGGGTCCAGAGGAGGACTACAAAGATGATTGAGGGCTGGATCACCTCTTCTGTGAAGAAAGGCTGAGAGAGCTGGGGATGTTCAGCCTGAAGAAAAGAAGGCTCTGGGGAGACATCATTGTAGCCTTTCAGTGCTTAAAGGGATCTTATAAAAAGGATGGAGAGGGACTCTTTACTCAGGTAGATAATGATAGGACAAGGGGGAATAGTCTTAAATTAAAAGAGAGCAGATTTAGATTATACCCTAGGAAGAAAATCTTCACTATAAGGATAGTGAGGCACTGGAACAGGTTGCCCAGAGAAGCCATGGATGCCCCATTCCTGGAAGTGTTCAAGGCCAGGTTGGATGGGGTCTTGGCCAGCCTGGTGTGGTGGGTGACATCCCTGCCTATGGCAGGGGGATTGGAATTAGATGATCTTTAAGGTCCCTTCCAACCCAAGACATTCTGTGATTCTATGATAAATAAAAAATTAACTGCTTTTTCTGAAACTGCACCGGATGAGACAGTATTAATTCATCCCAAACCTGTGGGCTCTTTCATTCCATTATGCCTGAAGCACCCACAGATTCTGTCTGATAACTGCTCCGTAAGGTATGTCTCACAATCAGTCACATCCTATGCCAAATTTTGTATGCCACCATCACGCTGCAAAAGATGACAGATGTATTTAAACCTATTCCTTTTCCTTTTCTTTGGGTATTTCCTGATATTGAAAGAAAGAAGAACTTGCATTTTATAAAGGTATTTGCTAAAAGCCAACATCCTAAGATTATGTATAAAAATAATCTAATCTTTTCAAGGAACTAAGAACTAATTAAAAGTCCCCTGTATTCATGTCTCTTATGCAGTTCAGTTCAGGTAGGAAGAGACTTTCCATAGCATAAAAGTAGTTCAACTGTTTCTATGCTTCTCCCAGTTTTTACGTACAGGGCTATGGAGTGCTGGTTTCTGCTCTTTTCACTGAAGAGGCAGAATTTCTGCAAACTTCCTGCTCTACCCAATAACCACAGGGTTACATCAGACATAGCATGTGCTCTAACAAACTGCCAAGCAGAGCCACTAAAGCCTACAGGAGAAGGTAGCCTAAAGCCTTACCAGAGATTTATGTTGTTTTAAATAGATTTGTCTTGTTGCAATACCTGAAATGCAGCTCAGGGTCTTTCATAACCACAAAGGCAGGGACAAATCTCACGATTAATCTCAGGGGAGAGTGATGAAAGTACATCAGCTGGTGGCAAACAGAACAAGTGAATGATTCTGGAAAACCAATTCATCTTTCTGTCACTTGACACTCCTAGCTTGCAAATATATAGCCATAGTATCTATCCTCAAAGCTGATTGCATTATCAAGAAGAGGAAGAAGTCTGTTTTACGTAACTACTGAATCTTGGCAGGTAAGAATATATCTAAACATCTTAGTTTATTTTTCTCCTCCTGAAGGGAGAACAGGACACAAATAGCAGTACTTACCAGTTAGGATATAGTGCATTTATCAGAACTTCTTCAGACTAAGTTTGCTGCATATTTTTGAAATACTCATCTTCTAATAGAGAGTTGAAAAGAAAAGACTTTAACAGGCAGTAAAACCAGCAGTTCATTGACTCACAAAGCAAATTTCATTTCACTGTGACTACGAAATAATATCTGTTAAGTTTTCTTTGATCCTTTGTCTGTAAGTGCAACCCCAGCTAGAGCAAATGAATGGTAAAAGATGTCTTTGGTACACATCCCCTTGTTACCCCAAAGCTATCTATTTCAGTAATATCCAAGCCAGCAGTTTAATAAACACAGCAGCACACAAATGTCTCCAGGTGTCAATGAAAACAAGTTTCTCCAACAGAGAGAAAGAATTCTGCTTGGCTATATCAACTCCATGTTATATGCACATTAAAAGGATCGCTACTTGTTGAAAAAGAGACTGAATCAAGTGGATAATATCCATGGGGCTGTCAGATTACAACACCTAACTTATAAATAACAGTTTATGCTGGGTAGCTGGAGCTTTCAAAAAAAATGATTATCTGATTATAAAAAGCATGTGCAATTTATGCGTGTTTTGGTTTTGTACTCTGCAGATTCTGCTGCCTTTTTCCTCAAGGTATGCCTGCCAAAGACCCAGATAAGTGTTACTCCACATGCGTAGATTTTTAATATTCCCATTTTTAGGACAAATGTTTTGAGGAGATTCATAACTAAAACCTTTTTCTTGCAGACTGGTAGGTTGATTTTGTTTCTCACCCACTCAGTTTTTAACAGAGGTCTTTGCAAAGCAAGTGTACACAACTCCATGGAGGTGGTTGAAGGTCCTAATGTATACTGTGACAACATATGCTTAGAATATTTTTCACATCCCCAAACCTTTTGTGAACAAACTATTGAAGTTTATTTAACAATGGATTTCACAAGTCTTCTTGAACATCCAGTGCTGTGATTGCCAGAACACCTTAAAAACTCACACACCTTACGAGCCTACCACACACCCTGGTCAGTGAGCTCCCCAGCAGGCTGTTGGTCACAGGAAGACACATCCATCTCTCAGACTCCCACTCCAGTAGTTATCAAATCAGCCTGAACAGCCAATATGAAAACATGTCCATCACTCTATAAACCCCCGCCCTTGAGCAGTCTGCAAGGACTTTAGGCAGTTGTTAAGTTTCCCAGTCTCCTACTTCAAAAGGTGGCAACATATGCAGAGAAGGATTGGCTTGACATTTGAAAGTGACCTTAAAAAGAGTTTTATCACATGGCAAGCTAAGGTGAAAGCAAATAAAAGTGTTTACTTGCTAAGCACAAAACAGACAACACCATTTGCAAAATACAAATCCATGAATGTGCAGAAATGAAATGAGCATGTATTTATAAGTTATCCTGTGCTTGAGTAAGCAGTTTAGCAAATTACCTAGTTCTGATGTTTTTCACCGCAACCGCCCTTCACACCCTGCTGTGAAACACGACAGCTTGATGCTGATGCTCATTAATGTATCTTGCATTTAAACAAAAAGTGAATCTACCACCATACTCTCTATGTATGTGTGTATGCATGTATTTTTATATATGCATATATGGAC
This sequence comes from Heteronetta atricapilla, assembly GCA_011075105.1. Taxonomy (NCBI): domain Eukaryota; kingdom Metazoa; phylum Chordata; class Aves; order Anseriformes; family Anatidae; genus Heteronetta; species Heteronetta atricapilla. The sequence goes on from CM021731.1 coordinate 23,380,788, forward strand.
CTAAGTCTGCTGCTTTAGATTGACAGCAGAGAGGGCAGTAACCAGTCACTTTGGAACAATAATGTTTGTGGTTGGTTGTCTCTGAAACCCATCTTTGAGGACAGGGGACATGGGGACAAAGGCCTGTTTTTGCCCAGTTCTTCTCCCCTTCCCTCCCTTCAGTTAATTCTTTTTCTGACAGACCCTGCTCAATATCATTATCTTCAGAGAAACCCACCATCCATCTCACTTCATCAAGTTAGGCTGCCTTTTGCCAATTGCCTATCATCCTTGGGAAGCAGCTGATAGTACCATTCCCAGAAGGAAGGAAAAAGCTCTAGGATTAATTATTCTCCAGTTAAGTGCAGAAAACACATTTGCTGTGACATATTTATCATCTCACAGCATTTAAAAAGGCTAACATCTTGCACTCTGGATGAAAAGCAAGGGACTATGTTAAGAAGCTTGTATCTCTTTTCAGACACAGTAGAGTCAGGATGATAGGGAGGGGCTGAAAGAAGGAAGGTGGAAGTAGAGAAGGGTAATCACAGTTTCCCAGCAAATTTTTGTGTACAAAATTGTGGGGCAAATGAAGGACTTGATTCATATTTTGCTCAGATGCACTTCTTTATTCTTTGCAAACATCACAGTAAAATTGAGACTTGTGGATAATTTACAGCCATTGCCCTATTTTCATTAAAAACAGGAGGAATCTTCCCACTGATCTCCACATACTTGGGCTGCAACCTTAGAGATCTGTTGCCCAGATCTGTTGAATTTAAGTCTAGCAGACAGAGGTTAGCCAAGAAGACAGCCTGTGGCTCAGTCACTTACCAGCCTGGTGTATTAACTTAAATTGCCACCCATTTCTTTGGGTGTAATACCCAGGGTGTGATGCAGGGCTATGGCCTTTCTACCACCTCTGAGGACATCGACTCTGGTGGAGAGGTGGAGTGAAGAGCTCAGCCAAAGAGCTTCCTCAGCTGCAACAGCAACCTGAAAACAGCAGCGGAGATCACGAATGAGAGGCCAGGAAGATGGAGCCCCCTGTGACATTAGGGGAGCTCTACGTACAGGAGGGGCACAGGGCAAGGGCAGGTAGCATTAAGTGAAGCAGACAAATGAGCATCATTAGTGAACAGCACAGAAAATAAAGAAAAAAAGTGAAGCCAGATGAAAGGGATGAGGGAAACAGTCACATAAATTTTCACTCCCTTTGTGTATTATATGAATTTGCATGATTGTCACTTTTCAGGGATTTTTGTTCTTTTCCTGAAGAGTAACCTGTCAGTTATCATTAGCCCCTGGGCCAGTGAGCCTCAGATAGCACTGATGACCTCTGATTCCCTTCCCTGAAAGGTGTGAACCCTGCGCTTCAGGTTGTACACAGCATGTTTCTCTTTTTACATTATCTGATAGACCTGACTGTTTACACTTGATGCCAAATAAAGGACTCAAGCCCCAGAAAGTGTAGATGTGACTCCACTACCTTCAGCAGACTTTCATTAATTTATAACATCTCGGTCTCAGGCATTAAATTTTATTACCATAAAAACCAAAGATTTTACTTTTGTTAAAGACTTAAGGTATATCAGTTAAACATAGTTAAAACTCTCCAATACAAAGATCAGTGCATTTTGTTCTGTGCAGCGTAGAAACACTCCTGCTGTTCCCTAATCTTTCATCTCTTGTTTTAGACATTGATTTGTTAGTTTACAGCTTCGGTAAATTGAGAAAGCCTGATGCTCAGACTTCTTACGTCTGACTTGTGAGCCTCATTTCTCAAATATACTCTATAGTTATTTTGACAATTATGCTAGATTTAATTAGAAATTGGTTTTCCAAAAGTTCAAATACTACATTATTATTTTGTTAGTGTTTCCCTCTCTTGTGCTAAGTTCAACATAGTCCGAATTACAACTTTGAACATTGTTTTGGTACATGTAAGGCCGTGTGACAACTTTGACTTTACGGTCAATGAAAATCGATTAATGCACATTAGTAAGAAAATTCTCAGAAAAGCAAAGTCCTTTTGAATGATAATACTTCCCCTCAATAAAACCTTCCTTGCTCCACAAATCCTATAATTCTCCTTTTTTATAGAGACTTATAAACCCACTTGTATTTTGTGATGATCGTTTAAAGGCAAAAAAGGCTTTAATGACCTTTATATAATTTGACTTCAAACAAACACTAAAAAGGCACTTTTTAAGCAAAGAAATTGCAAATACATATGGAATAAATTGTTAGATCTCATTAGCAGTATCTTTTAAATGTAAGCCATAAATATATTCCATGTTCTTTCCTCATTGCTATATTACAAAATATTTACAGAAAGAATGGTTTGTTCTGGCCCTATAGATCTTTCTGTGTAGACTTTGTTAAATATTGCTTTCCTGAAGAGCTGAAGATTACAAATCTACCTGCACTTACAGGCCATTCAGCTCTGATTTTTGTGTAATTGATGCAAATGAAGCATGTAATGGTGTTTTGTCAACTGCATGAAAAAATGTCTTTAGGACATTCTAGTGATAGGAGAGAGGAGAATTAAGAGAATCTGAGGCGTTAAAGAAGGTTAAGAATGTGTTAGTTGATTTAATTTTTCCAACGCACAAAATACTTGCCTTGCGTACCTCCAAGCCTGAATGGTTATGCTAATCTCACCTTTTGGCAGGTAAAAACCTTCACCTCCTGGAGGACACAAGTAGACCTAGTATATTAGCAACTGATGGATGACACCTAGAACAGGCCATGGGCATTTGTTAATGGCTGTGGGCAGAATACAAAGTACTTCTGGGTGTTTGGCACATATTTAAGCATCGTTATACTAACTGGACAGTATCCCCAAGCACATTTTACGTTATATACATTTCTTTTTCATTTAGTGCATTTACAGGAGAGGCAGCCACTGAACCCTAATGTTGAAAACTCACAATTCATAAAGTCTCAGATGTTCAGTACGGGCTGGGTCATAAACATGGAGAAAATCTGAGTGCAGGGAAGTCTGTTAGAGTCAGTGATGTCAGATCTGAGGTAATAAAAAGGTTAAATACCTGGAATACCTCACTTCCTCACAAGCAAAATTTATACTTGTGTTTAACGAGGCTCTTGGTCCAATATGGCTGTACCATGCAGCCTTCAAAACAAGCAGCATGCTGCAAACTTGCATTCCTTGTCCTTTAATGGATAAATAACTTTAAATACCAGCAGTGCATGTGCCTGCTTTTGCACTGAAGGATGGATTAGGGAAGTGTATTGACTTGTTTTTCACTTCAGTGAAAACACTTTCCATGCAATCTATAGATAACAATGAGCAAAGAGTCAGGCAATGCTGCTTAACAAACCCACTTACTTTAAGTGCACTTAACTGTAAATACCTTATTCCTGAAAAAGTATACTGCCTACATAGATGTATCATAATGCTTCAATTTTTGAAACTGGAAGGCAGATGAGCTACCTCCTTGGGGACCATTTTGTAAAATTATGCGCACTAGGTGCAATCTAGTCCACTCACTGTCATAGAAAAAAAAAAAAAAAAAAAGCATTTTCTAAAGGCATGCCTGTGAGTCCTGTGAGCCCTAGGGATGAATCTTGTCTGGAAGCAAGGATTAAGTATTCAGAGATAACAGAAAAATCACCTCCCTCTTCAGCTCACGAGTGCAGGCCTTCAACTCCACCACAGCATGTGCTGGACACTGCAGCACAACCCATAAAGAGCAGAATCACCCAGAGCAACGGTTCTCGAACGAAGACTTGGGTGCCCAAAGAAATATTTGAATGGCTACTAGGTCCTACACCTCACCCACACTGCCGTGGCCTTGGAGAGCCATTAGGAAAATCTGTGTAGAGGCGGCTCACCATTCTGAATGGTCTTCTCAGTGCAAATACAAAAGTCCACGCTGATGCAGCCTCCTCCCGAGGGGTAAGTCCACCAACCCACACCCAACCGCAGCAGGGCAGAACCAGTACCCCTGAATGGCACGGGACCACCCGTCCACCCTCTTAAAAGCTGTCCTGCAAAATCTTGAGGATGTAGGCAGTGGTCCCAGCCCCTTACTCCAGCAGCCTGAGCATGCTCCCATGCCAGCAACATGTGCCTGCAAGAAGAAATTTGCTCAGCATTTACCAGAGCCAGTAAGCTCCTGCCAGTGTACCCCTGAATCTTTGCTGGGAAAAATATGAATGTATCCTTCTGTCTGAAGGCATTTGAGTAAGACAAATTCTCAGGAAGAAGTTCTGCACAGATGCTGTATAGACTAACATGCACAGACTTGAGGCATGGCCTTGAAACTACAGGGCAGAAAACTGATAGCCAGAAGCCAGCCCTCACCCGTATCTCACCTTCCTTGTGGGCTTTTAAGCTGTGAGGTTATAGCCTGAGCTAGGTGGAGTTTGTCACGCAGCACCTTGCAGGATCACCGTGTGCATCCTGCAGACCCAGCTGCATCATAGCCAGAGGCAGAAGAGCCTGGCTGGAGGTGGCAGCCAAGGGTACAGCCTGTTCTGCTCCACAAACTTCTAAACATTTTGGGTGGCTATACACAGTTCTTGTATTTGTTCCGTCAGCATGCTCAAAAGTCGCGTGACAAGCATTATGTACAGCCTGTCCTCACGCACAGAACAAAGCCGCCCAATTTGGTATGCTCCTCAGGTGACTGAAGTACCAGCGTTTTACAAAGTGGCTTATTCAGGAACAAACTATGTATGTGTCACTGCTCTCTGCAATAAATGTAGAAAGTTTTATAGTGCATTTGATAAATCCTTGGCTTTTTTTTTTTTTTTTTTTTTTTTTTTTGTATCATTTAACTAAAATTTTATGTTCAGGATTGCTTTCTGCAATACAGAATGCAAATGAAAAAGAAATGTGGGAAAAATCACATCTCCAAGCAGAAAAATAAATAAATAAATAAATAAATAAATAAGTGTGCTGGGTTTAAAACAGATGGGTTGTACCGGTTGTACCTGGTGGTTCTGTATAGCCCTGGGTGACAGCTACGCTATTCCTACGCTTAGAGCAAGAAATAAGGGAGAGGAAACATGTCTGTATGGCTGTTGCATTAATACTGTTTTAGGGCTCTGGGCGTTGTGGGTCTGGCATTATTAGCTGTGCCTCAACAGAAGGTTAGTCCAGGTTCCACAGTTGCCCACAGGCCCTGGCCTGGAGGACGTTGTGCATGGAGGTCCCTCCCTTCTTCTGAAACACACCTGATGTGGGAGGAGAAAGCCTGTGACCCCTTCAAGTAGCTTTTCTGCCATACCATCCCCAGTGGTCTAGACCTCTGTAACACTTTATGGCCATGTGCAGTCTCAGAAATAGGATGTCAGAGCTGACAGTCACAATCTATCCTTCCTGCAAGGCTATTAAGTGTGACAGCTAACACTCACCCTGAGCTAAGGCCGTTTTGAAAGATCACTTGAAGGCAAGTCGCTGAAAAACACACAGGCCCTTTCAAATGGTAACAGCGAGACCAGCGCCAGTGCTGATTTTCCTTAGCTTCAGATACAAGGTCACACAGTAGGAGAAAAGAAAAAAGGAGGAAAAAAAATAACCAACTAAACAAACAAAATTAAAACAGAAAAACAGCATGTGCTGTATAATGGAATTATTTTAACAAGAAAATCACTCATTCTCCTCAATTATTCACAAATATTCATTCAGCCAGCCTGGAATCTAACCTTTTCCCTCCACAGATTGTCTTCACTTTACGTTGGTACTTGGTAATGTGTATACCACATACGAGAAATTAACTTCAGTCCTAGCCCAGAGGAACACTAGAGAAGGAAAGGAGCCAGCACTGCTTTTATCACCTGTGCTGGTTCCAGCCAGCCAGCACCAAAAGTTCTTGCTTCTACCCCAGAAACTTCCTGCAGCAAAGGAACAATGCAGATCCACAGTAAGGAGCAACACAGTAAGATCTGACATGAGCTCCTGACAGAAGCACAACCTTGTATGCAATATTAGTAGGTCAGAAGGATGCGGCAGCATTGTCAAAAGGCACAACTAAGGATATCGAGACCAGTGATAAAGAAGTGGTGGCTCCTCTTTTGCTTTATGTAAAATGACTGCAATTCCAGTTAATACTTTTAGCAATGGCTCTACTACTTCAGAAGACTATGAGCAACAAGTGTTCAAAATTTATCAGCTTACTCATCTGATGTTGTTTTCTTCAGCATACAACATGTCACTGGATGGATTACTCATCACATTTTTGAAAGTCTTCTCCAACATCCCATTTCAGTAACATCCACTGATTTTATAGAGCACTGAGCACTTAACACAGTCAAATTATTTTCATGTAACTACTATAAAATTAGCCCCTCTGGCCACAGCTCCACAGGTGATAACAAAAAAGTGCTATACCTTGCCTGTCGTGCTTACAGCAACATTCCGGTTAGACATCAGAAAGATGTCTAAAGATTTTATCAAGGCTGCTCAGCATTTATTTTAAGCAGCTTATCAGAGCAACTACCCAAAAAGCATCCTCAGACTCAACAAAAAAGTTACTATTATTATAGTTCATGTATTTAATTACAAGAACTGCTTAAGCTACTTAGAACTGTTAATGCTTACAGCACTACATTCATCTACCACATTTTTAGACCAGTATTTCAGAACTTCGCCCTCTTTCATCTGCAAGTGTCCTTGAAACACTTGGCCACTGAGAAACTATCTTGTATATTTTTTAAGTCTTTCTACTATTAGTTGACAAGAACTTTTCAGATTTAATAGAATTTCCAAATTCACAGAATTCCCAACCGAGTGCTTCTAAGTGAAGCACTCAGACACAGGTATCTGTAAGATGTTAGTAATGCATCAAAATGTAAAAGTGAATTACTCCTTTAATCTGTTTAAGAGAACTGATTCTACTTCAAAGCCCGGATAGACTGGAAAATTCTGCAAGATTCAGGAATGAAAGTAGTAGTCCAGAAGCAAACTGAAAACTACTAAAGGCATGCTAGGAAATACAGGAGTTTTGGGGGCAACAATGTCAGTTGGTCCATACAGAAAAGATGCCCGTGTTCTTACCTGCTCTGTTAGAGAAACTTCCACTGCAGCCCCAAACTTCCCTTTCCCAACAGAGGACAAGATTGTCTAGGATTCTAGGATTCATGTGTGTGTTTTGGTTTTTGTTTTTTTTTTTTTCCAATTCCCAAAGAATATTCATATGAACCATTTACCTTTGTGACTAAGAAAACTAGGTAACTGCAGATATGTAACTTCAGAAAAACTTCTCACCAACTGGAGTATTTGAAAATGCTCTGATTAACAGCATACTGGCAAATAATCTTTTAATTATGGCTTTAATTTATTTTTGACAAATAACTACAGGTATTAATTGGAAAAATTCTGTAGGAATAATTGATATCTTAATAAAAAAACAACAGTCATATCTGTTTCCACTGTGCAGTTTATTCAGTTTCAAATTAGAAAAAAATACTAAGTATTTGACAATTCACATGCATAAACTCAAACATTACAGCCCAAAAGAGTACTGATTTCGTTCAGTCTTGTTGTTAAGGCGTTCAGGAATTTCATCTAGACAGACATATATCTGGAATTAAAAAAAGAAAAAAAAAAAAAAAAAAGAACCAAAATGGAGAGGCAAGCTATAATGCAGTTTTATTTCTGTTAACAAATATGATCAAAGTGAGTCCTGGTAGTATGTAGTTGCATTCTTCATCTTTTCAGTTGTATATAGCTGATAGGAGTCAAAGTGATTGGGAAAGAAGAGTTATCTTCAGCAAGTTTTCTTCAACAGTGTCTTGATTTGGAGTGCTGAATAAGCCACTGCAATGTTATGTCTGCCAGGACAGATAAAACAAAATGAAAAACTCAACAGCCTGTTTGCAGAGGGGACAACAGAGCAGGTTAATACAAATAAAAACAAACAAACAAAATCCAGATACCACAGATCTTCACTCACACCTAATTAAAAATTCAGAACTTAAGACTCCAGGGTTCTGTTTTCTGTTGCTTTTTGTTTGCTTCTAAGTTATGTGCATTTTACACTCCTGAAATATGATGGTTGACATCAAGTTCTCTAAGCCACAGATGAAGAACTATTGGAAAAGCAAAGATTTAAGATGACCATAAAATGTACTGCAAAATCCAGACTGGAATGAAATGCAGTATGAGAACAAAGGCAGAAATACATGACCAGAAGAAAAGAGAAGGGCAAGCATCTGACAAGACATTAAGAAGCCATTTAGGTAGATTGTAGGAGTCCAAGGTCTCTGAAACACATGGAACAGTGGAGTAGAATTTGATAGCTGAAATTGGTCCCCCTCCTGACACAACATCATGCACTGGGCTGAAAACTGCAGCAGTTTACAAACTGATTCATGAGCAGATTAGATGCTTTTGCCTCAAGGCAGTAACATCTGTCAGGGAAGAGGGAAGAGTGTCAGGGGGCAGCAACAACTGCAGCCCTCAAATTTAAATTTGTTGTCGCATCTGTGCAAAGTTCAAGACATCACTCCACGAATATTCTGGCAGAGCAGCTTAGGCACGGAGACTGCAGACAACAGCATCCCACAGTATCCAAAGCTAATAACTATATACTAATCTTCCACAGTCTCTCAGGACCCAGAAGTTGGCAGCCTTACACCTATGCCCCTTGATGAGACCCGTTAGCTACGTTGCAGTTTGCACTGAAAAATGACTCTCTCATTCAACTGCATTGACATCAATCAAAAATGCAGACAAAGAGGTCAGCTCCCACTCTTCTCCTTAACAGCCTAGTAGTTTCATCACTTTAATAAGCTACATATATTTTCATTACTGTTTTTCATCATCGATATTTGCCAGTCCTTTGATCTCCCCAGGTTCTTGCTCTTGCTTTCAGTTTCTCCAGGTGTTCTTCAAAATATGGCACAGGAACGAACACGGTGCTCCAGTAATGCTCACAATGTTCTGAACACACAATATACACTATCTAGTCCCATCTGTTATTTCGTTGTGTGCATATTCAGGAACCAGTTCAGCCTTTCTAAGCACAGCATTACACTGGAAGATACTTGACCGATTCTCAACCAGGACTTGAGTACTTTTCATCTCTACTCTCAGAACTACCACAAGTAGGTGATCTGTAGGTGTAGCTGTTCTGTATCAGTGATCCTTTACATTATTTTCTGATTTGCAAATTCCAGCACACCTTTTACTGCATGCTTTTTTACTCCAGGTCATTCATATAAATGAGCTAGGATTAGAACCTACTTTCTCCAGGATCCGTCCAGAAATAATGCTGATTGTTAGTGTCTCATTACAATACCACTTTGAGATCCTCCACTGCAGCCTTGCTGATTTGATGGGGATCAAATGCCACATTTATAAAACCTGACAGACAAGATGGTACTTACATAGTTGGGGAATATATCTGAGTTTTGAACAAACTAGTTCTTACTTAACTCAGAGCCATGCAATTTCTGAAGCCAAGAAGCTTCTGGAGTCCATCACCAGCAGTCTTCAAACTTGCTTTCCCTATATTCTACTTTCTTCCTTTCAGTGTTAGCTGAGGCCTGTGTCCATCTCAATCTGCCCCTCACTTATGCAGATAGTCCGGATTATGCAGTCTTCCTCAATCTTTATATCCCTAAGCCTATTCTTCCCAAGTTTAACAGTGCATTCTTTGTCCTTCCTTCACTCAGAAATAATGGCTGCACACCAAACTGCAGCAAAACTAGACCTTTTGAACCACCTTACCCAAACCCTGTACACCATTTCCAAAAGAATACATGAGTGTCCTGCCTGACACTGCCTAACAAGTTCCTGACAATCACTCAGCTGAAATCTTCCCAACTCTCTGAAGCCCAGGTGTCATAGCAGTCTCCTCACTACCTCCACTACCTGTTTCTCCCTGCCTGTGATGAACATTTCCCCTGCTGCTGGGAGAAACTGGCTTTCCTCCCATTTCCACTCCCACTGTCTCTCACTCAGCTGAGTTCTACAGAGCTGCACAACTCTTCCGACAAGCCTGGTTTCTTCAAGAAGCAGCTATAAATATCTACCCAGGCTGCATCCCTCCCAACCAGAACCACCTGTCTTAGCAGTGTGCAGGGAAGAAGGGTGGCACAGAGGCAGCATGTCCACAGCCAAGTGCTGCTGCTGGCACAGTCTGTGTTCACCCCACTGGCAGCGCTGGCCTGGCCCACCTTCCCTCCCACTCACCTCAGGGGCCCTGAAGAGCTCAGCTTTCTCCACAGGGTACCCAGGGAAGGGAAGGGGAGAACTTGACAGAGGAAAGGGATGGGGAAATGGAGAAAAAAAGAACGGAAGAGAAAGAGAGAGAAGGGCAAAAAGAAAAGGCTAAATGGGAGACAACTTCATAAGGCATTTATAGGTCCTCACAGACTTTAGGATAAATTCAGGGTGTCTCCAGTAGGACAAAAGCACTAGTGACATGCACGTAAGACCTGATTACAAAGTAAAATCATGAATAGGAACACTTATCAAAACTTATTTAATATCACCTAATAACTGGAAGGCCTTCATACCCAGTTACTATTTTTTTGCAAAAGTAACACGTTTTTTGTGCAGCATTCAGGTAGTCTGGTTTTTTTAAACACATTTTTCCAAAGCTCCTGTCAAACTAATGTTATAACTTCTTGTGGGACTGAATCACTCTAGAAGTGATTTTTAAATTATACATAATTCTGTATTAAAAGCAATTCTATTGAAGGAATACTATTTGAAGCAAAATCTTTCAAAGTAATTTGAGATTTTCAGTTATATGTTGGAGCTAGATATTCAAATCTCATTAATGTTTTAAAACATCTTATCCAAAGTATACACTGATGATGCCATAAGAAAATGAAGCTTACCGATGTTATCCTTCTCTTTACAGGAAATAGAATAGCAACAGATTTCTCTGTCTTGAATAGCTGAAAGGTTTCTACAGAACAACAACAACAAATCGTTACATGATGTTATAACTTCACAAAAACTGACAACAGAAATTGCCATTAAATTACATATTTCCTTCTTTTTATTCAGTGGGTTAAATTCTAACCTCAGATACTCAATTTTTAAAATATGCTATGACATAAAAAAGTTTTTTAAATTAAAGATTTTAAGGTGATAAAGTCATTTCAAACATTCGAATTTCTCACTAAGTCAATACAATAGTGAATAATAAAAAAGCAGAAATCCATAAGCTGACAATAAAATTCTGTACTGGCAACCGAATAACAGTTTGTCTTAGCATTTACTTTTTACTCTTTCAAATTAGAATTCAATGTTTTAGATCTAATTAAATCTTGCAGTCGAACAACAGTACTCAGCATTAATATTCAAGAAGCTTATTATATCATACACAAAGATATCAGATACAATTCCCACTGAAAGGATACTTCTACAGTTAGGAAGACACGGCTTTTTTATTTACTTGTTTTGTTACAAGAATTTCCCTATTCCCCCTCAGCATTTTTGAACACTGTGCTATTTTTCATTTGTTTATCCTCACACAAGTCACAGAAACATGCAAGAAACAGATGATGCTCCTAGAACAGATGGGAAGTAGAAGCACTAGGAAGGGAAGTCTTAAGCTTTGGAGAAAAGGACTTGGTGGACCTGGCAGACACTAAGTTGAACAAGAGCCTGCAGTGTGCCCTTGCCACAAAGAAAGCCAATGGTATCGTGGGCTGCATTATGAGGAGTGTTGTCAGAAGATCAGGGAAGGTGATCCCTTCCCTCTACTCAGCACTGGTAAGGCCAAACCTGAAGTACTGTGTCCAGTTCCAGGCTCCCCAGTATGAGAGACACAGACATATTGGAGAGGGTCCAACAAATGGCCATGAAGATAATTTAGGGACTGGAGCATCTCTCCTGTGAGGAAAGGCTGAGAGAGTACAGACCGTTCACCCTGAAGACAAGGCCCGGGGCGTGGGGAGTGGGAGGGATATTTTATCAATGTGTACAAATACCTGAAATGAGGCTATAAATAACATGAAGTGGTGTCCAGTGACAGTACAGGGCAATGGGCACAAACTGAAGCACAAGAGGTTCTGTGTGAACATCAGGAAACACTTTTACTCTAAGAGTAAGCAAGAACTGGAGCAGGTTGCCCAGAGATATGGCATAGTCTCCCTCCTTGGAGATACTCAAAAGCCATCTGGACATGATCCTGGATAACAGGCTCTAGATGGCCCTGCTTGTTTAAACAAGCGGCCTGGATCAGATTATTTCCAAGGTCCCTTCCAACCATTATGTGATTCTGTGATTCCTAACTCTCAGTTTAGTTGCTTGGCCTTTGGACCATCCTTCTATACTGAAAGCTTTTCTTTGCTTCCTATTGATTGCAATTATGTGATCTGAGATACAGAAACCTGTTCTGCAAAGTTATTGCTATACCACCCATTTTTACAAAATTGTGTTTAAAATTACCCTTACAATGCAACAGTTTAAGTTAGTTTCAGTTATACATAAAGATATGCTTTGGATACGTGCCAAAAATATTCCAAATTGCTTAAATTTACAGAAAATAGTTTGAAAGGTTCTGTTGTAATGCCATTCAAGCACTAATCTGCCACTACAAAGTACTCGGAGAAGTGTAAGTGAGCCTATTACTATCTACCAGTTTTATCTTCAGTGATGGGAAAACAGGATTATCTGAAACAACTTTGCACAACCGAAATAATGATCAAGAGAAGTTCAAATCTCCTGCAGTCAGTTATCAGCCTAGATTGCTACTTCATCTGCCAGCAGAACTTGAAGTGGAGTATCTGAGAATGTAAAATAGAATCTGTTATACCTAGCTATTGCCACAGACTACTAATGACTTTCTCTTACATACCCCATTCCTCAGCATTTCAGCTTTTTACACAGCCCAGCTACTTACAATTTCTCAATTAACTGCTTTTCATCCAGTGCACCTGGGAGGTCTCTTTTATTTCCAAGGACTAACACCTGAAATAAATAATTCATATTTATGTTAGTCCAGGGACAGTAGAAGTTTATTTTTGTCTTTAGCCACCTGCTGGCATTATTTTGGATCTCACAACCAAGTATTTAGAATGCAGTAACTGACATACTGAAAACGACCAATGTCTGTATGAGCAGCCTGGAAATACCCCTTCCAGTATGGGTCTGGTGCAGGTACACATCGTTTGAAAACTGAACCTGTCCAGTTGTCTCTGGTTGTATCAGTATCAGAAGTTCCCTATGTGGATCCCTTTAGCATGAAATTAAAACTCTTAAGGGAGCATGCACCAGTGCACTCAAGCCACCAATGGTCATTCAATCCACAGGAACAGACTGTTCACAGAAGTAAGGCCCCAGAAGTAGATACTGGGTTCTCAAGACCACGATTCTCTCCACAGTTCTGCTTCCCTGCTTCTTAACATAGGTAAACCAAGGCACCCAAACCACAACCCACCCAAACACCAGCTAAATGACTGATTCCTTTCCCTCCTCTCTTTGAGCAACCATGGTAAAAAATCAGATGACAGCCATGAGGAATTAAGTCTGAGAAATGTGGTAAATCTACCAAAGAGATGCTGGGACTTAAATTTCCTATACAATACACAATACTTAAGACCTCAAGTATAAATTAAGGTCAGATGAATGGTTTGAGTACATTCTAAGATAAAGTAAGCAACAAAGGCTTTTCTAATTATGGTTACATTATTGTTTTCCAGATGTGTTGCAATTCCGAGTCAAAGTCAGGATTGTTCCATTATTTTCCATGCAATTGGAACACATAAAAACTCATTATTTGCACTCTCAGATTGAAAAAGGTACCTTAAAATCTATAATGCCAAAACCTAAATAAAATAAATTGAAGAAAGTTCAAACTAGCTACTACCTATGAAATAAAAATAAGTAAAAATACATTACTGCACCTTGGAAATTACTGTGCTGGTCAGGCTGGGCAAATGAAATATAGTATAATAACACATAAAAGCAAAGAAGCTTAATTAAGTACTTCTGAAGATATTAGAGACCTACCCCGTCAAGGAAGGGGCAATAAGAAGTAAATCAGAATGTGCAAACAGTAAAATAGAAAGACGTCACTGCCCATGACTGGTCTGACCGTGCATTTCTGTAAGATTTGTTCCATATGTAATTAACATAGAAAAATGCAATAATAATATCAAAACTTGTAATAAAAATGGAAAATTACTTGAAAAAAATCTCCTCTGAGATGGAAGCATTTGCCTAATTTTATTTTCATGGTGATTTGATGGGGACTCTTGTTGACTTTGTCTACTCATCTGCAGCTGACTCCAAGCATTTTCACTGGCAAATACTTGCTTACATAAACGGGCCAAACAAGATCCATGAAGTCATTAGTAACTTTTCCCTGATTTGTATATAGCATTACTTGTTCTTATGATCTTTTGTTGATGCCAGCATCAAAGATCAACGCTTATCAGATTGACTTATACTAGGTCTCAAACGGCAGATTACATTTAACTGAACATCAGACTCCAACTTCGTAATTCCTGACTAGAATTTCAACAGGACGTACTATTCTTTGACATCTCTTACTTGAGAACCAAAGTATTTTTGTACTTTTTCCATACATTTTTAATTTGAAAAGCTAAAAAAAAAAAAAAGTCAAGAGAAAAAGACAAATTCCTCCACAATCTCTGGAAGCAGAGGTGACTACTTGATGTTAGCATCTACCAACCTTCAGTAAGACAAATCTCAGGTGTCTTAAGATACTGCCACAAACATATCTAGGTCAGCAGTTTAAACCCAGCCAACAAGGGGACTGACTGGAAATAATTATTATCTGATAATGCCACATGTGAAAATGAATTTGTTCCAAATCTATTCTGACCTTTAGACTAGAAAATGTACAAACACACTGCAGCACTGATAAGATGCCGAGTCATGTGAAAAATGTTACTTTTTTTTTTTTTTTTAAAGAGAGCTTGCTGTGTTAAAGCTGCATTACATTTACACTAGTATTTTCAAGAGTCCAGGAGAATCCATTCATGAGGATTTAAGACTACACAGTCTACATTCAGGTAACAACCATAAAAATCAAAATACTTACGGGAATTCCATGCAATTGTGGCTTATCTATCAAACTGTGTAGCTCATTCTTTGAAGCTTCTACTTTTTCTAAGTCTGCTGCATCCACCATGTAACTGCAATGGGAAAACAGTTATTTATGATATTGTCTGCTACTTACAGGAAGTTGCATTAAAACTTCTGAAATGTGACAAATGTGTTCACATTGACAACAGCATTGAAACTATATAAACCTTCCATTTATTAACACAGGAAGACACAGAATTAAATATGAGCTGTGGGGAAAAATGGCCTGGAAAATGCAATTTCTTACATAAGTGGGATTTGGGATATGTAAAAAACATTCCTTGTATTGTGCTGGTTCCTCTTACTGAATGGTTTGACAGGTCTAAGCATCCCATTAAAGACTCTTCCAGAAGCAACTGTTTCTATTGGAAGGATTTTTTGCAGTAGGAAAATCCAACATCATCAAGATACTGAAGAGTCATAGGCAAATGGATGGAAAGAATGGCCACTACTAAATACATCTGTATCTATATCTAGTGCTAGGAAACAAGAATATTACAAGCATAGGAAACAATTTTGTGCCAGCTGCATAACGTAATACCTTTCATCCAGATGCCAGTGAAGTCAAAACAAGACATTTTAATATGGTAAATTAAGTAACTCACTCTTACAATCCAAATAGTTTTTATTGAATTCTGCTTTCTGCTGCAACATCAGTCAGGTTCTGAAAAGGACACTGCTGCATATCTTATGCTTACTCTTTGTTTTCATATTATTACCAAGTTCGTGTAAGCAATTGGCCATAAGAGAAAAGCAGCATAATTAAGAAAGGGTAAGTAATTGAGATGGAAAGGAATAAAAGCGTATCTATATCAATATGTATTTTAAGTTATGTTTTATATAGGCATACACAAGAGAACTTACACCACTGCATTGACTCCTCTGCAATAGCGTTCCCACATGCTTCGAAACCTTGGTTGCCCTCCAATGTCCCATACCTGGAAAAGGTAAAAGCACACCAACCCCAAAACTTTTTAAGTACACAGAACTAACAAAACAACTCTTACATGCAGCATGCAGGTTGTATTTACTCTGCCTAAATGTAGGCAGCTCTTAAAGTAATTGTCCTCAGAGACAGGTCTTCTCAGCCCATTACAGTCAATGGGCAAGTCAGTCCTATGACCATAACAGCTACAAATGCCCACTTGGACACCTCTACCCTTTTCCTCTAACTGCAAGAGAAGTCTATCTCAGATAGCAAATACACAGTCTAAAACCCACAGAGAATAGCTTATATGAATGAAAACAGTTAAGGATTTGCATTTTTGATGGAGCTAGGGAGACCTGAGACAAGAATGCATCGAGCCTTCAGTGGAATAAGGAAGGATACTGATAAACAGTTGTTCAGAGAGTAGAGAGAATCCATGCAAAGGTCGATATATGCTAGGGAACTCCACTACCTCCACAGCTTTCCCATTTGTTCATTAAATGTGCTTTAAAATACATGGTTTTGCTGATTAGAACCAAAAAGGAAACAGTAGTGTAAGGCAGGCCTTACACTTAAGATTAATCAGTAAATCTTAAGGAAGGGAAGCTCAAATTCTTCTTGGGATTTTATAAGCTCCAATCCTGCAAATACATACACACATGCTATTAGTGCTGGACAATGCCACTGAATTCCTTATCATCAAAGGGCTACCCCATCATTTTTCTGTAAAGGAGGAAGTTATTATGCTGTGCTTGCAAAAAAAAAAAATCAGTATTTTTGGTGGATAAGAATAAACAGCTTCAGAACTGTTTCCAAGATCAAAAAAAAAAAAAAAAACAGGGAAAGAATCTAAATCACACAGGCAACGGCTGCATTATGATGCAGCTGTTGCAGCTACATCCAAAGACAGTTGTGTACAAGTGACACACTCTTTAAAATATTGATGAATACTGAAAAATAAAAGGATTGGATTTGTTTCTATGTCAAGGGCAAAAATTCCTTATTTCAATCCGATTTAACTATCAGAGCAGTATATTCCATAAGCCTAAACTAGGAGGCATATCCATTACAGCATAGACTGAATTTAGAAGTAGCATGCACAGAAGCAAAAATGTATGTCTTCTAAATGTTCTTAAGAGTTGTTTTCATATTTATACTTCCTAAACACAAACACATTAAAGCTGCTGTGGCAGTAAAGACTTGCACAAAACAGACTTAATAGACCCTTGGGGTAAGGACTTTTTAAAGTAATGTGGGGCTGTATTTTTTACTCCACAGTCCATAAATCATATTTATGTATCAATTTCTCTATCATTTTCAACACCTTAGGTTCATATTTTGGAAAGAAATATTCCCCAAATCACCATAAAAGTCATTCCATGATTGACATCTTACCATTCCTCCTGGAATAAAATCAGTATACCACTTAAATGTAGATTGCCTTTGATCCCCTTTATAAGATTAAGAATTTTACACATTAAAGAGAGTTGAGTGAAATTCTGAACATGAACTGGGTACCAATTATTATCTGCAGTGACATTTGAGGTGCTGTTTCAGAAGTCTTAATAAAATACACCTTTTATTTTTAAAGCTTGAAAGAGACAACTACACAGTTCAATATTATAGTTAGATGACAAATCTCACACCAACACTAATTATTCCAATAACTCATCAGGACCTTGAAACTATCAGTAGCCATCTGGTGCACATCTGTGTGTCTGGAGAAGTAAACCACATTATTTTCTTGGTAGATCGGAGAGGAAAGAAGGGGAAAGAGGACAGAGCAGGCCAGCAGCAAGGTTAGATTTTTGAAGACTGATAGGCACGACTCCTGGTAGCCAGAAAGATCTACAAGATGATGTGGCCTGGACTAATCACAAAATAAATTCAAAATAGCAAAATACTGGGTTTGTCCTTGTTTGATAATATATTGCATCTATACTATATTAAATTGCACTACAGAATGATTGTTACTGTCATTAGGAGAAAGAGTCACCTTGAAGCAATGGGAAGATAAGTCATTTCCAGTCAGTTTCCCTAATAAGGCTTACAGCTATTCATTAAAGTACAACACAAAGGACACAAGAGAGATTAGGTGTTTCTGATAGCACTTTGAAATCCATTTTATATCAATATATTAAGTTATAATTACGTTAACTAAGGAAATAAGCTGATAAAAAATCCCTCTCCTCCTTGTTTCTGAAATTAAAATGGTGCAAGTACTAACTTCCTATTAGTCTTTACTATATTGAATAGCCAGTAACAGTGTTAGCTACTTTATTCCAAATAATTCTCTGCCTCAAACCATTTTCATTGTAAATGACTGAACAGAGAGAACTGTGTAACAATACGGGGCACCCAAGAAGGAAAGGGGAGATGTGTTAGCATCATAGATGTTTTCGTGCATGAGCCCTGCATGTTTTGTACAGCACTTATTTTTGTACCCCAGTATTTAATACACAGGGAAAACATTCTGGGTGTGAACTGGGAGAGGTGGGGGACTAGATCTGAACAACAGAACATCAAGTAAGCTGAAAAAGAAAAGTTAATTTTGTCTAGGTGATTTTTAAGAGACTGGGTTTCAAATTGCTCCCGTGGCTTTTGTTGGGCCCTCAGGAATGTAATTTTCACAATATTTAATAGGTAGCTTTATCCTTAGACCAGCTGATGTTAAGAATCAGGCAATGCCTATACAAGATGACCAAACTAAACAGAGGAAGAATTTATTTAATATCCATTGCCATTGCCTCAGAGGAGCTTAAAATCTCAAGGAGTTGCTGGTTAAGGCTAAACCTCAGAGGCACACACCCTAGTCTTACTGCATTTTATAAATCGCTATTTTATCTGTCCCTGTCTATTCCTGTGGAATAGTAATTCTGATCATGCTTGCAGGTCCATGCTCCCATACCATATTGCAATGTTTTATTTTGTAAACTAGAGTAATCCCTGCACGTTGGAATGACCATTTCCCATAGTGCTTATACTTACCTGTTTAGTCAAATTCTTCTCAAACAGGAGTCTCTCTGATTATGTCTTGTGTTCAGCTTCCATACTTCATGTGGCTCTAAGGCTCCCTCCTAAGACTGCAGCTACCAGCTATGCTTAAGGAACAACCTTTTGCAGAGGTGTATCATGACAGCTGAGCAAAAATGCAGTTATGGCATACGTTCAAAGGTTTGCAAAAGCTTTCAGTGACAGAAAGGCTCATTAACATTCTAGTTGTGCTTCTTTTAATTAGCTTTTATTGTGGGAGGGGGTTTGACAGTTAATGAGAAAGTTGCAGGAAGGGAGAAGTAGTATTTTCCAGATGTCAGTATTTCATGGCTTTTGTTTTTCAGACATGCTGGATGGGATTTACCTTCTGATAGAGATGCGTACAATGACACATCTGTATGTTGATGCATGGGCTCAGTACCTAAGATCTCACTGTGGTCTGACAGCTGTTCAGCTGACCCAAAGCAATGTCTTCTTTAGGATGACAGCATTATGCCCTGGGGCTGTTGGTAGCAACTAGAGCTCCTCTCACTATTAAAGGAGCTTAACCCTCAGGCAGACATAAAGCTGTTTACATTCAAGCATCTTAATTTGCTAGCTGAAACTGACTCTATGAGCACCTGAATGCAGAAATACATCTTTCTAGTTGGAAGTACTCAGAAAGTATCACCCAAAAAAAACTAACCTGAACAAATAAGTTAAAGGATTCTAAACTTAGAAAAATATTTGGGCAGAATAAGGTAGCATCAGCAACACCTGACAATATGTTGTACACAGACAAGTCCATGTACACTGACACAACTTAAGAGCTTGCACATACACAGCAAGCAGGTAGTATTCAAAGACAACACAATGTGAAAGGACAAGGAACAACTGGAAAGCACTGGATTTATTTCCTGCAACTTCAGCCACCTAAAATGTAGGCATGTAACCCAACTTAAAAGCATCTTCTTGGGATTACAGAGGGAGCCCTGAGGGCACCGAAAGCAGAAAACAATGACATCTGCCTTATGCATCTCCCCTATCAGGTGAGCCATTCTTGGAAAGTACCCACTGCTTTCCTCTGAATTTAGACAACTGACCCAGGCTGGCTTCCTCCTTTTAACCTGTCTAGGGCTGGGGGGGGAAACCCTGAACAGTCACCTACTCTAGACTGGATCCTTCCTTCAGTAATGTTCACCTTTCTCATCTAATAAATGGGAAGAATAAAAAGAATTAAACAAACAACCTTAAACTTTTAAATAAAAAAAGTCATGTGGCTACATTTTCTGCAGGCAATACTTCCCTGAACACTGTGTTCCTTGAAATCAGTCTTGGTCTGTGAAAGAACCTGTTGACACCCCCCACTGGTGATAAAGCCCCCCAAAAAAGAGCGCTAAAGATCTTAAACATTTTTGCAATTAGATAATTTATTTTAGTCACATCAGGAAGAAAAAAAAATACTGAATGCACACTTCACATAGTTTATAATTATTTGATCATAATGCTTTCACTGAAGAAGTGGAAACAAACTTCGATTTGCAACACAAAACAGCTGAGTAACTTCAACTCCTGAAAACAAGCTCAGAGGCATTTTAGTAGAGAGGGTGTTTCTCAATGATGAGAGTATTTCTGCCATTGTATCAGAGACATGAGGTACAATGTCCAAAGGATCAACAGCTGGATCATAAGCAGGACACAAAAGCAAAGTGTTCTCAGTAACCATTTTCTGGATCTAGTGCTGCTTACATCCGCACTGTGTTCAAAGGCAGGATAGCACCAGGGAACCTAGATTTAGAGCTAAGATCCTTAACCAAGATGTAACACACCCCAAAATCCAAGGAGCCAATCCCTCCTAGCCTCAATATTGAGTTTTCCCTCAAGAAGAAAGCCCAGAAGTTGGATGACCATGTGCAATCCTTTGCACACACTTTTCATGTGACCATGAAGCAGGCTCCCGACACCAAAATCCTAGAGACCCTGGTGAAGGCTGGTAAATAGAAGTTGTAAGCTGTAAGGAGAACTTGCATTTGGAAAACCGACAGCAAGGAGACCAGAGGCAAGGACATTGCTAGCTCAAAAGGGCTGATCAATAAGTCCTGTAGTGATTATTAATTTTGCTTGTCCTTGAAGAACGTATAGCCATGAAAGCAAAATGAGTATTTGCTCAACAGCAAAAGCTAGTGGGATGCACAACAGTGTGTATGCTGGGAAAACATACTCAAATATTGTTAGACAACAAAAGGACATTCTCCCACATCAGATTTAACCCCCAGAGCAGCTGCGTGGCACTCTCCTCACATGTCCCCTCTTGCCCTCTACTTCTCGGGTCTGAGCAATCCTGACAGATTCTTGGCATTTATCAATGAGACAAAGCTGCTGAGCAGAGCGCTAATCAGAGGCAGCATTTATGGTCCCCTGGTGTCCCAGCAGGATATTCAAATAGGACACACGTTTAAATAAGCTGCAGATAACTTCAAGCTGAGAATGGATACGAAGAGAAGATCAGAATCCTAAATTATCTGGACCGATTACAGGAACAGTCTGAAATAAAACTGCTGTAATTTTACAAGCACAAGTTCAAAATGCCACATTCAGAAAGGGGAACCAAATGCACTGATGTAAAATAGACAACCAGGGAGAGACAGAGAACAAAAAACTCATACACAGTTCACTTAGTATGAGTCTTCAGTGTTGCAGGTCCTAAAACAGCATGTACTAGCAGAAGCAACTTATGTACCACTTTGGGAATATTTACTGCGCTATCCTCAGAGTCAGTGAGGCTCCTGTACTGGTTTTTACCATCAGTCTATACGAAAGATGTCAAATTTTAAAAAGCCAGATCAGCTTGGTGGCCCCCCACACATACTGGTGCCTGGGGTTGTTCCCTTCCAGAAGCAGACTTGGTCTTTCCCCTTTTGGGCCACATGAAGTTCCTGTCAGCTTACCTCTCCAGCCTATTGAGATCTATCTAAATGATGAGCCAAAAACCTTGTGAATCTACCACTCTGCTCAGTTTGGCAGCATCTGCAAACTCCGTCCCATCATCCAGATCCCTAATGAAGACGTTAAACAGACTCCAGGGTACATCACTAGCAAATGGACTTCCTGATGCGGTGACTTAGCAGGTAAGATATTTTTTATTGTTGCTGAATAGTAGGATGAAGCATTAAAAAGCAAGAGGATTATGTTTCTCTGTGAATATTTGGAAACTTGGAAGCTCTGCTATCTAGAGGAGGAAGGAATGCAGCAATGAAGGAAGCTGGAGAGGAGCACACAGTGCTGGAATTCTCCTCCTCCTCTGTTGTATTCAAGCAAACAGCAAGTAGCAAGAAGCTTGGCTTTGCCCTCCAGCTCATTTGCCTGCACTTGCCCAGGCTGCAGCTCCCATGGAAGGACGCTGGCCTCTAGTGGTGACAGCTGGAGTGACTGCAGCCCAACCTCTGCAGCTCCAGTTCCTTGCAGCGTTAGTCAGTGGGGCTGCAGAAACTGGCTGGTGGCGCGATTTTAAGACAGTAAGCTTAAAACAAAGTGAAATGGCAAGGAAAAGACGTTGCTCTTTTGCCTGTGTATACACATTTCTTGTGTTACTCTACTTCTTTTTCATATCTGAGGTTATTCTAAAACAACCACCGTGAGAATCAAAGGCTGATTAGTTGGAGCTTCACAATCATTTTAAACAATACATAGTGATGCATGCCTTCTGAGCCTCTCAAAATTTGGTATGTCAAAAGAAATGTTTTAGCTACTCCGTAGCCTATTGAACAGTAAATCTCAACAAACCAAAAGTACTACTAATACTGAGCTAATCCAGAAATAGAGCAATCCCACAAAATCAAATCACTCAGCAAACAACGAAATTTGTTCAGAATTAAACCCTCAAATTACTTCTGTCATAGTAATTTTGTCAGAAAACAAAGTGATAACTATCAGTTTCATTATAAACTTCATCAAAATAGTTTTAAGAGATCCCTAGACTGCAGTACATCAGGTATTTTGATGCTGGAAATCATCTTGTAATTTAATACCACAACCACAGCCTCAAAATCCATAATAAAGCTTCTTGCTGGATTCCAAATGGTGCCTGGTAAAATCTTTTCTCTTTTCCTCACCTGCTTTTTGGTAATTTCAGGTGACAGGTTTTATGAAATACATTGATACACTGAATTTATGATATTGGTATGCTGAAGTTTGGCAATACATGGTTAAAGCTAACAGCTTTACAATTCTGATCACACTCAACCACATGAGCCACATTAAAGACAAAATGAAATTGGCACTTGTCTACTCTTTAGACCTGCTTAAATCAGTGTTTTTCTTTCAGCATGGTTCAGATAAATACACAGGTATGTCAGTGGCCATACTTCTACACTCTAGGATTACAGACTAAATACGAGAATAAATCTGCTGACTTATGGAAGACTGCCAAAATAGTGAGAAAGTAGACAGCAGGGTCCTTAGTTTTTGCTGTCTTCCTGAGTTGTATGGAATCTAGAGATAGAACTGTAGCCAGGAAACCAGACGATGATGCTGCACTAGCGTAGTATTTCCTTTTTAGTGGCCTGACTGAAAGTATGGCAAAAAAAGATGAAGGATTAGTATCACCTACTTGTTGGCATTGTAGCTTTCTTTCCCTCAAGTGATCAATCTTAGCTTTCTGGATGACTTTTTGACTCAGATAATTTCTCAGTCTCATTCTTATGTTAAGTTTAATTTATTCTGTCATACAGTGTCCCCTTAGACCTTCGCAAAAGGTTAGATGCAGAACCTTTCTGCTTAATATGAAGATTGCTCCTGACATGCTTGAAGGACTTTACAGGTTTAGTAAAATAATGCTTTACCCAAGAATTCTAATAGTGGCTGATAGCTGGATATCATGCTATTTCTATGCTTCAGAAAATAACCTGCTTTGTTGTGAAAGGTTAAATAAAATTACACTCAAATTCCTTCCTCACTATTCTGCAAATAGTTCATTGAAGGATGAGCAAGAGGCATCCCCCTCAGCACACTCCAGTCATCAGCTTATCAACAAACAATGTAATTTCTTCTCACAATAAAGTAATTTTGGAAACTTTATCTAACAATTAGATGGTAAGATTTTAACAGTTTATTTAAATGCAGGAATATTCACTTTTAAGTACTTCTTGACAGGCTTTCAAGGAAATAAGCATCAATATATTGATGAGCCATATTCTATGCAATGAACATATTCTATGAGCCATATTCTATGCAATTCTATTCATATTGATGAGCCATATTCTCCCCAAACGCTTATTTTCACCTATACACTGTTGTAGCAGAGAGACCACTAGAATTTGTTGATAAACATTATTTTCAGTGCATATTGGTTTCCAAACTAAGTACTGTTTTCAAATCTAGTAAACTTACTACTAATGTTAGTACTATCCTCTTTTTCATATAACATGCTTCTTGAGAATGAAGTGTAAAACAAGGCAGTTTTACACAGAAACTCATTACCTCATCCCTGCATGAAGCTGACCTTGATATATCATCTGTGTAACCAATTCTGTTACAAACTTTCTTTACCTACTTGAACTATCCTCATTCAAAACACACTTTATTTTGAGGACTCTGTTTACTTGTAAAATACTTTTGTTTGTCTAGTTAAATGAACCATCAACAGCTTTCTCCGTTTCTTCCACATCTGACAATTTGGTAGCAGCACCAGTACAGCACTCCAACTGTCCTTCTGTTTTCTATACATAAACATTAAATCATGGCTTATTGTTTCTAGTCAAAAGACATAAAACAGGGGAACGGAAAGGCAATTCATACTCTTATAGATGATTTATCCTATCCATAATCTTTTATGGATTATTTATGGTTGAATGAGGCAACTTTTTTATTGACTGTGGCATACATGGACTTCTTTCATCAGTCTCATGGCAAGGCAGATGCGATGAGAATTATATAAACTGGATGTTTAGGAATAAATAAAATAGAGAATATCCTCTCCTGGATAAATTGGGCAGCACAGCCAATCAAATCTGGCAAATCAATAGATGGCTGCAGGAATGGTGCCACAGCCAGGGGTTTGGCTACTTAGACTTATTAGACTTATTCACTCCTTTGAATAAGTGAAAACTTAAGACAGTTTGACTACTTAAACAGAAACAAATAGCTTTGGCTTGCAAGCCTGCTGCTTCACATGTTGCTGCTTCATATCACAGTACTAATCAGAATTATGCCACTGGTCTAGTTCTCCTACACATCTGCCATTGACTTTTAAGAGGCCAAGAATGCATGGGATGGCCTTGGGATTCATATGCACTTGCAAGGCAGTACCTCTGATGTTCTTGTTCTAAATACACTATCTTGATTTGCTATCCCAGCTAGTGCACATGTTCATTTGTGTATAATAAGTAGAATCTTTGAGAAGAAAATCTATACCATTAGTGCATCAATCAGACTGTTCTGGTACTGGTGGCTATTGACTTCATAAATTCTCTTTCATAACTAATATGAATAATGAATTAATCATGAGGATTAGAAAAGCTTAAAACCATTCAAAGTTTGTAAATCCTAACAATATAGCATTAAACTTTTATTTAAAAAAATATTGCCACATTTTTCCAAATCCCCAATCAGCCTACTGTGTTCAGTGCATACTGAACACATAATTCTGGCAGCCCCCTAGCCACACGCTGTGTTAGCTGTACTTAAAAGTTTGTAGCTATCACGGTGGAAGGATGAAAAGCTTAATTTTAACTTAAAGAAAACTTATTTTTTTCTCAGAAGTGGAAGGACTGCTTTATTCCTGTCCATATTCAATGCTCTAAATATGCAGTCTTGCAACTGAGTCAATCTATCTAAGCTGCCCTCAAAATGCCTGTACCCTGCTTTCCGATATTAGAGTAACACCACCAATCATGCAACTGTTTGGGGGACCACATTACTTAGGTAATTTGACCAGACATGAACTAGTAGGGTTGTTTTTTGTTTTGTTTCAAAGAGGTTGCATTCAGCTAGATCAATTGGCTGTTCTGCTTACTGCTTTGCTTTTAATGTGATAATTCCTGTGATAGAAAAGGGGTGCTAGGGTACCTGGCCAGGCTTGAAGTGGAACGTAAAGCCTCTTGTCGTGATCTACTTCAGCTGACTGTAAAATCTGACCTTTAGTCTCCACCATCCTCCCCTGATTCCCTCTTAGGTTTCCCAGAAGGGAAATCTGCTTTGTCCCCAGTGTGAGGAACATCACTGGGAGGTTTAGAAGTTTCTGCCTTTTCTGCCTTTTTCCACAGGCAGAAAAGCAGGTGTGATAAAAGGTTATTTTGTGACTTTTTGGAGAAAGGAATTGATTTCACCTCACTCTACATGAAAGATTCTGTTTGGAAAGCAGAATTTGGAGCCTATTTTAAAAATATTCAGTTCTGATTTTGATTAAAAGACATTCTCTTGTAGAGAAGATAATAAGGAATGTGCCATACTACTGTTATGTTCAAGTATGTTCCTTCTACAGCAGAATTCAACACTCAAGTCTAGAATTCTATTCTTTTTTTCATTCACTGACATCCACTCCTAGACATTTGCTGCTTCCTCTTGAATTGGTATGAGAAGGTACTTCGAGGAATTAGATGTTTATGGTTTGGCCTTTGTTTGTATATGCAATGGGATGAGGCACAGAGAAGCATAGCAGTGGAAGAGGGGATCATGTTTGATGAGAAGACAATGATTGTGAAGACAGTGAAAAAACAGTACAGTCATTGGTCACAGCCAACACGAGTTCACAAAGAGAAAGCCCTGTTTAACAAACATAATTTCCTTTTATGATAAGGTCACCTACCTAGTTGACCAAGGGAAGCCAGCTGACATAACCTTTTGGAATTTAGCAAAGCTTTCCAGACCATTTCTCACAGTATCCTTCTAAACAAAATGTCCAGCACACAGCTAGATAAATACATAATGCAATGGATGGGTGAACAATTGGCTGACATGTTGGGCTTAAAGGGTTTTAATAAATGGGGTTACATCAAGCTAGTGGCCAGTCACCGGTGAGGTTCCACAGGGCTCCGTTTTAGAGCCAGTTCTCTTTAACATTTTCATAAATTACCTGGATGCAGGACTAGAATGCATACTAATTAAGTTTGCAGATTATAGTAAATTAGAAGGAACTGTTGACTCCCTCTAAAGTAGGAAGGCCTTGCAAAATATCAACAAATAAAGAGATCTTAATAGGGAGATCTTGACAAATTAAGAGTGCTGGGCAATAACCAACAATATGAAGTTGCAGATGGGATGGGTCTACCCTGACTATACATACAGACAGGGGGGGAAGTGGCTGGAAAGCATCCCCACAGAAAGGGATCTGGGGGTTCTGGTTGATGGCAAGTTGAATATTGGTCAACAGTGTGTCCTGGCAAGCCAAAAGGGCCAACCATATTCTGGGGTGCATCAAGCACAATACTGCTAGCTGGTCAAGGGAAATGACTGTCCCAGTCTGCTTCGCGTTGGTGCAGCCTCACCTCAAGTACTGCATGTAGTTCTGGGTGCCACAATACAAAGACGTCACTAGAAAGCATTCAAAGGAATGCTTCAAAGATAGTGATGGATTTAGAGGGGAAGAAATATGAGGTTCGGCTGAAGTCCCTTGGTTTGCTCAGCCCGGAGCAGAGCAGGCTGAGGGGAGGCCTCATGGCGGCCTGCAGCTCCCTCACGAGGGGAGCGGAGGGGCAGGCGCTGAGCTCTGCTCTCTGGGGACAGCGACAGGACCCGAGGGAACGGCATAGAGCTGGGACAGGGGAGGGTCAGGCTGGGGGTTAGGGAAAGGTTCTGCACCCAGAGGGTGGTCAGGCACTGGAATAGGCACCCCATGGCAGTGGTCACAGCACCAAGCCTGCCAGAGCTCAAGAAGCATTTGGAGAAAAGACACAGGGTCTGATTTTTGGGTGGTCCTGTGTGGAACCAGGAGTTGGGCTCGCCAGTCCTTATGGGTCCCTTCCAACTCAGAACATTCTATGATTCTATGAAACTCCATAGCAAGGAAAAAGAGGAAACAGCTGTCCACCAGTCAGTATACCTTCTCATTACTGCAACAAAGTAATGTTCCTGTAAATCGAGATTTCCCCTTACCAGGCTTCCCTTACTTGTAGTGTAAGCACTACTACAAGCAGAGCTGACCACAGATACAAGCCATAAGAGATGAGGGACAGCTTGGATAATCTTGTGTGTACTGTGAACATAGGCGAAGAAGGGCCAAGATCAGAAGTTAAAATTCTGAGTGAAATTCTGTATATGTTTTTTCATTAGTTTCAAACATAGCATTGATAAGAATTAGAACAAAATGCATAATGAAATAACATCTTCCATTTACAATTTACAGGAGAAACCAAAATGAAAAATCTTTTGAAGTTTTTCTCTCAAAATTTCAGAAGTTTCCTTCTTTCAACTCCCGCTGTGTATACTTTTTGTGCTACAATATATTTTAGTAAAAATATGATAAAGGTACAATCATTTGTATTTATTTTAAAATATTAAATTGGACATCATCTCTGCCATCACACAAAAGATGGTTGTTCAAAGTTACAGAAAAGGATTCCCTAAGGAAAAAAAAAAATATATCCACCAGCTTTTGTGTTCTGTGATGACATGCTTTTTTTACTTCAAAGAGTTTGACCACTCTGCATTGACTTTGCAGTGCTCATCACATAACAGGTTTTGTTGTTGTTGTTGTTGTTTTTAACTCACAAAACACGCAAGCACCATCTCTACTGAAAAAAAAAAAATAAGTTTAGGCTTCTATCAATCATTTATCTTGCAGGAAATGCTTGAATTAAAAGGCTTCCATGATTATACTTTGTCTTCTTGCTTACCTGTTCTGTGATAAAAGTAAGATCAGATTCTCTGCCAAAGGAGACTCTGATCACATACTTACTGTAATTATCATCCACAAAGTCACAAAACTGAGCTTACAAGGCAATGATTCTCCTTCATTTTACTTTCACTCCATTTTACTTTTAAGCTTTTCCAGTTGTTACTGTAGACCTAGTTTTAAGGTACTTACTATCATTTATTTTTGGTATTCTGCCAAAATTTCATGGGAAATTAAAATCATACCAAATCATGGGTAACATTAAGAGTTTTTAATTCGGCCAAACCTGATGTGAATTTCAAGAGGGTATATGGGAAAGCGGCTTGGAGTGCTGAGAGGAAATAGCTGGGTGACATTAGACTTTCCATTTCAATTGATTTCAAAAGACGGGCTTATTAGGCACTTATACATGTGGTTGTAGAGAAACCTAGTGATTATTCTACAAGCTTGTATCATAGAAGTAGATACTCAGTTAAAGTGTTCAGCTGAAGGCCCTACAGTCATGAGGTTTTGAAAAAGCATACCAAGATACTAAGACCAGAAACAGGCAGTCACAATACCTATATCCCTATAGTCATTTTAGGTTTTGGATTATTATCTTCCTTCAGCTTGAACATCTCCCAAGCAACAGAAATCAATTATCCCTTTTACCACCCTTTACCTGCTCACTGTTTGAAGTGAGTGGGTAGACAGTTAACAACTGTTTATTTTCACATTATAAGTGTTCTCAGAAAATCCTTCCTAGGTAGAGTCATACCAATCCAGAAGAAAAAGGACATCTTTAGAACTACTCAAGAAAGAAAAGAAAATGAAGGAAAAGAACGGAAAAGTCAAGGCAAAGAAAAAAAAAAAAAAAACCTATATTGTCTTCACCTAATTTTAGATGGAAGTTATGAATTTGATCTAAATTAATCAACCAGGCTTCCTTCATAATCAAGCAGCAAGAGAGAGTGTTAATGCTAGTCATTTCCCTCTATTTTGATGTTTATGGCATGAATCACAACCGAAGTGGTGGCATCTATACCTCTTTATAGGCCTTAGAGATGGTGTCCTGACAACTGACTTAGATTAGATGTTCTGTTTCTGTATAGCTAACGTGATGTGAACTCAATTATACTCTCCAGTGAAATGCATAGCTGAGGAGGAAAGTTGTTTCACTTTACACTTAAGAGTTGTGAAAAAGGGGGAAGATAACAGAAGAAAGAGGCACCTCCAGGAGACAACTTGGCTCCCTCACTATCTCCAAATTTCATGACTTTTCAAATCCAACAGAGTGCCAGCTTCCGCCTGGCACGGATATCATGAAATCAAATAGGTGAATGTAACACAGAAATGTATGGCTATATGCTTTAAAAATATTTTTGAACTAGGAAAACAGGTAAATGGTCCTATATCACCTTGAAATAAAATTTTCATTGTAAGTTGCAATCACTCTCTTTTAATTATCCGTTCTGAACTAATGTAAACACGCACACCTACCTTTATGGTAACGTTTCCTTTTGTTATTTTCCTCATATTGAATCCTACTGTAGGAATCATATCTTCTGTGAACTGCCCTGACTGGAATACAAACAAAATGGTTACATATATTATAAAATAATGCATACACAGCAGATATATCTCTCATTTGCAATCTAAAATTTTTATTTTACAAGACTGTAAAAACACCACATTAATTTTCTACAAGAGCATTGGCCAGCACTTCAATTAATGCATTGTCATGCCAAGGAAAACTGTTCATTTCAGTCCCGTTAAATGATCTTTTATTCTCCTCAGTGACAAAGACCATCCCAGAAACCACAAGACTTCAGATAATTCCTCATTTGATCTTTGGGCAAATCAGAATGCAGCATGGTCAAAATATGATCAAAGTAACTATACTTGGATTTTTCCCTATAGTTTCTCACCACTAATACCAACAATTTAACATGAGATGTAACAAATGGTGAAGGAGTACTCCTGGAGAAAACTTCATGCAGTCCCTTTCCTTCTGAGTAGGTGACAGCAGAGAAGACGCACTGTGGAAACTAAACGAATGCCCTTGAGATGGAAAAATTCAAAGTACTAACTCAGCACAACATAAAACTTAAAGTGCTGAATGTCTGCCCCTACCTCCTTAGTTAAGAGGAGTATTCCTACAAGACAGACATTTGTCAATACGACAATGGGAACCTTACAAAAATCTACCCAACTACAAAACTCCTTTTGAGGAAAAAGGTGAAACTCACTTCTAAGAAGGTAACTCATTATTCATTCTTCCTAGTCAAAATGCATCGTTAATGAGGTATTATGCCTCACCAGGAGTGGTGCATTCAGATATGCAGCAGGTTACTTTACAGTTCTTTCTCCACAGAGGTCCAGGCACTCTCTGCAACTTACACAGTAGTCCTGGATTTCCAGTCACTCAGAAAGGAAGAGTGTGGTACCTTCATCTTCTATCTACCCCATATTCCTCACCTCATCAACCCATGTGACCTGCTTGGTTGGTTTTTTTGTTTGTTTCTCCCCAGAGAAAATATGGGTATATGGACCTCACTCCAGCAGGTGCCCCCCATTCCAGAAGCAGATGATCAGAGCTGCAAGGTGCACCACAGCAGCAACATGCCTCCAGTCGCATGCCACCACCAGCTATCCCTAGTGCTGTTGCTGGCCACTAAATGCTTTCTGCAACTCTTTTCTGGCAGAGTGAGAATAAAGTTTGTACCACGACTCCAGTTTGCATTTACAAACTAAGATTTTTTTAATTTAAGACTTAAAAAGCTATATAACCTTTGACAGCTATTTGCTCCTCTTGCATGATTTTGGGGTTTGGAATTAGATCCTTTGGGCAAGAAACAACATCCATCATCTTCTTGTTCAGCTTTACCTGGGGAAACCTCACTGCAAAATTCTGTACTATACATCTTCCCCATCTCTTGTTTCTGGAAGGCTCTTTTTTAATTCTCTTTCCTTGGTTTGGTGACTTGTCAACAGCAGCAGCAAGGAAAAACAGGGAAGACAAATGTACCCATAGTTTCCTACAGATATACACACCCAGCAGTGACAGAAGTTTTTAATTGGATAGCGTAAGGCAGAGCCAATCAGTAACAATCT
The DNA here is from genome assembly GCA_011075105.1 of Heteronetta atricapilla. Lineage (NCBI taxonomy): Eukaryota > Metazoa > Chordata > Aves > Anseriformes > Anatidae > Heteronetta > Heteronetta atricapilla. Next base: position 23,412,636 of record CM021731.1, read on the forward strand.
GCTGTAGCGGGTACTGGCCTAATTTGCTAGAACGCTGGGAATGTAATATCATTATTCAGGCATGGGAAAGCCTGGAAAACCAGACAGCCAACTCAGGAGGCTATCATTTAGGCAAACTCATAGAAGGTCAGCATTCTATTTTTGTTAGCAAATTATACACCATGCATAATATGCTAAACTAGAAGACAAAAATCAAAACAAAAAGCAATAATAGTTGCTGTAGTTTGGGGGATAGACTGCAACATATTAATGTCTCCTTTACTGGTCTTTATTATTCTAAAAATTTTCAGTTATGGTTAAACAGAACAAGCTACAAACTGTTATGTTTATAATTCTTTATTTTCTCCACACAAGAAAATTAGTATGTTGAATTTTTTGCTCGTATTAGTACACAAACTCCAATTACTGTGTTTTGTTTCAAGTGCTGTAAGCACCATAAAGTGAAAAGTAACTTCAATTTTGCTTGCTAAGGAAGTTTTACATGACAAATGGCCTATTTTTGTCAATATTCAAGATGTACAAACAATTTTATTGTTATATCTGAGCAAAAAAGAGATTACATCCTGACACAAATGAAAATAACCAGTGCTAAGAAGTTTGTAATGTCCTTTTTAAATGTTGATGAATATTGAACTGACAATGAATATTGTCACTACCCCTTAGTATATCAAAAACAATGGGCCAGATTCTACTTCATCACATCATGCATATCCATAGTAAAAGGCAGTGAAGTTATCCAAGGTTTCCACTGGTAACAGAGGACTAAATACAGCTCAAACAGGGAGGAGACTGTTTCAAAGCATGTTTATTCAGCGTTAGCATGAGAGGATCTCTAAATACTATTCTAAAGTGAGAAAAATAATCATTTCCAATCTTTGGTTATACAATCCATTGCCGTTTGCATTTTAAGAATACACTGTTTCATAATGGTTATGTTCATCTTGTCATACACTAGCCGCGTACATTCAAGTGCACACAGAGTTCCCTATCTATTTGCTATGCCACCCTCTTATCAACTGGAATCAAGAGTACGCTACTACCCATTGCCTTATGCAAAATTGTTTACTCCCAAATTCTGCAACTAGTCTTCTTTAGTAATTATCAGGGCATGTGATCTCAAAATCAAAAGATCCAGAAGCTACAAAACCAGTCATCTGTTACACTCCTCAAGTCAGAAAACATGGATGCCTTGCAAAACACTCTTAAGAGCGATGTATGCTGACAAAACCATGCTTGCAGCAACAGGAGTGCTATCAAATTTGTGTTAGCATGAAAGAGGCATGACATCATTCCACAGGTGTTGGTGCATAAATGAGTGGGCAAATATTTACAAGCATTAAATCCAATATAGCACACTACTGTTAGAGCACTAAGGTCTCTGACCTGCTGTTTTCCTCTGCTCCCTTTATGAAATCAATACACAAAGAAATATCATTTATTAAGCCTTTTTTCCTTTCCTCACCAAAGCCTGCTGTTGGGGCATGAATGCTCCCTGTGGACATTAAGAGTATAGAGACCCCCAAGAGTGCCTAAAAATTAATTTAAATACAAGTTTCAGAAAAAAATCTGTTTATCGAATGATATTCCTTAAAGCATACCTTCATTGCTAGCTGCACTCTCCCTACCCCATTCCTTTTTATCCTTCTCTGTCTTTCCTTCACTCACAGTAATTCACAGTCTCCTTTCTTTCCTTTAATCATTATCACATCTGAAAAGAAACAACACCCTTTGAGAGGGTATTTGAAACTACACTGAGACAATACATTGTCTCAATTTCCTTCACTGTAGGCCCTACCCCTCCCAGTCTGCTTTTGATTCTTGACCTAAAAACTAATCAGGATGAGGACTGATGAACATATGGGAGCTCCTAAATCATGGCAGGTGAAGCTGCCATACACCTAACAGCAGTGGATCACCACAGAGAAAAGGGTATCACTGACGAGCTTCCCGATTACTACTGATCACAGTTAATGTGTTATTTGTTTGTGTTGGAAAGGAAAGCTTTGGGATGCACCCAAATGCAGATGGGTGGGCAGCACAGCAAACAGGTGGGAGGAGGTTATTTCAGCGTGGGGACAAAATGGAAAACACCACAGCAGATGTCAGTGCCAGAGACGAAGACAGCAAGGCCATTGTCACCAGAGGAGGGGAATAGCAGAATCAGACTTGAATGCTGGAAGGAGCTATCGAGGGATTTCAGGAGACAATATTTGATGCAGCTGATGGATGGGGAGAATTCAGTGAAATGAGAGTTAAGGCCTTGGGGGATGCACAATGTATTGGTAATTATTTGGCGATATACCGACACGAACTTTCAACGATGGGCAACAGGCCTTGGCTGGGGCTCTGTTTGCGATGGCCACACTTTACAGTCACAACACGGCAGACATCTGCCTTCTGTCTCTTGCAGGATTTCACATACATCCCAGCCCGGTGCGAAACCCTGGAGGCCGCCAAAGGCCAACGGGGCTGCTGCCGGTCCCCACCCCCGACCCCGGCTCCGGGACATCCCACACCAGGAGGGGCGGCTCGAGCAAAGCCCCCCAACTTGTTGCGGGGGCAGCGAAGCTGGGGCCGAGCCCCGGGCACGCCGCCAGACCTCCGCTCCCCTCCTCCGCCCACAGCGACCCCCGGCCCCGGGGCGCTGCCGCCTTCCAGCCGCCCCCCAACCCACGCCCAGCCCCAGCCCCGCCGGGCCGCGGCCGCGTACCGCCAGCACGGTGAGCAGCGTGGTCTTGCCCGAGTACTGCAGCCCCACCAGGGTGAGCTCCATCTCCTCCTTCCAGAACAGCGAGCGCAGCCACTCCAGCAGCCGCGCCACCAGCGCCAGCATCCCGGCCAGCGCCCCCGACCTGCGGCAGGCGCCCAGCCCCAGCGGCACCGCCTCGCTGCTGGGCATGGCGGCGGCGGGGTCGAGACGGCAAGGAAAGGGGGCCGGGGAGGCGAGCCGGAGCTTTCCCGTGATGGCGCCGCCGCCGCCCTTCTCCCGCGGCCACTTGCTGCAGCCAGGGGAGGGGTTTGGCCCGGCCAGGGGCGGGGGAGCCCCGCGGGGGGCCCGGCGGGGAGGAGGCGGCGGCCTGGTGGGGTGGTGGGGACCGCCCGCAGCGGGGCGGCTCCGCCGTGAGATGGCGGCGTGGCGCGGGTGGACCCCGCGGGGTGAAGGAGGGACCCGGGCGGGGATGGCCCCGGGGTCGCCACATCGCCTGCTACATCGCCTGTCACATTGCTTGTCACATAGTTTGTCACGCCGCCTGTCACCCCACAGTGAGCATCGGGCGGCCCCAAGGTGGGGCGCCCCGTGGGACCTACCGGGCTGTGTCTGCCTGGTGCTGTCGCATGGGGTACCGCAGGCCTCGGGAAGCAGCAGAGTGGCCCTGGGGTCGCTTGGCTGGTGGTGGGCAGCCTGGGCACAGCAAGGGCCCTGTGGGGTGAAACAACCGGTCTGTGGCAGGAGAGTGCTGTGACGGGGCAGGACAGGGTGTCACAGGGCCCCACAGTGTGGGCATGCAGCTGGGACCGAGACCCACCATCCAACAAATTGCATCCATGCTTTCATTCTGCAGCACTTGTTCGTGAGAGTTGGTGGACTTGGTCTCCATTACGTGATCCGTTTTGTAGTTCCACCTCCTATGATGACAGTTCTCATAGCCCTCGTGCTTCCCACTTCACGTATGAAAGTCTTTTCCTAAATTGTTCTCTGCATGGGGGCAGTTCCAGGGCTTAGCACGTTTTTATTTGGGCTCTTCTCTGACAACGTTTGGAGAGTCTCCCTTAACATGCTTCTCGGCCTCAATAGGAGATGTTTGTTATGGTTGTTTTGTGAAGCTGGCAGTGGCAAGATATGCAGCATCTTTTGCCTGTACTAGGTAAGTGACATTTAGCATACTGTCTTGCCACACAGCATTAAAGAAAGGCTTATTTTCCCTAAAAACACGGAGGTAACGCTTAACCTGGATCCATCTGCCAAGCTTAGAAGTTGTGGTTTAAATTATACATGATGCTCTAGGACATTACAGTGCTGGGTATTGGTTGATGAACTTTTTTTACAGATATAAGGAAAGCACTTCAAAATGTAATATGGATACTTCTATACTTCTACATTTGAATCAGCAAATTCATTAAATTGTTTGAAAAAAAATACAGTCAAAATGATTAATAATATAATTTCATGGTTTTTTTTTTTTTTTAGATATTTATTTACCCTGTAAATTCAATTGAACATTTTCAGAAGAAAATAGGGTGCTGGAACTGGCCTTGCCACCCAATGTTAATTCTAGGGAATTGTTTTTCATTGCTTCTCTTATTAAAGTCTGGAGAAAAGCAGACATTAACTAAGTGGTAATTCCCAAACAAATAACAGGAGGCTTTGGCTTTTTTTTTTTTTTTTCATTAGCATAAAGTGTTGCCTTTTATACAGATATAGTCCCTTTGTCTTAAAGCTATTTCCAAGTTACTCTTGACTCCTCAGTTTTGGGGGCAAGGTTCTGGGCTAGAAGGAATGATCATTGGATCCGATATGACCATTCTTATGTCATTGGGAATTAGTATTTTTAATACTTATGTTATTTTCACAGCTTTTTATACTCATGAATAAACTTATCAAACTGGAGGTTGTGTGGCTCAGCAACTGAAACAATTGTTTGCTCATAACTAAGACTGACTCCAGTTAAGAGTTGTGTAATTTTGTGTTTTTCTGAGTTTTGGAGTTTGAACTCGGAGAGATGGAAGTTGCCCTAATTTGTGTTTCTTCTTACTATGTTAGGTCACTGGTCTGAATCCTTTGTGCTAAGTACAGGGTGAAGTTAAAATGGTAGAGTGTTAGCCTTAATGATTCATAAATCTAAATGAACAATACAGGAAGTCATGGGAGAAGCTTACAGGCTGCCAACAAATATATAACTTCAATGACTTTTCTTAAATAGAGTTGTGTCCGAAGCAGAACAACTAGTGAATTTAGTTTCTTACATAGCTAAGAACCATAAACTCTTGCTCTTCTGCAATAACTCCACTATTCCTCTGTCTTCGTGTCTCCACTGCTACCTTCCTTATCCACAGCTCTGCATACACCCAGGACTAACTGCCTTCAGCAAGCAGAATACAAAATGGCTAAGTTGTTTGCCAGATGGAATACTTGGGCTTGTAGTTCATTCAGTGGAGAAACTCATTCATGTTCCTCTCCCATATCAACCACTACCTCTTTTGAAGTTTGTAGAAACACGATAGATTAAAGCTTCTGCCCATGGTAATTGAAATTGTCCTTAGGGTTTAAAAAGCACTATGAAAATGGATGGTCAGGCAGCTGGTAAAGTTGTAGACAAAACAGTTTCATAAGTCTCTTTTTCTTAGGTAAGATAGAAAATGGTGAATTAGTTAATTTACAAGATGAAAGGCTTTGGTGTTTTTGGTTAAAGCTAGAATTTTGGATGCTGCTCTTAAAACTGAGGCAGTAGTGGTGTCTTCAGGCAATTTCAGAGCACCGTGCAGCTCTCAAAGTTTCATGAAACTTGGTGACATGATGGAAGGAAGGAACTTGATCAGGTTCAGCACTGAAGGAAATCAAAGTCAACTATTTTGCTTGCTTCTTGGTAGCAGCCAAATGGTCATTCAGTATACACATACTGTCCTCAGACAGCAATCACAAATTTACTAACTGATTACCTTTTACTCGAAACATAAGCAGGGGGGATCACTGGAGACATGAGTGGAAAAGTTGGAGTAGGAAATAGGTTATTCTGGTTGGATGGGTAAAAGGATTTAGGGAAATAATTTATAGGCAAACCAGTGTTCTTTTCTGCTATGAATCTTGTTATTTTTAAAATCTTGTTTCAGCCAAGGCAGTTATTGATTTTTGAATGACTAGATGAAATGTTCCTGGCTGCATTCAAACTGAAAATATAAGAATTTCTTCCTCATCCAAAGGTCACCCAGCTGGCAATGCATGGACTAAAGACAGGCCATTTGTAAGGGTAGTTTCTGTGAATGAAGGGGTTCTGATTACTGCATGAGGGAAAACTCACACAAAATAGAGCAGTCTATTTTTTTCAAGAATTTTTGATGATGAAGGAGTGCTTAAAGCCCATAGTCAAGCTTAAATAAAATATATTACAGATACAGTGGCATATTCTGGGAAAAAAAAAAAAAAAAAAAAAAAAAAAAACTATCATATCCTAGTAATAGGCCAGCAGAGTATAGGCAGGTAGATTTTGAGACTAATTCAGCTATACACTGACTGAAATCTGTTACAGCGTTTAGAGGATTGAAATATATTAAAAATTCTTGGAGTACTTGTTCAAGTTCAAAGATCTGTAATATTGTTTTTAAATCTTTTATAGTGTCCCTACTTTTATGACAAACTATATGACTGTGAAAGGCAATTCTTTAGTTTACAGACTGTTTGATAATAGAATATTGTAAAAATATTGCTACCTTGCTACAATGAGCATCTCAAAGGGCATTTGTTCTTGTAGTTAAAAGCCTGAGCCAGGGCACAGAAGGCCACCATTCATTATCCCATGTGACTCTGAGCAAGCCACATAATCTCTCTGGGAAACATTTAACCACTGATAAAATATTTCATTTTTCTGTCTTGTCTATTGAGATTTACACACTTTAAGAACAATGTAGCTGTGTTATGGCGACATGTAGCACATAGTGTATTGAGTCTCCCAAGTGCCCTGTCTCTAAAACGATAATAAAGCAGATCACTTCATTGCAGAGACTCAGTTGTGCTATAAAAATTATAGCAATAGATCTTATGTTTCAAATGATGATGATGTTGATGCTATAAATATACGGTCAGAAAAATTTGACCTGAACAAACACTACAGATCCAAACATTTGATCGATATAAGATGTGTGGGTCCCACTTCTCTAGTTCTGAATACTACCAAAGCGATCAGATCGGATTGTCTGTAGCGTAAGCATGGGTATTAGTGACAGCTGTAGATCTTAATGAGAAGTCTTCAGCTGAATTAAATCTCTAGAGAGGAGACCATGAGAAGAAGTGATGTCTCACTCTGGCATTTTCAAGTTTGTCCTGATATACCAGATGTTTGGAAAAATAAATAAATAAATAAACTATACATCTTTTCTGCTAAAGAGGCATTTCATGGGTAAGACATTGGTCTTCCCTTAGCAGCTGCTTTGCTAAGGAGAATAGAAAGGCTGTATTGAAGCTCTCAGTGAAAGCATTGTACTGCACCTGGTGTTTATGTGCATCAGCCCTCTACTGGCAGGAACCTCAGAGCCTCTGTAGTTAAGAGAGTAACTTATTAAGAGACATCTTAATAATTTTTCTCATACTCTAATGAAGAAAGGAGTGAAAAAGCACTTAAGCATGGATTGTTACACTGACAGAGTAGGGCACACTAAGGTTTTTAACTCCAGAACTCTGTATTTTGGTTACCTAAGTTTGGTATATGCAGAATGAAAACTTAAACTACGGATTTGATTTACAGACCAACTAAGTTTGTATATTATTAGTCCAGTGCCCTTAATTACTAGTTGGGCCCAGCAGTGAGGTACTTCCTACTTTGTTGTGTCATTAACAATACTGTTATTATGGAACCACAGGGTTCCCTTAGCCTCCCTTTTAAATGAGTGGTTATTAGGTCCCTGCCTCAGGAAACCATCACTTGACGCTGGCAAGCTATCATCTTGTCTCAACCTGGTAGTAGCCCAGGGGAGTAGTGTGCTCCAGGAGGAGATTGCCAACATATGGTGTATTTCTTCTGCACAATCTTGAAGTTCTGTTGAATAAATGTCCTTTCTGAGGTGAAAACAAAGGCAGATAAAGGAGACTGCATGTTGTCTGAGGTCCACGTATGCAGCTGAACACCATTCTGCACAGTTGTGTGCACAGGAAAAAAAATGTTTGCTCAACATGCAAAGTAGTGATTCACATTCATTTTCATACTGTCTGTTTGTGTCTGATTACTAATCAATAAATACCTAATTAGTTATAAACTAAGGGATGTACAAGGATACGCTGAAAGCTGTCATCTAATTACTACTATCAAGGAGAAATATAATCAATATACTATGATGGTGATAACACATTAGTGAACATAATGAGATCCTGAGTTAATTCCCTTAAGGATGCTAATATTGATAGTTGCCCTTTACCTCCCTGCCCTTTACTTTCTCATATGTAATGAAGGGACAAATGCAGGAGGATTTTGCAGTCCTGAGCACTACTGACAGTGAGGAGAAAAGTAGCTGCTGAAGGTTCAGAACACCTACAGAAGAGAACTGTTCTCTAAAGACCCAGCTCCTTGACTGGCAGACACAAGAGCTGAGGACTGATCTCAAATACTTTATGTTTCCATAATTTTACATAAAGAAAAATATCGCGATGGTGGGTTAGAATTTCAGTGGAGTCTTTCCAGCAAAATAGACAGAAGGGTTTGGGATAGCTACATTGCAGGAATTACTTAAAACTGTTAAGGGATGAAGTTAGATCAGTTAACTTTTTGAATCTGTTTCTAGCCACATATACACTGTTTTTTAGTTAGACAAGAAAAAACCTGCAACAAAGGAACTGTAAAAAAGAGATTTCTTTAAGAAAGATGAAATCTTATTTTTTAAACCATACAATATTACTTTGTATCGATGTTATTCTTTGGAATGAAACTCATGACTGTGTTGAAATCTCAGGTCCTAACCTTTCTGACTGCTTTGACTTGGCAGAAAGAGTATGTGCTAGTGTGAATAGGCTTGCCCAAACAGGCTGTGAAAAACCTTCCAAATATTTTTTATTGCGTATGATTGAAAGACAGGATTTAGTTTTCTCCTTAGAAAGGTCACTTGTGCTTTGTAATTGAATATATTTCAAAATTATGTAACTGACTGCTGTGTTGTTTGTAATGTTATATGATGGATAGATACATACACAAATCTAATCTGTGTCTGGAAGTTGTCTAGTGCATCTTATACAGGTCTGAAATCTTTCACACAATTATTTGCTTATATATACACAGCAGGGTGTCCCAGTATAGTGCAAGCATTAACACAAATTTTCCTGGACTCTTTGGGATGCTAGTCACATCCTGTGCTGCCTGCAAAGTAGTCTTATTGGCCTGTCTCTCAAAATCTCTTTGCACATTGGTTATTTTTTGAACAGAGAAGCAAGAAGTAAGACATGGACTAGACTATGATTTCATTTCTGCTCAAACTATGTAAAAGCCAACAACCATCTCTCTTGAAAGTGCAAATATTTTTGGGTGTCCCAGAATAAGCAACACAATAAACCAGATCCAGATTCTTCACAAAGAGAAGCAGAATTTTATTGAAAATTTTAGCAAAATTTTCACTAAGAAGAGCACTGATGGTATTTGAACATCTTTCATTTAGACTTCTTCATTAAACCCAGTTTAGCGTTCCCCAGCCCTGGACTATTGCCAGCCTCCATTCTGCATGGAAGTGTGAAGTACAAAATAATGAATGGTAATCAAAGTGAAATGATTGTTCATCTAGTATTTAATCTTCTGAAAAACATAAGAACATAAGAAACTGAAACTATAAGGCTACAGAGACAACTTAATGATTACAGGACGTGCAATTAATGGAAAGTGATTTTAGTTTTTGTCTGCTTTAGGAGAATACAAGTTTGGCTTTGAACATTAGGCAATTCACCAGCAATGGAAGGAGCAGTTTTCCTTTTCCTTCTTTTCTCTGTCCTTACTCCATGAAACCTCTTGATTCTGTGGTGACTCTGACATAGAAAGAGGCAAGACAAATACAATACAGAGCAAAATAATGTATTTGGAAAATACTGTAATTATACACTGTAAGTAGGTGACCTGATTCTCACTATGACATGAAGTTTGTAGGATTGAAAGCATGAATTCCAGATACATGTAGGTGACATAAGTATCCAAAATGAAAATTCAAAAGGTGGTTAGTACATGAGAGCAAAAGATAACTACGGATGGAGCTTAGGAAGATGCATTTCTGTGGGCAGTTTATTGTGATGGCCTGCTTTACTTTTACTTTTCTTCTATTTTTCCTATCCTAGAATGGGCTCTAAAGAAAAAGATCAGATGGATGGATCTAATCTAACGTATCAGTTACTGTGTTCTTTTATCTTTATAGTGGGAATTGGGAAAAGATTGTCTGCATTAAATACCAGGTAGATAAAAGCTCTGGTACTCAAAGACTGATCTGTCCACATTCGCTACTGCTTCACTCTTTCACTTCTGTAGTTCACTTCTTTTGCATCTATTGGGAGGTCCTAAATGCTCTATCTTAACTCTTCTACTCATTCCTACTTCTTTCCTCATGATTTCATCCCTTTCCCATCACAAACACTCTGCTTGATATTACTTGGCTGATAGTCAATAATATTTATGGCAAGACTTGTAGGATTTTGTGATCCTGCAAACTCTCTTATCACAAAGTAATACAAATCCAGTGTCTTCTAGAGAGCTAGATGTTTACAGAGAAGCTTAACCTCAGGAAACTTGTGATTTAACAAAGCAATGCAGCCTTTGAACTAAAATTCTATATGCCAACATAAAATTTTAGCTGTGTTAAAGGGTTCTGCTGAAAAAATAAAACTTCATATAAGTCATACAAAATATGCTAAGACATTACCTGTGAGGTTTCCACTTTTTAGAAATCCTTTGATAGTTATCACAGGTTTGACATGAAACAGAGGGACCTCAGATGCAGCAATAATGCAGAACGTATACAATGGCATTTGGTTACCCAAGGTCAAACATTGTCAAAGCTGCAGTGAAGAGCCTGCATTTCTACAGAGGTGATCAAAACCTGCTGGCTCCTTTGCTACCAGAAAAATTGAAACAAATATAGTTTTACTCATTAGTCTACTTGTAACATCGAAGGTAAGAATAGCTTTGACTTTTGGATTCAACAGCATAAATGCAATGAGAAAATCATCACTTTTTCTTAATAACTTGCTGTCCAAAAGCCATAAAACATTATTTCTCCGTGTTAAATCTAAATTCTTAATCTATTTTGCTGCACATCTGTTATGACTGACAATCTGAAAATTTGAAGGCGTTGGCTGTCATATGGGTTTTCTGCTGGTTTTCGGCCTTAACTTTTCGTAAGTAAAAGGCTACTGTATTGAAATTCCAGGTAGTTCCATTAGTGAGGAGAGTTGTATGTGGGAGGTGATGATTTATTTATGCAGATCATACCAGCTCTAGGGAGATTTTTTTAATCTATCCATGCTGGCAACCAGTCTTTACCCATCAGAAGTCAAGCTTTCTATTAAGCATCTGACATAACAATTTGGAAATATTATTTTATCAAATGAACTGCAGTTAATTGCTTCTAAATGCTTAAACTGACTGTACATAAATCATAACTGGCCTCAATATGAAAGTGGAATGTTTTTCTTCTGAGGTATATATGATACTTCAATGTTGCTTTTGTCAATAAAATAACACTAGGTAAATAGTCCTACTGTAGCTATGTTGATACTTTATGAGTGGATATTGACACGTCTTTGACTTGACTCATTTTCTCCAAATCCCATACTGAATACACGAGGTTTTTTCATGTCTCTCCTTCACGAGGAAAATACAAGCCGCTTTGTCTCTGCAAGACAGCTGAGCATCGGCAGTGAAGACACAGGTCTTTTACGTTTGTCATTTCTCTTTGGAGCTGAAAGAAAGTGGTTTCACTCCCCAGTGGCATGCTTCCCATGTCTTTCTTCCACCAGACTCTTCTCCAGATACAGGTATTATCTCTTTCACTGTCTTACCCATCGACTGCTGTCTTCCTTCCCTGGCTAATGGCACATGGCAGTAGTGCCCCCACTGAGAGAGTGCTTGGTGACACGCAGCTTTTTTTGTGTGTGTGTGTGTCAGGGCAGGTGGTTTGTGAGCAGAACAGATCAGTAAGTTGGTCCTGAGATTACAGACACTGAAGGTGAAGAAGGAGAGTCCCAGGTCCCCAGCATCATTGCATCTTCCACTGTTGAGCTTTCCTATGGAACAAACTGGCTTCCACCAAATAGCTTGGTTAGGAAATAGTCAGGCATAGAGAAGGCACACAGCCTTTTGTCTCAATGGCACAGAGACGATCACATGCACTTGATAGGACTGGCTGAACTGAGAAACCAGGACTGGTGACCAGTGCCAGTAGGGAGTGAAGAAGCAGATCAGATGAGTTATGTGCTGGGCAGACAAAAGAACTGAAAGCCAAGAAGGGGAAATCTGAAACAAGATGTGGACTTGGGAGAAGAAAAGGAGAAGAAAGAAGGAAGAATTAACCACTACAACTAAAATTTGAAATAATGAAGCTGTAATATTGAAGACAACGTTTACAATAAAGATAAAAACTTTTCAGCAAGAGTTATGAATATATTTAATTAAAAGAAAAAACCACAGTGTCTTTGTGAAAAGTGAAAAAGGGTCACATTAATCAAATAAATGTTATGCTGCAAAGTCCCACAGATTAAAAGTTAAGCCCAATATTTTTAATAGCTAGTATTCATATGGAATGAAATTAATTCCTGCATAGAGCATTAAACCTGTTGACTGCTCAGTATGAAGTCTGGATCATGACGGATTTAACAGGTTTAACTTGTTGTATATAAAATTACATTATCAACAATTTTTTTTTTCAAATGTAACTGTTAAAAATGTAAACTGTAAAAAAAAAAAAAAAAAAGTTTATCATTCTGGATTATCCTTTCATAGGTATAATCAGTATATACAGACTAGTATATTTTTGGCACAAATAGTAGTTTATAGAACTAAACTGGAGAAATAACATTCAAATTGAAATGTCACCTAAGGAATAGAAAAAGTTACCTGTTACAGATAAGACCACAAAGCTGCACCTATTTTACACCTTTCAGGAGTGATTTCTCTGTGTAAATAAAACCTTTAGAATTTCAAACAAAGCTAGGGGAAAAGAATATTCTCGCTTTCATGAGTTATTTATATTAAGGTTCTAAAAATCAGAATTAAACAGAGCAGATTAAACATCCTTATTTTATAGGGTGAAGAGCTACTGAAAGTACGAGTGTCATTTGCTTCTACATCGTATATAGTGGCAGCCGTGACAGTGTTATATTCTGCAACAGTTATATGGAGAATATTATTTCCAATGTCAGGTTGGAAGTCTTCTATTTCAGGATGTGTAGATAATGTCACCTTACTCTGAGGGGTAAGTGAAAATACAGTCCTGTTAGACAGGATCTTTTCATCAGAAGCTTCTATATTAGAAAGTGAATTTGAGGACATCTGAATGCAAATATCTTCTGAAATGCAAGCATGGAGGTATTGGATGTCATTGATATTAACTCTAGGCTCACAAGTGTGCCCTGCATAACAGTGGCAGTCAAATTTTTCTATGAATGCTTGTAGATCCTGAAATGCTGGTTGCCCCTGTAAAGTGTATTTTCCATCATTTGTCGTTCGAATTACAATATTCTCTGGGTTCAAGTGAAGATAGTCACTGGAATTCCATTTTTTCCGTGCACAGGCACCAGAATCTTGGCATAATACTTGGCTACAGATTCTGGCTGCCATTGTGACATTGATGAGGTAAGGAGTCAAAGTCCTCCTAAGGTAGTTGTCCAGAGTCTTACAGGTGTTCTGTAAAAAGAACATCATATCTGAAAAGCTTAGTGCAGAAAACTAATAAAATGTTGTTATTATAATAACAGTACTGTAGTGGATATCATAAATGTTTATCCTGAGGTTTTGATAATAGTTATAACAGGTTGTTGGAAGCAGGTTTATAGGAGAAGTTGCTATATAATTCAAAGACCACAGTAAGCTAATCTCGGGTGGTTGTTGAGTATGTTACTAAAAGCACTTGCATTAGAAAGTATATAACTTTAAGCTTTCACTTTATCTGTATGACACTTCCTGTAATACTTTAAATCAGATGCATTTTTTAAAGTTCTTTTTTATGTGTCCTGAATATTTTGAAGGGATATTGAAGGAAAAAAAAAATACACAAAACATTTCTTCAACCTGAACAAATATTTTTTCTATTAAATCATCCTTTGATACTCTCCAATTTTCCCTGACACAAGTAGCTGGCTGCAGGAATAGGGACCTTTCACAGCATTTTTGAATGGAATGCATTTTGGGAGGATGGTCAAAAGTATGCTAGGGGAACATCTAATTGATCATGAAACTGGCATATATTCTGTGTATGCTTGGCACAGTTTAATAACTGTTGAACTCTTTGTTTCTGAATCTGTCTTTTTAGAGGATTTGCCTAATAGATCAATAGATAGAAAAATCTAATTATTTACTACCATGGAGATCATCTCAATGAATCTGAGGTATATGTAATTGTTTTTCTTTTAGACATATCTAAAATCCCTGCCTAGAAAATTCTGGTTTATGCAGTTCATGCAGAAATGAGGCTTGCAGTAATATTTCATTGCTGAGACACCACAGACTATGATTCCCTTGAAAAAAGGTGCCATTAGTGCACAAATGCATAGTCTGGCTGAGCTGTAGAAAATCCTGTTTGCTCACTTAAGTTTCAAAATTTGAAAAATTAGAGTTGATAGGCTTTGTCAGAAGCAGGGACATTCAAAGAATGGTCAGTGGGACACTTCTGAGAATTTGACCCTTACAGAGCTGTGGGGGTTTATTTGGCCATGCTATCTGTGACAGGACGTTCAGCAGTGCTGAAGATTTTTGGTTCTTTGCTCTTAAAAGGCTTCAAAAGTGTCTTCCCATACAGTAGTTTATTTTATTTATTTTGCCTGGATATGAATGAGCTAGTTCAAAATATGTGAATGCCCTTATAACGATGTTTCTCAAAATGTGTTTTTGACCTTCCTAAGGCAATCAGATTTTTTTTCTGTGTCTGACTCAGATATTTCTTATGCTGGAATTAGTCAAAGTAGTACTTGTAGCACACAGAACAGGCTAGAGCTGAAATTTCACATGCTGACTCCTAGTGTTTTAAATATTATTGCCAAGTGTACCATTTTAAAAATAAAAAGTGGAAGGTTTTTTTTAAGAATTTTTCTGTGCAACTTCAATTAATTTGTTCTGTACTTCACGAGTAGAATGTATGAAAATATGGGAATTCTTTCCTTAAGTTAAGTGAACAGGTGATAACTCGCTTACGGTTATCATGGTAGCTTGTCCAGTTACTTATCGCCAACAATGAAACTTCAAAAATTTGAACTCTTATTCTGTGTAGTCAATGGCAATCTTCATAATCCTGAAATGGGCTGGTTTTTGTTTTTGTTTTTGATTAGTGAAGATAGTAAGTCTGCTGATAATTTGGACTCATCATTTTTAAAGTGGAAGATATGATGTAAATAATTATTATGTTTCATATCCTTTTCACTTTATTATTCTTTAAAAATGTCATAGTAATCATTAATCTGGCATACCTTACTTTGTGTTAAATTCATATCGCCCCAGATCACAATTCCAGAAGCACCCAGTGCAGCAGATTCTCCAATGGTATTTACCAGGTCATCCTGAGAGTGAATGTGGAAAGAAGCCTACTGATGTAAGTAAGCTATAACATATGGGCAAAAGGTATAATACATATAGTAAATTACATAGCCAAAATAACCACTCTGAAAACAGCAAGCAATTATGCACAATGCAAACATTCCACTCACAATTACACTATTTTATTCTGGGATGGAGTTGAGCAGCTGATACTAGAAAATACTGCCAACTATTTTCAGTGCATATATGTCATCTGGTTAGAAAAACATGGCTGTAAAACTGA
>CM021731.1:23428734-23473431 GCA_011075105.1 Heteronetta atricapilla
CCCTAACAAAACATTAAAACCCATGTGGGATAGGAGAGAACAATGGATAGAAAAAGAACAAGGAAAAAACTTTCTGTGAAGAACAACACGAAAAGGAGGGGTGTGAGGGTTTCAGTGAGTAACAAGAAACCCAGCAGGGACCCTAACAGCACACCCTGTTCCTCAAAGATATGCACAGAGCTGGGGGCAATGCTCAGTGATGCTCAAACCAGGATTTAGAGGACACAACACAGTCACCAGGACCACAACCTCTGATTTCCCCTTCCTTCTGGCCTGGATGACCAGGAGGAGGTTTTCCAAAGTGGTGATATCTATGATAGCATAAAATATGTTAAGGAAAAGATGCAGTCAGGAGTGTAATAAGATGGTTAGACCTTAAACAGAGGCTAACCTTGACAAACCTGTGAGATGCTGATATGCCATTTAGGAAGCTACCCCAGTACACTTTGATTTTTAAAAATTGAATTTTGCATCAGTACTTCAAGTCCTAGACAGAAAAGGAAGTTCTTTGACTTTGGAGAACTAATTAAATTATCATCACAAAAATCTGACAAATTGGGATGGAAGAAAGGTAATTTACTGTTTAAGAAATCCTGCAGTAGAAGTTGTCTTAATATGCATCTCATAATTCCAAAAGAGGAAAAAGGCTAACATTTATGGACATGGAAGTGATTGCTGAGTGATCTCTCATTCTCCAAATTTAGGCTGAGGAGTAGGAGAGGTATGAAGGTATGAGAAGATCTTACACTAATCATCTTTAATGTTCTTCTATAGTCCTCTTACAAAAGCAGGAGAGATATATCTCCTACTTATCAAAGTGAAAAACAAGGAGAAAGAAGCACGTATATAACAACAAAAAATATAAATTTTAAAAGATCGCTTTTATTGTTTTTCCTTATAACTGTTAAAAGCAGACATTAGGCCAGCCCAGTTTTGCTAAGTCTCTTGGAAAGGTTATTCTTTCCTCTGAGTTAACATACTAAATTACGCTTTTTAGCTTTCTAACATTTTGCTACATGTGAGAACTGTTCAGAGTGCAAAATATTATATAGTAAATATTTAGTAAGTTCATTAGGAAGGCTTGAAAATAAACCTCTTACTGTTCAGTTTGCACATATTTAGTTGATAGTTTATTTTTATACAAAATCTACATACTTTTTTTCTGAAACAAATTAGTATCTTTGCTAAATAAGTGTCACCTAGTAATTTCTTTCCACTTCAATTTGAAATATTTAAAGTGTAGCTCCACTCACCTGAGAAAGATATTCCTCACAGACATCCGTGAATACTGGTCGTGTATATACAAAAACTGGAAGAGGGTAAGTAGAATTGGAGACATAGGAAACTCTAATGGCTTCTCGAACTCTATTGCGAACAAAGAGTTGGGCATTTCTGGAAGATCTTAGGGCTGTCTCTAGATAGACAGATGGATAAAGTGCTGTGCTTTTCTCCCACAACCAATTAAGCTCATTATTTCTTGCTATTTCAATATCCAAACAGGTTCCTGTATAATTATGTGGGTTTTGTTTGTAATCATAGTTATAACAGTCCGGGTAAAGGTAGTATCCCCATAGACGTTTTGGCTTCATTGCTATGCCCAGCTTCAAAGACTCCAACATAATAGATTTTGCTGCAGCTTCAAATTGCGTTTTAGCTATAGTCCTGGCTTCACCTTCTGATAGACTTAGGTCTCTCTGCTGAACAAGTTCAATGGATTCCTGTCTATAAATGTCTTTTGATCCCCAGTTCCTTATCCACACAGGTCTCCAGTTTTCCCAGTCAATAACAGCCAACCCAGACTGTTCATCTGAAGGAATATAGAACTGGATGTCCTCTTTGGCTTTTTTTAAGTGATTCTCCAGCTGCAAAAGTTGGGGGAGTCCTCCATTGAATGCCTCTCCTGTGACTTCATTTATGTAAGGATAGTAACCAAGCCTGTCTGGATAGAATAGAGTTATGTTTTGCCCAACGGATGTCTTCAATGTGCTTCCAATGAGAGAAAAAAATGTCATATCCAGATGCACTCCAGTCCTTTCAGTACAAAGTTCTGTAGGAGCATTCCAGATAGAAAGGAATGGTGAATTAGAAATAAGTGGACGAGCTCTTATGTTCAGAGATGAGCAGCAAGAAATTAGAACAGTGGCGAACACCATACCGGAAGCTATGGGATACATACAGGTAACACGGATTCCAAAACTTTGTATTTGTCTCAGAGTTTCCATTGCAGTGGTAGTAAGTGCTTCTGATCCAACAAAAATTAAATGCTCTCTGGGTGTTGACAAGTTTAGTAGTCTGTCAGAAGCTTTACCATACAATATATTTCTTCAGATTAAAGCTAATAAGCAATGTTCTTGAGGTGTAAAATCAACATGTCCCTTATGCAAGGTTCTATACCATTTCAGACTGGAGGAAAAGTCTGAACGATTTTTAAGACCTAATGAAAAAAAAAAAAAAAAAAAAAAAAAGATAAAAGGGGATAAAACTTTCTTTTCTAACTGTGAAACAAATATCATTTATGGTTTTCAATATATTGTCATCTTTGAGTAAAATTCCCTCTTAAAGGAAAAGCACAATGTACAATCTTAGAGGACATAAAGTATGTAAGAATAGTGAAAATTGTCAGTGAAATAGTATCCAGTGAGTTGTGAATCAGAATGAGTACGCTTGGTAGTCTTGATTGTGGCTGTGAATGATGTCTGTAAGCATGAGCAGTCTCACAATGTCTTCTCTTAGTCAACAGTAATCTATCAGTAATAATTCTCACCTATCTTAAAATAGTAAAGTTCAAGGTCTTAATTGATTAATTGTACAGAGCACTTAAAGGAAGATACAAGATAACACAAAATTGGAACCCAAACTATGGCTTACTATGGCTTACATCCAAGAAAACAATCTATATAAACTCATTTAACTCAGTGAGGTATCCGTGATATGATAGACACTCTGTCTGCAGAGTCTCCATAACTGCATATAATCTTGGCATATGGCCATCTATCTGTTGCTTGAGATCATTTGAGATTTACAGATTAAGTGACACGAAGGCCAAATCTACCCAGGAATGTAATTCATTAGGAAAGCTGAGGTCATCCATATGTACACAATGAGCAGTCACACTTACTTTTATTCAAGAACATAATAGTAGTAGTGGTAGTCATGGTGTGGTCATCAACGTTTACATAGCAGACTGACAGCTAAAGCATTCCTCTGTGAAGGAGCTTACCTGAATTAACTTCCCTCCTGATTTTGAGACAGTTCAAATCTGGATCTGTCACTTCCCCTGGCAGCTTCATGGTTAGGCCACAGAGTATCCAAGGCAGCTGAGAGCATGGAGGAAAATATGGGAGGCACCATGAAATGGGCCAGTGTGTCTGGGAATGCCCATCACCCAGATAAATAATGAAGATGTTAAAGAGTAGTGGGCCCTCTTGTAATAAGTGGTGGGCCCTCTGGTAATAAGTGTATATTACCAGAAACAGGCCTCCGGCTGGACTTCCTGGCCCCGATCACAGCCCTTAAAGCCTGCCAATTCAGGCTGTTTTCAGGTTCACTATCCATATACCTAGCCTGTACTTAATCAGTGAGAATGCTATGGGAGAGTGTTGAAAGTCTCGCTGTATCAAGATCAACAATATCCCCTGCTCTTCCCTTGTCCACTAAGCCAGTCATCTCATTACGAAAGGCAATCAGGTTGATGAGGAATGATTTCCTCTTTGTAAATCCATGGTGACAACTTCCAATCACCTTCTTGTCCTTAGTGTTTGGAAGCATTTTCCAGGATTATTTGCTCCATGAACTTTCCAGAGACCAAGCTGAGGTTGGGTTAACCAGCTTGTAGTTCTCCAGATTTTTGTTTTTTCCCTTCTTGAAGATAGGGGTGACATTTTCTTTCTTCCAGGTCTCAGAATCCTCCCCAAATCACCATGACCTTGCAATTACATCAACCAGCTCCTTCAGCACTCATGGGCATGTACCATTACATCCCCTAGGCTTGCATATGGCCAGTTTGTTTAGATGTTCCCTAACCCGATTTTCCTCCACTGAGGGTGAGTCTTCCTTGCTCCAGTCATTGTTATGGGTCTAAGGAGCCTGGGATGCCAGAAGGCCAGTCTTTCCAGTAAGGACTGAGGTGGAGAAGGCACTGAGTATCTTGGCCTTTTCCATTTCCTTTACTACCCAATCTCCTGCCTCATTCAGCTGCAGACCCACATTTTTCCTTGTCTTCCTTCAGCCGCTGAGAGACCTGTAGAAGCTCTTCATGTTGCCCTTCACATCTCTTGCCAGATTCAACTCCATCTGGGTTTTGCCTTTCTTAACACCATCCTTACACATTCAGACAGTATCCCTGCTCCCATCTCATGTGTGCTTCCTTTTTAGGTCTGAGCTTTGTCAGAGCTCCGTGTTCATTCATGCAGGCCTCCTCTGAGATAGCTTTTCCGCATGTGAGGAGGTACATTTCTTGAGGCCTGAGAAGGTAATTCTTGAAGATTAAACAACTGCCCTGGGCCCCTCTTCTCTCCAGGGCTGTCTCAGAGGATGTTTCCAAGCCAATCTCTGAGAAGGCCTAAGTCTGCTCTCCTGAAATCAGTGGTTGTGGTCTTGTCTTGTTTTGCCTTGTTCCTAGTTTTCAGGATCCTGAACTCTACTATCTCATAGCCACTGTAGCTAAGACTTACCCCAACCTTCACCTTGCATGTTTGTAACTCTTGAGGTCCAACAGAGTGTCACTCCTTGCTGGATCCTACATTAACCAAACAAAGTGACATCTCCTGACATGATACAGACAGACTTCCAGGACAAAATAAAAACATTCCATAGAGAAATTTTGGACAAAAATATTTTGCACTTATGCAAATGCAACTTAATAAAATGAAATTAGATTATCAAACATAAAGAGCTGATATACACTAGCATTTGCCAAGACAGTGATCCTTTATGTAATAGCTTTTGTCATATTGAAGTGGGATCACTTCAAAAAAGGAGTTGTAGGAGTAGTTCAGCTCTTATTGTGCCTCTGGCTCTGCCTATGAATGATTTCTTGCCTCCATGGAGGTCAGAAAACTACAGGACACAATTTTTTTTCTTCGTTCCTATAAGCTTTTTCATAAGTGGATTTCATTAACAGGACATTGATAAAGCGGAAAGCATTGCTTTGACTACTGTTATTTACTGATTTAGCTAGAATTCACTTATTTATTATTGGCTAATCTTGCAAAGTTTAGTTTAACATTGTTGGGAAATAGTTCTCCAAATCTTGCTGTAATGTACTCTGCTAGGTATAAGCTAATAGATTACTTTATGTGATAGCTTCCACTTAAAAGGATTGCCTTTAGCCCAACCTAACGATGACAACTCTAGTAAATGCTACTCTTTTCAGTCTCCTTGAATGTCAGTCTAAGCAAGCTGAGTAATAAAGCTGCTGTTGTCTTTGTCAAAAAGTCAATATCTTTACAATATATTAACACTAATTGCTCTGGGGCTATCTAACTAGAAGTACAGTATGGATCTAAATGCCCTTCGTCTAGAGAAACAGCTACTGCTTTAGATTTTCCTGCATTTGGCATTTGTAAAGGTTATATTAGAAGAAATCACAGGAATTTTCTTGGTTTAATTATTTTATCATTTTTCACAACATAAACTGGACTGCAGAAACACACATGATTAAAATACAAGTGTGCTCCCATATTTTGGAAGCTACACTGTCATAGAACTGGGCCACATTATGTGACCCTGAAAAAAATGACCCACTTGGCCAAAAAAAAGTTGGAAAATAAAATGGAGAGGAGTACTATATGTACATTTGAACTTCACACAAATATTATGCACCATAACCTGATTATATGTCCTATCAAAAATTATTGGTTATGCTCTTTGGCTTATATTCCTGATGTGTTAGAATAATTTAGTTTAGTTTAGTTTTGTTTTGTTTTCTTTGCTTTTTTTATTAGTGTATTTAAACTTGGAACCTGAAGTAGAATCCAAAGTTTGTTTATTTTTTAAACCAAAAGGTACCACAATACCAATACAGATCATAAAGTCATGGTTCCCTGAAAGAGGATCAAAGCAGTTCACGCTGTTGGCAGTTCACACTGTCAATATCTGTAATTTTAATGGATCAGTAGAAAAAAACTGTGTGTGAAACCACCAGTGCTGCTGGAACTACAACCTAGAGAGAATTTACACCCTTGTGCTCCTTTTAGAGGTGCATATCCTGGGCAAGAGACTGTTTGTTCAATACAGGCAGGTATCAGAGTTATAAACCAGCCACAGAAGGAATGGAAGAATAATCCTGCAATTGCATTGCACTCCCCTTTTGGGTCATTTAGGGATTTTTAAAATAGAAGGCAATGATATTTAATTAACACAAGCACACTCAGACATCATGAGAATAACATTAACGCTTGTGAGGGGTAAGAAGCTCCCTGGGAAGAAGATACAACTCTCTAAGCATGAACCATTTGCGCTGCACAGCTAATTTAACCCAATCAAACATTAAACATGAAGGATGGCCTTCGCAGTATTTAACCTCATTGTTAGCAATGGACTGTGATGCAGTTGTCTGTAAAGTCAGAATTTGGTAAGCATTTATTTTGTCAGGTTTCTAAAACTCCGCCCTCATTTCAATATAATCTTCTCACTTGAACTACTACAACTGTGTGTGGGGTCACACAATGAGTCGCTCAAGTTAAAAACACCTCAGCCAAAAGGGAAGAGAGGAGGGGATTTTTTTTCTGACTAACTACACAAACCAGCAAAACTGGCTAGTTTAGCCAGCACAGATGATTTAAGAAATGCTTGTCAAACTACACCCTAGTACTGTAGCTGTCCTTATCATCAATGACTGCCAAAACAGCTCTTTCATGATTGCTTACTCCCATTCTTGAGTTCTGGTTTTAAGTACAAGGCAATGGTTGTGTGAGGACTTGAATACTGACAAAATCTCCAAACAAATTTCTGTGCTGGCATTCCCAGCTTGAGAGGATTTTAAGAAGAAATCAAAATATGTCAATGTTGTAAAGGCCAGTAGCTCGTCATCCAGGTTGTAAATAGCCTTCCTATAAAAATGTATATATGAAAGATTTCATCAAACTACTGTTTGTTTCGTCAAACTACTGTTTGATTTTTTACATGTACTTTTACTATATGTTTTTGTTAATATTTCCAATTATTTTTCTATACTCCATTTCTCAGTTTTTTCTCTTGTTCTAATTCTCAGTTCTGTAAAGTTCTGTAATATCCTAGCAGCCTGTTTATTGATGTTCTAATTTGATTTTTTTGTGAGTTAGCCAAATAAACTGTCTGAACACATTTCCAAGAGTATTTGGAAAATTTCTGTTGCTGTATTGTGTATAATTAGGCTTGGTAGAACTCTGTTTCTGTAATGACAGTTTCCATTGCAGAGGAATCAAGGACAAGATAAGAGTCCATCAATTGTCACCTGGTGGAGAACTCCATAGCAGGCTTTGAAATTATTAGAAATATGCACTACTAGTCAATATCATGTGAAAAATATATGTCTACCGTTAATATCAATTAGTAAACAGCTAATTAAAGAACACATCACATTGGAGGTAGATTTGAATCACATTTCTGTAGTTCATTACCACTACCCTAATGTAGAATATTGGGCAAATCACAGCCCCATTTTTAAAGGCAACCAATGTTTTCCTTTGGTCTGTTTTTAAATATTCTTCACTGTATCACACCAAACCTTATTGAATAATTCTAATTAGAAGCCTTCAGAAAAAAAATCAACACCTGCTTTCTGTTTTAGCCCATGCTTTCAACGTGTTTTTCCCTCTAACTGCCTGACAAGGTTTGTAGGTGTAATTTTCATCAATTCCCCTATCCCATGGGGACACAACTCAGTAAATTAAATAATCTTTGAATAGTTTTATCAAAATAATGCTTTGTAATTCCATTACTAAAATGCCCAATGTCTTTTGCTTTGCTGCCAGACCTTGTGTTCCGGCATAATTTAAAACTCTTTTGGACAGCAGTTTTTGCAAGAGAGCTGTAGTGCAGATGGCTGTGCGTTTGGACTGCAGTACAAAAACAGGCTTCCCAGGCAGTTTACTAGATCTTGGAGGTGAGCTCTTCCAAACAAGACAGTGTTATGCCTACAGATGTGTGGATGGTCTCAAGGGGAGCCAGTAACCTGGAGGATTACAATACTCCATTAATAAACATGTATGTTCATCACCTCTCATAGGAATGTTATTTTGAAAACCAGGTATCTGAACAGATAAACACATGATATTCTTTCCTTGTCAGCATTCCATGCAGCACAGAAATATAACTACAGTACATTTTTGGTCAAAGAAGATGGCCTTTCATAGCTGTGTTAAGAATATTCCCTCCCCCACAGCAAATCATGACCTTTTTTTAGTAATTAATATGAAAAAAAATTATTTACACTGTACAAAAGTAGCTGTCTTTGAAAGAGGTGAGACTATTCCAGACATCTCTGGAAGAGACAGAATAGACCTTTGTTTAATCCTCTTTTAGTAATGCAGTATTACAATTAACATAGCAGACAATTCAGAGTGCGAAACTTTCAGTCACAAAGATTATGCCTTTTTTTCTGAAAAAAAATGCTTTATAACTAGAACAAGAGGAGGGAGAGGTAAGGGAGGCCCTCAAATCAGAGTTAGCCTTTGAAAAAATATGTATTATTAACCTCGGAACCAGTTTATATATTAACATCTGCCTTCACAGTGTGTGATTTCAAGTTCTCTTGTGTTATACCTGAATACTCTCCCTTTTTAACTTCCTCCCCTGGGACTGTAATTCATTCTATATTCCTTTCTCCCATATGACTGTATATAAATAAATATAATCAGAAGAAAATATGAAACCACATTAAAAAATGAACCTTGCCAAAGAATAATTTCTCTTTCCTACTGTTACCTACTGCATCCCCTTTCACCCTCTGTGTCTTCACAATCTCCCTAGTCTTTTGTTATTTTGATAAACCTCCTAATACCAAGGAGCCAGTGTAATTGCCACCCGTCCCTGGAGATAAGTGAGAGAGATGGGTAAGCAGATGTCAAAGTCTCAAAACAAAGGTGAGTACAAAGCTATGCAGAACACTAGTGATTTATAAAGGAGACATTAGCATTATCGAGCACTGTTTGGGGAAATGGTTATGCAAAGAATTAACAGTTTCAGATGAAAAGAAAAAGGAGCGCAGTTGGACCTGCCTGAGCAAGCGCATTAGCATAACCCTTAGAGGAAGCCTAAAGAAAAGGATTTACAGTAAGAGAGCTGGAAAGCAGAAGCTTGCGGCTCTCAGGAAGCAACAATTTCTGTTTCATTGGATATGTCACTGCTACGGAGGCGATAGCTTGTATGGTTCTTAGTGCCAAACCATGAGGATACCTGACCTCATCATCAGTTTTTCTTCTAATTGAAATAACCTGCAAACCCTTATAAATCCCAGATAAACAGCAAAGCAAAGAGACATAATGAACTTTACTGTTTTTAAGGATAAAAGGCCTAATGTCTTGAATTTGGACCACTCGCCAGGAGCTTGGACCTGGACAGCGCATACCGTTCAGGCTTTGCTCTCTCTACCTGGAGATGTCACCCACCTCCACATCTTCTCTGAGGTTTCTCCTCTCCGGTGGCTTCAGCAGAAACCCACATCAACCTGTACCTGGGCAGGATCTGCCCAGCATTTGCTCTATTGTTTACAAGCAACTCTGACTCAAACCTGTTGCCTTTGATACTTTGTGGATTGCCTCGCCCATTTGTGGCTTTGTATAAAAAATAACTATTAACCTGCAACATATCATTTACCTGAGTTGAAATGTTGAAAACATTAAGGTCTCATCCTTTTTCACCCTGACTACAAACATTCACTAGGGACAAATAAGTTCTTACTCAGCTTCCCCAAAAGTAAGTTAATTCCAATAGATTTCTAAAGTCCCTAAACAAAATCCCGTGGTAGTGTACTCCTGCCTGTAAATGAAGCTGATTCCTGTCAAACCTAAAAAGTTTGGAAAGTGTCATTTCGACTAAGATGGTTTTAGCTATTTTGTTGATATGTACACACAGTTTTTACTCAATAGTTATGTCAGCTTTGTATTTACTGCTTATAAGCAATCTTTTGTATGTGTAATAGTTCAATGAATCACTTGGAATTAAAAATATATATATATATTAAAACTCACTGAGAGAAAAATAGCTGATAGTATCACACTCGGCAGAAGTTCAATACATGATTCATCAAGGTGGTTATGTTGTTACATGTCATTATTCCTGACAATCTGCCCGAAAAGTCCTACTGCAATTTACCTTCACTTTAAATGTCAAAATAGTAAAAATTCAAGCAACATAAAAACAAATAGTAAATACTCACCTACATGATACCACAGGTCAGGACTTGCTGGAATGAATGAACGGGTGAGTGGACAATATAATTAGCCTTGTCTGGAAAGGCAGGGCTCTGGCCCAGCCAATTGGGATTTGTCATTTAGTGAAAACCTTAGCATAATTATAGGGAAGTTGATTAAGGGTGTCTCCTGTCATAGCTGATTGCCGTGAGCACTGTGACAAAACATTACCTGTCGAAGATCTTACAACTAGTTTTATAGTATACCTCACAAATACCAAACGTTTGAAAAGAGGGTGCTTTTTTTGTGTGTTTAGTTTTTTGTCTAAAGTAAGAAATACCTTACGTTTCAACTTTTTGCTTTTGCTTTTTGATGCACCGGTGTTTTGACCAATGGAGGCAAAAGTTTTTTCATGGTTTTGCTATGCAGATATGGGGGGGGGGGGGACGGGACGGGACACAAGACTGCTTCCATGGTGCCCAAGCATAGGTACCAATAGGAAGTGCAGGAATGCTTTGCAGCAAACAAGGTAGCAGGGAAAATTACCCACTGTGGAGCAGATCCTAAGGTTGCTAAGGATGGGGATCACTGAACTGAGTACCACGGTGCCCTCTGATTGTTCTCAGAAAGATCCAGGCAGGAGCACTGGAGCATCCCTAGTGGATGCTGGTGTAGAACATGTAAAGGTGACAGAACAACTTTCCTCTCCCTGTCATCAAACTCCTCGTTCTAATCAGACTCGTACAGCCCTGTGGGATGAGGGCTTCCCACAACGATGGGATGGCAGGAGGTGCCATGGGTTATAACCGTTTTCAGCTGTAGGCCTTCCATTTTGCTTGTAATAAGACAGCTTAGAACCTGATCCATTTCTCCCTCAGCAGCTTTGGAGCTCATCAACTTTGGAGTTGATATCAGTCTCAAGTATTTTGTTTCTCTGTGGAAAAATTTTTATCATTTCAAATATCACACGTAGTGTTGTCTTTGTATTTTTTGTTTTGTATTTTTACTGTTTTCAGTACTGCATGACATATCCTTCATAAATGTATATAATGGTTCCAATGATAAATTCACAAATGACAAAATAGCCAAAATACACAGTTATTTTACAACCATTAAGGTCAGCTGCCATTTACAATTAATTTTTTACATTGATTTTAAGTAATTATTTAGAATACTAATTTAGAAATAATGTTTTAGAAAATAACAGTTTATAAAATCATTCTAAAATTATGATAAGAAATACTCTAAAGCAAAGAGTTTTCTATGATGAAGGATGAAGATTTTTTCAATATTAACATGTTATTCAATAACATGAATATTCATGTCATTGTTCCACAGTAACATGCTACTGCACATTACACAAACATTTTAACACAATAAGTGTTAAAAGTCTTGAAATTCTAAAATTTGTTCTTGTCTGGATTTATTTTTTTCACTTGATGAGCTTGTAAAAGAAAGTATTTTCATTCATGGAAACTATTAAGCCAGCTTTCTGTGTGAGATTGCATTATACACAATAATGAGACCTTTTAGGTCAAATTGCTGTTGAGATGCATGGTAGCTGTTTTCAGAAAGCCTTTGTTGTTTCTACCCAAGCTATAGACTGCAAGGCTCTACCACTTCACCTGTAGCACCGTTTTTCTCTCCTGTAACATTGCATATTTGTGGTACAGGATCCACTCCACAGCAGCCTTACGGACAGAATCCTACACTGCAACTTTACCGCCTGTCTTGTGGTCTAGCATCCATTACCATTGTCAAATAAGAATATCCTCCCCGAAGAAGACATCTGCTGGCTTCAGTATTAAGTAAATAAGTGAAATAATTCTCAAAACAGGAAGGAAACATTGTCATGCTTGGTCGAAATTATGTTGTGGAACAGAATGAAAGTTGAGAAGCCTGAGGAGATGTGGAAATGGCTCTGCAGGGGTATGGGAAAGAAAAGGAAGGGAAGAGGAACTATGACCAAACCATTCTTCACACCTCATTAACCTACTAGTTTGTCTCAGACATTCAGCAACATCCCCTCTGGCTTCTATCATTACACTATTTCTTTCAAAGCAAGACTTGTAGTTGCTGGTACATAAGGTTCCCATCCCCACAGCAAGCCCAACAGGGGTCAGCAAATTATTCATTCCGGTACTCTGGGGCTTCTCTGTGGTCACTGTCCAGCATTACAAACAGCCTCACTGCCCGCTGAATGTGTCAGTCCCCTGCTGAGACTGCCAGCAAAAGTGTTAGTTTTGTTTGTGTGTTTATGATGTGGACATCTGTCCATTAGCGACTGGAGAAGAGCCCCCAGTATCACGCCCCACAGCTGCCGGCTCATCAACAGACACTAACAATTTCCAGTTGCTACTGAATGAGCTGGATTCAACCCAATAACCTGATGCTAAATGTCTCTGTGCTCCTCCAAATTGTAAGAGTGTGTCTGTTAGGTGGCTCTTGATTTCACTCTGATATGGCACAAACTGGAAGGTGTTCCTGCTGGTTGTGGGGCATCAGGAGAAGATAAAAAAGAAATAAAAATAACAATAATAATAATAATAATAAAACAGGAAAGCCACAGCTGGCAGCTAATAAAAGAGGAGATGTCTGAAGCCAGATGGGAAGAGAAGCTGGTTAAAGATATGCAAATACTGCACAGTTTATATCACCGATTGCTACAGACAAAAAGTCGGGCACGTAATGTGCAAAGGCAGAAGTGGCCCAAAGCTTTTCAGCAGTGTATGCAAAACTGAACTCTGCTGCCTCAAGAACAAAGAACAGAGGAACTGACTTTTCTCCCGTCATTAATCGGTAGCAAAATTCCATATTGTGACTTTGGCAGAATAGTTTGCAAGGCTAACGACAAATGGTGGACTGATGGGCGGCAGGGGGCTGAGCTGAGGATGTGGTGTCTCCCTTCCCTTTTCCCTTTCTCTCCACACATCCCCTGCTCTCCAGCCAGTCTGATCCCACTGAGATTAATCCTTCTTCCCTGGTACTTCATCTCTGTGGTGGTTTTACTCAGCTGGGCAGCTGAGCTCCACCACAACTGCTCTCTCCCCCTCCTGAAAGGGAAAGGGGGAGAAAATATGATGGAAAGGGCTCAAGGGTTGAGATAAGGACAGGGAGATCACTCAGCAATTATTGTCATGGGCAAAACAGACTTGGCATAGAGAGATTAGAGAAAGTTATTGCCTATAACTAGAGGACTAGAACACAGAGGAAACAAAACAAAACAAAAAACCTAAAACCACCTTCCCCCCATCCACCCTCTTCTACCTCCTCCCCACGAGTAGCACAGGGGAACAGGGAATGGGGGGTGCGGTCAGTCTATAGTACTTCATCTCTGCCGCTCCTTCATGGTCCCTCTCTGCCCTGCTCCTCGTGGGGTCCCTCCCACGGGATGCCGTCCTTCCCCAACTGAGCCTGTGGAGGCTGCTCACAAGCAGCAGCTCTTCAAGCACTGCTCCCACATGGCTCCGTACCACGGGGTCCATCCCCCAGGAGCAAACTGCCCCACCACAGGTACCCCACGGGTGGCAGCTCCCCCCAGGCCCCTGCTCCTGCGTGGGCTCCTCTCCACAGGCTGCAGCTCTGGCCCGGGGCCTGCTCCTTGCTGTCCCAGCTGCTGTGGTACAGCAGCTTTTTTTCCCCATTCTTAAACTGGCTCTCACAGAGGTACAAACAACGTTGCTTGGCTCTGGCCAGCAGCAGGTCTGTTTTGGAGTTGGCTGGAACTGACTCTTATCTGACATGGGGCAGCTGCTGGGCCCTGCTCAGAGGCCACTCCTGCACCCTCCCTGTTACCAAACCTTGCCATGCATACCCAGTACAATCTCTCAGCATGAAGGAAAGCATGAAGGCACATGTAAACCATGTAAACCACATGTTAGGCCACATGTAAACCATTTCTCAGCAGCTTCCCCTTACCCTCAGTCACAGGTCAGATCCTACCCTTCACATACCATGTCACCTTTTCCTAAGCTCACCCTTCACTGAGGTGCCCTTCTCTCTGTTCCAGCACAGTTCAAGACCCCCACCTCCAACCTTCATTTCTCCAAAGTGCCCACCATAACATTTACTTCTCCCAGGCAGAAGGACTGGCTCCATAATAACTTAACCCACCAGCTTGCCACAGAGCTAGTGCTCCAGTTCACACCCCTCAGGATGATCGTTTCCATCAGCACTTCACAATATGAGGCTCAATCCCATAACTCACTTCCTTTGTGGAGGCCACCATCTCCAAAGTGAAATATTATGGAGCCTGTTTATGCAGCCCAGAAGTGGAGCAGAAGAAATGCTTCAAACAGGCTAAGGTCTCCTTTCCATCTTTTCCCTCATGGGTTGCCTATGATCTCAGCACTGGCAGGAGCTGGAGTAGACACCACACAAGCAGGACACAGCTACCAGCAGCAAGGCCACCACTGTGGCAGTACTCTAAGTGTTCCTGTGCACTGCCCTCAACTGAAACCAGACTTGGGCAGTGTTGTAGCCCTTGCAGATAAGATATAGGAGCTGTGATCACTCCAGCAGTTTAGCTTGGCAGCACATATGTTTGGCTTGTCTTGGATTTTGCTTTCCCAGCTTATTGCAGATAGATCTTTTGTCACGTGCCTTTGTCAGTATTTACCATACCTTTCCTTTGGTCGTGATTTTCTAGGTATTCTCCTTTGTACATTATATAGTACTTTGTTAGTTCCCGCCTAAAGAATTCAGACTGCTTTTTGAAGAACTGTGCCAAATCTCCACCCAGGCACCCCACAGGGTTTAGCTATTCACAGAGGTGGGCCATCACAGCAACTGTCACCCGCATTCTCTTCTGTTTGACAGAGCCATGTTAGGTGCTAGTGAAGCTGTAGGTCTTCCATTTTCTAGGACCTACTGGTCTGAGGTTGTATGAGAAACCAGGGCACTGGGGAAGAGCCACAGAAAACAGTGCACTTCCCTATCTTGCACCAGGATGGAGGTGACACATACAAAACCAGGGAGTTTGGGAGCATATTGTGGTTTAAGTTGGGACCCTTCCTACATGTGCATAAACTTTCTGGGTGGAAGTATCTCCTGAACGATGGCAAGTCAGGTTGTCTAAACAACAGAGCCCTCTATTGTATTGCAGCAGTTCAAGTCATTTTGAAAACTTCCACCGTGCAGTGTGGCATTTGACTGTCCACCTCACGTACTGAAGCCCAAAGAAGATTTTCCTTTGTGATTTCCAAATACGCCAGTTTACCTATGTAGCACAATACAATGCAGAGGCAGCAGCCTGGGTCCTGAAAGCATTAGAGCAGACTAATACATTTCATCTTTTCATGTGTAGCATTGTTCTAATTTAACACAGCTCATTTCTAATGTGTGGACTACTTCAAGGACATGAGCTGGTCTCTTTGTGGGACAGTTCAGCACTGCGTCTTCTGAGACTAAAAGCCCCCCTGGATCAAATGGGCAGGATTCTGTCCCACACACCATTCTGCAGAATAGCTATGCTGCCGTTGTCTCTGTGGAGCTTTTAGTTTGGGCACAGCACCACACTTCCGCAGTTACCGTTTTCCCTGCTCTGGGGCTGACATGTTTGCATATGCAAGGCTACCTCTGACTTGTGCTTCTCTGTACAAGCTGAAGAAGTCCTTTCATGGGCAGCACAGCTCTCCTCTGGCAGGCTTCCCACAGCGTGGTTTGCACTCAGTGCCTTCCAGGACTCAGATCTAAGCTTTTAAAGAAATTATCTTTTTCTTCTTTTTTTCATTTTTGCATAACTAACTAATTTTAGTTTTGAGAATGACACATTTAATTTACATTTCAATCTTTCTAAGCCATTGCCAAGCTTCCATGACAATAGGCACTATATAAATTTGTAAATAAGAATTTTCTTATTTACCTGATTGCCTTTCATGTCTCACTGTCTTTCATGTCAATCTATGCCAAGGCACTTTCAAGTTATAACTTCAGATGTGGAAGCTAAAAGCAATCTGAGTGAAATGGTTTTATGTCAAGAAAGATATATCCCTGTGTATCCTGTGTATATATTGAAAGCAGCAGCTTTAATAAAGAATAGTAGACAAAGAGACACCCTTCCCTCAGTCAGACCAACTGCAAAAAGGTTTGGGAAACTAAACTCCAGCTTAAACCAACAGCAATAGCACAAGATGCTTCTGAAGCTCACCCAGTTGCACGTTCTCACTGCTGAAAGTCACTGCATTGCATGTAGCTCTGGTGCATCTATGCGAACTTATAGCAGTGACCCCACATTCATTAATACAGCAAATGCTTGGAATTGCGTCTTTAGCAAGAATAAGCTCACTGGCCTATTCATGCCCACTGACATGAATATCTAGAAAGTGATCCCTTCCCATGGACTGGCTCAAAGCATATATGCAAAGAGGGAGAAACAGTTGCCCTCACCAACTGGGCATAGAAAAGGAGACACACCACCATGGATCCTTTCCATTGTAACTAGGGAGTTCAAAGAGAACTTCATAGTCTTCCCTAAACTAACAAATCCTTGCCGTTCAGGATACCGGACAACAGTAAATCCTGCTTCTCACTCTCACTTGCCAGACTTTACTTTTTGGTGCCAAAATGCATCTCGCCAGCCAAAACTTTTCCCGTGTTATGGAAATATAAGCTACCTGGAAATTATTTGTGTGGAAGACATACAAAATGCAAGATAATATTCTCAATCGTCATAGTCACCAAGAACAATGTAGGGTAGAACATATCGCTTAAGATACTGACCAGCAATAAACCATCTTTATTGAACAATACTGACCTCCACCCCAAACACAGAGACATATCACTGCCCCAACCAAAGATACATGCAAGGCTTGTGAGAGACAAGACCTTGTTTCCTGACTGTTGTTTTGTGACAGGTTGTGTCTGTGTGTGTAGACAGGCAGAACAACAGCAGAAGATGAGGAAGGAGCATACCTGGAAAAATTCCCTCACAGCTCTGGCTGGGGTGACCACAGGTGTTACAGTTTCCCCCTGCCCTTCCACCTCTTGTCTGGAAGCTCTCTACACGTGCAGCAGGGATGGGCGATACAGATGTGGGCAGCATTGCTTAGCCAAAACAATCTTCAGCTCTATCTCACCTTAACACAGCAGGTCCTGGACCGTGGTAGCCAGAACAAGGAATACCAGCACTGCCACTACACATTTCAAACTGTGAGAAACAGTATTTAACTAGTCAATGTGTATATGAATAAATATAATAGAGAAGCCTACAGATGCAGTTTGGTCTTCTGCTTTATTTTTTTAAAACAGACTGGAATATTCCTTAAACAAAATCATAAAAAAATCCCATCCAGCAGTACTGTACAGTGTGTTTGATTGATAGGTTTTTGTTCTCTTCACGTTTGCATGTATTGAACTTGATTTGGAGTTTGATCTCAAGGATTTTCTTCTGAGACCTTCCTGCAGTTAAATTAGCTCTTTTTCCTGAGCATTTGAAACTTCCCTGCTGAGTCTGCTTTTTTTTTTTTTTTTTTCCACCCTGCCTGTGAAGTCAAGGAGAGTAAAAACTCATTAAAGCTTTGCCATAACTATTCATGCACTGGAAGGGCATTTTGAGATGTAGGTACTAAGAGATACTAATTAATCTTTGCCCTGTTTTAAGAGAAGTTCAGGGGCTCCAGAGGCTTCTCTCTATTAACATTTTCAGTTTATTTTCCTTCTGCTGTCTAACACATCACTTCTGCAGAAATCAGAAATAGATTACTAGCCATTTATCGGTACAGAATAATTCTGTCTGACTTAAACTTCACCAGAGGATACTCCTGATTTGTTTCTTCCAGAAGAAGAGAGGAGTCAAACCCAGGGATTTTTCGTTGTGATTTCTATATCAAGAAAACACCACAAGCAATTATAAACCCAGTCTGACAAGGTTATTATGCACTTGTAAAATAACTTGGAAAAAAAAAATATTTAAATTAATAGGTATCTCGGTTCACTAGAAGGCTTGAAGAAACAGATCCATCTGTCTGTTACCTTCAAAAGAAAAAGGAAAAAAAGTCCACTTTACTATGCCTGCTGAGAAAAGTGCTAATTAAAGCAGGTCATAAATGTTCTTTGTCAGGATGACTACCTAAATTTGAATTTTAAAAATAAATAAATAAATAAAACCAACACAAGGCTTTTCAGGGAGGCTGGGACAGGAGGTTGCTTACCACCCAGCTCCATCACCAGCCAGTTTCTACACCTTCTAACACAGTTGGAATGTGGCCTTAAAGAAAATCTGCATTATAAACTGCCTCTGAAGTGTTTCACCTGCTTGTGAAACGAATTTAAATGACTTCTAAAAGCTGCAGAGGTAGCAGTTCATTTGGATTGCAAAGCATTATAGGAACGGTAAGTGTCTTTCCAGGCTACCCATCTACATATTAAAGGCATAAAAAGAACTACTTGGAGTCATAAAGACCAGTGCCAAAACAAATTCAGGGAGATCCATGGCAAGTGAAATGGTGGTTCTGGGCAGCAATGTCAGCGTTTAGGGGTTATTTATCATACAGAGTCCCAAAACTTTGTTGTACGTTATAAAAATTACACTTCAACATGGCATTGCTCAATATTTTTAGGCCCTGAAGGAATAGCTTTAGGAAACAGCTATTTCTGTGAGACTTTCATATCTAGACTGCATTTGATTTCCGATAGTTTAATTCTTTGCAATATAAAATAGAATTACTGGAGGGTATTTTTGATACTCTTCAACTAGGCATTTGAGAACCATTACAGTTTCTTCTATGCTTGACTCTGCTCTACAATCATCTATATATAGATGATATATGAACTTCTGGAATACTTGTATAAAACAGAGTGAAACATTTATTTCCAGTTCCATCTTTCAGACCCCTACATGTGGATTTGAACTTGCCAGCAAAAGCATTTGTAATATGATCATTATGAAACAAACAGAACATGAGAGCAAGACGGAGACTTAGAAGTACAAAAGCTTTATGTAGGATTGTCGTAGATCATGTTTTGTCAACACGGAAGGAAGAAAAATCCAAAAATCCCCAAAAATCCACTGAGTAAATCATCTATGACAGATGTTTCTCTGAACATAAAGGAAATGATCATTTTACTGAGAAAGGGGAAAGATTTTGCAAGCTGGGGAAATCCTGCAGGAATTTCACCATGAGTCCTATATCAGCAGGACATGCATGTGAAAGTGGCATCTCTTTCTCTCCTGTCACATTACTCTTAAATTCATGCACTCCCAGATAAAAGAGGAAATTGATAATGGATTGGAGTTCATTAGTCTCCTGTTTCTTAAACCTTTACTGTAGGACTTTATTATAGTAGTAGGACTTTATTAAGGAAAGATTAGGGAAATCATTCATTTTCAAGATATTTCACAAATACGTTTGAGCTCCATACAATGAAGGCTGCTATTGTACACGTTCTGTGTAAGTGGAATACTTGCCTCCCCGATCTGTGTTGTTCCACTGGACCCTCCATCAGAAGCACCACAAAGTCAATCACTTTGTATTTCCATAGGATGCACAACCATTTCACTACAGCATTTAGCAGACAACCTTTTATGCACTAATTCAAACAGTTTTAGAACTTATAACTATCTATGGCCCAGTGCTGGATATCTCAGGAATATTGTTACAGTCAATTAATATACATCTTGCTCTGGTCCTGCTTCACTGCTTTAAATACCTGAAGCTCTGCATAGGAGGAGGTGTTTATGTGACGGATGCTAAAGCAGGCAGCACTTTATTTGCAGCACCAGGTGGGAGAGAAAGGTGAATCTTACCTCATGGTCACTTTCTAAGAATTTGTCCAGATCCACTTTCTGTAGGCTGAGTCTGCATCAGCTGCTTTGGGTCAGAGTAACTGTCATGAAACCAAAACATGACACTAATTTGGAGTATGAGGTTATTAATTTACAGCTTTCTTTTGGCCAAAACCAGATTCTTTTTCTTGTAAATATTTCAATACTGGTTAGATATAAGCAGTTGGAAAAAAAAAAAAAAAAAAAAAAAAAAAAGGAAAATTATCAGGAAAACACATTAGTACCAGAAAGATGTAAAAAAGACCCCAGACTGAGGGAACAAAGGTCTTTAGATGAGAAAAGGAAAATGTGGCAGTTTTAATAGGTGTGAAAGGGGGGAAGGACTAAAAACAGATGAAGGAATGGAGAGATGGGAAATCTTTCAAAGAAGCTATAGTTATAAGAAATCGTAATTTTGGAAAGCAGGGGATAATCAGATGGCCTCCATGAACCTTCTCAGGAGTCTGTTCTTTGAATTCTGCAGCATTTAAACATGTCTGACTTCAAATTATTTTCTTTAGATTGACTGATACATAATGCCTTTTAGCTACAGGTATGTCAGACAACATAATAATTCAAGAGATGAGACATACCACAGGACTGACTGCTAGATAAAGCCTTTAAAGGCTGTGCACTTTCTCATTGAAAGTCAGTGTAGAGATATGGGGACCAAAGTCCTCATTTCCAAAGCTGCCTACCAGTTTCTGGTGACACGTATTTTTTTCATAAGCATTGAAATCTCTTTACCCTTCCTTAGTCATTCAGAAATTTTAATCAGCAGTTTCAAGACAGTTACTTAGACACTGCACTAGCCAGAATTAATAAGTAGGTTTAAAAATACAGGGCCATGATTTTTATTTTTTTTTTTCCCATTTGCTCAGATGAAAACATCAGCTTCAAGATAATTTATTTCTCCCTAGAGCAAAACCAAATTTTGAATTTCTGTACACTGCAGCCAGTAACAATAGAATAAGAGTTATGGACTTGATCATGCTGCCACATCTCGGGCCCCACGAGCCAATAGTAAGCCACTTCTCCAAGGCTGGTTTGTGTAGCCTTGGGAGGAAATTCTCAGAGTAGCAGCCGGTTGTTCACACTTGCACGAACTATGGTTACAGATTACTAGGGCTTTTAAGAGATTTTAAATGGTTAAACATGACATTAAAAAGCACTAAAAATGCATTACAGGTATTGTTACCAGAAATAAGTGATCAAGGCTTAAGGAATTTGAAATCTTTCTGAAACCTGTAATCTTTATCCCATGTTCAAGCAATATCGGTCCTTTCTCCATCCCTTCTCTTTAGGGATTCAAAGTATCTACAGTGGAATCTATTTATTTCCTCTATCACAGCATCACAATTAAGTTGAAAGCTCAGTTCCATTCTGCTCTGCTAATATCTTAACTACTTGATCTTAACTACCTGCTACATTACATAATATTAGCATAGTGACTGTTTAGCTCTTTGACATAAAAGTTACAGTACAGTTGAAAGTAACTGAGTTAATGTCAATGAAGACTGAGCTATTTCCCCACTCTTCTGGCAAGTCAGAGCCTAGTAATTTTGAATGATGCCTACTGAACATTACAGGGAAGCTTGCATCCTGCTGCCTATTTTATCCTACTGGATAAGCTATAAGATCACTACAGTCCAGTCTATTGAGCTGCTAAATTGATATTTTCCTTTGTCACTTAGGAAGGGATTTCTCTCATCTGTCTTAAAGTTAGGTGCCTATTCCAAGATAGTTACTCCAAACACTATTTGTGGTTGATGAAAAAAGTAAGAAACTTTTAGAGCATGTTTCATTTTATCTATGTATCTGTTACCATCTAGTAGATTTATCTTTGCCAGGATATCCCTTCTCCCACTGATGACTGAGTAAATCATGGATGCATAGCTGGGCCCACAGACCTAACACATAAATGGTTAAAACTGTAAGAATTAGATGCTATGATGCAGTTCACCCAGGTAACTTCAGGCATTCTTGGCTGAGGTGCCTACTTGAGGAATGCAGTCATCCCAGACTCGCCCTGCAGGAACCTCTAAGCCTCATCTCCAATCCTGAACGCAGGTGAGGGGGCGGAATCACCAAGTGTCTGTCTCTCTCCACTGGCTGCAGATGGTACCTAATGAGAGCAGGCCTCTAATTAGTGCAGGAGAGGTAAAGTATGGAGATGAATTCAGGCCTAAATAGTCACTTATCACACAAAAAATGAAAAGTAATTTCTCTCCCTCAGACATGGAAGCACTTTCTGCACTATATTGCACTACTCAGGATGTGATAAAGGAT
This sequence comes from Heteronetta atricapilla, assembly GCA_011075105.1. Taxonomy (NCBI): domain Eukaryota; kingdom Metazoa; phylum Chordata; class Aves; order Anseriformes; family Anatidae; genus Heteronetta; species Heteronetta atricapilla. The sequence continues at coordinate 23,451,121 of CM021731.1, forward strand.
AACGTGATTATCATCTTAAAAATTACTCCGCTTGAGAATCAGTGCCTGGTCTGAAGGTGTGCTAGGGACCCACTGTGGCAGAACTGTATATTTTAGAGGCTCACCAGCATTTTCTCCAAGATACTACATGACTGAATACTTGATGCGTAGCCAAAATATCAATAAAATTGTATACAGATAAATTCTAATAATTACCCACTTGAAAGGGGAAAAGGTACCAAAAAAAAAAAAGTAAAATGATAACATGGATATTAATGACTTTTCCAAAAAACATACAGCATTGGACAGCTTAACGAAAGCACTACTCGTACCAAGTTAGCTCTAAAGTTGCCCACTATATAAACAATTATAATTAACTTGCTGCAATAATACCCTGTACAAGTTATTTTTATGAAGAACGGGTATAGAACATAGGCATGCTCATCAATCTGAGAAGGAACCAGGGCAGATTCAGCACTGAGTGACCCAGAGAAAATGAATGCAGACACCACTCATTTCAGGAGTTCACGCATACAAACATACACGCATACAAACCTCTCAGCTTTATTAATTACAGCAGTGGGGCCAGAAATGTAGTTTCAGAAAATCAGGAATGCTTAAAGATCCTGAGAGCTCACAAGCACCACCCCCAAGCGCTTGTTCATCACCCAGTACCATAGACTAATGGAACAGCTCAGAACTAGTTTACATCAGAGATTGATTACCCAAAATCAGTCCTAAAACATTTGCAAACAAAGGAACCACCCTTTTAAATTAATTTATTTTCAAAAACAAATACCAAAGCTAACCAAAGTAAAGGAACTTCCTGTCGGAAACCCAGTAGCAGACATGGTCCTTATCTATATGGGCGGCTGCCCTTCCACATGGCTGGCCCTGAGGTGTGGGTCAATGCACGCGATGTCAGCTGCTCAGAACGTGGGAGGCAGGGGAGAGGAGCCAGCAATTCCTCCATCCCTTCTCCACACTACCATAGGTAAAAGATGCAAGGGAAAATTCATCCTAGTCTGCTGTCTATGCTTTTTCAGCATGTTTGAAAACATGACGTGCATTGCTGTGATATACATTGTATATCCCAGTGAAATAATGTGTCTACGAAACAGGGAGAAAAATTACCCTTTTTCATTATTCAGCTAAGCTATAAATTGCCATCTGGAAGCCGAACTCGTAAAATGTAGCAAAAGAGGTAATGACGACAGAAAAGCCCAGGAAGAAAAATTATTTGCACCATCCTCGCTGCCCCCAGGCTGGGTGCTATACCGCAGCAAGGTGCAATCCGTCTGGGAGCTGTGGGAGTACGCTTGGCTCTCTGACGGCAAATTCTGCCTTTAAAAATTAACTCAGTACCCTGGGTTAACAGCTGGCACTTAGCAAATAGTGTGTATGCTCTACTGATTTTACCTCCTTTATGGCTTTCTCTGTGACTGCCCTTGAGTTAATGGTTACATCATGCGTTAGTGGGACGGTGCCGGTCATTCATTTCCCCAACACGGTGAGCGCTGGATGTTAAGTACATCTCAGCCAGCCTAAGTCCTGTGTAATTAACTTTGGCCCAGTGCACGGAAGCGTGTTTGACAATGAGCATCATTCTCATCGGTTCTGCAGAGGGAGGCGGGGAGGATTCAGGGGGATGATATGAAACAACCTGGCATCTTTTTGTGGTTAATAGCACTACAGTTGTGAGGGAATGTCTCTGTGTCGCACTGCAGGGATCAGAAAATTGCAGAATGAGTTGTGATGGCCTAAATGCATCAGTTCTTTTCATTTGCACCCAAAATAATTCAGGTGGTGATAATTTACACAGTAAATAAAATATTTTGTATTTTTCTTATTCAGAAACAAGGTGACTGATCAACTTTTTTACTGAAATTGTCAAAGATATTGAGGTTAGTGACATTTCTTTCTCTGAATATAGCTGTCAGAATCTTACAGTGAGATTAAGTGTAATAGGTCACTTGGTCTTTTCCTTAACAGTGTATGTTTCCCTTACCTCACATATTCTTTTCATGTATTTCTGAGAGCAAATCACAGCTTACAACTTTCATTTTACCCTACTATTCAGCAGATATTCCCTCCTTTCCTAGGTTGATCCATTGACTTTTTTTATAACCTTTGATATCTATAAAGATTTTTTGATAGTCTAGGATTTTGTCCCCTTTTACCACAAGTCATTGTGTAATCAGTCATTTTTATTTTATTCTTTTATTTATGGTCATATGGTTTATATATTGTACATGGTGATTTCTTCATTTCCTTTTCATGTTCTTTTTTCTCTAACTTGCTTAATGTGTTTTTGAGGAAGGGTCCTGTTTAGACCAGTCAGCAATATTGCAAATGCTGGGATATCGCTTCATGAGATCACACTGCTACATAAAATTTAGATATTTTTTTCAGGTAGATGGCTTGCCAGCCACTGATATTTGTTATTCTCTCTTAGCATTTCTTTTCCTAAATAATTCTGTTTCACTGAGCCAGTGCTTTATGTTATTTTTCTCCAGCTATCTTTCTTTCCTTAAGGGAGAAAGATTTTTCCTTCTCTGACTGTTACCACTAAGTTTACCCTATTATGCCCACTGGTCTATGAAACCTGAGGAATGTGCTACAACAAATCCCCTGAGAACAGTTACCAACTCAGAAAATGTGCTCCAGTGCCCAGCAAATACGATTTACATATTCAGTGACTCTTACTGTCTCTGAGGGAAAATCAGGCAGAGAGAGGTCTTTTCTTGCTTCGGTTTGTCAATAACTCTGAATTTGCTCATGCAAGGGAAACTAAAACACTGCAGAATAGAAGCAAAGTTTGAAAAAAAAAAAAAAAAAACAGCACCCTCTGACAGCACAGTTTTTCTTCAAGTAGAAAGAAGAGAACTTGGCCTTATGTGGGAAATTTCAACAAACAGTTTAGAAATAGGATGGGAGGGAAAAAAAAAAAGGCAGACAAATGGTAAAAAATATAGGTTGCTAATGGAAAGGTACAAAGAAGAGAGTATAATTTTAAGTAAACATGTTTATTTAGTCCATTTACTAGTTTCTAAAACAAAAACAAACAAAAGAACTGATAAAATGACTTGCCTGAGGAACTGATCCTGAGCCAATAAAATTAATGCACTCTTTTTCACTGACTTTAATATGAGTAGGGCCAGGCTGTAGATCTAAACAAAGATTTAGGATCTAAAGAATTTAGTGTGATGGGGCTGTTGAGGTTGCCAAGAGCTGAGCAAGAGGATCCCTTTGTGAATGGATCACAGGAGCAATCACTCTGCAGTGATGCATTTCTGTGGTGAGACTTGGAGTGAAAGTATTTTCAGGAGCCACAGGAAGGCAGTGTGTAACAACTTGATTGTGGTTTTGAAAGCTTCATGTAGAGCATCTGAGGAAAGGATGGGTGGCATCTATCAGCTCTTCTACCTGAGCTCAGCTTAAGAGTTGGTCATAGAGTTTTCAGTGGCACGTCATTTTGGGGCAGAAAATGTTGACTTTTGACCTTTTGCTGACCTATAGCATTTTGATTGCTATAATGTAAATGACTGATACAATATAAATTTGCATGTAAATAATCACGGGGGTGTTTGACATTTATAACATTTCTATCTTCAAAGTGGAGTCAGCCTTCTGTGAATGCCCTGCAGCAACTGCAAAAATGGAATTTAGGTCAATAGATGATGAGATGTGTCAGGCAGCAAAATGCCTGCAGCCACAAACGTTCAAGCAACTCTAACAGCCGGCGCTGGTCGCTGCCCCTGGGTGGGGGTGCAGGGCTGTTTGCTATTTCAAGCTTTTTTCACAGCCACAACAAGAGGCTAACCAGGATCCATGACCTCCACTTTCAGCCACAGCTAATGTGGGCATCAGGCAACAAGATCTTCACTCTCTTTTTTGGCTGCTCTGTCTTAATGGCCCAGGTGCTCGGATCATGTATCCAGAGTATTTGGTGTGACCCAACCTGCAATTACATTCGTGTCCCTTCAGAGGAACTTGCAGTCAGAAGGGGTACACACACACAGTCACCATGTTTGCATACAAAAGGGTTGCAGACAAAATCCCTGCTCTTTCCAAAGAGTAAGATATTTTTAAAGAGTCCAATTCAAAGCTGCTTGAAATCCTTCTTTCTGGTTCTGCCCTTTCTGACTCCTCTAATACTGTCATTGTCACTTCTTTGTCCTTATGGAAGAGTCTAATAGGAACTCCACTGGTCAACAGCGTGTGATTACATTTATGGAGGGAAGTGGCAGGACACTGATGTGTGAAAGCCCTCCAACAGAGGTACCGAGTGGCTGGCAGGTATCCTGGTGCAGGGGATTCAGCGAGTTGTCCTGTCCTGCCCATCACCAGCGCTCACTCTGTGCTTTCACCATCTTCAGAAACCCGGCCCTGCCAGCCTGTGCTCCTGGGTAAGCCGAGTTCTCTGCACAGCAGTGATAACCGTGATGGGTCTGAATGCAAATCTGCAATGTAAAGATTGCTGCACAAAGAATTCACAGTATTACTGGACCCTTTGAAAAAGGTTTCTAACATTTGGCCTAAATTTTTGTTTTGGATCACTATATTTCATAACACAAGCATACAAATTGTTTTCCCCAGCTTGTAGCCTGACACTCATCTTTTTTGACAATAATGCAATTATATGAATTTCCATGTATTTTCAATTTTCTAAGGGGAAGAATATATTTTCTTTCAATCATCATTTTCCCAATTTAATTAGTTAACATTAATACAGATTTCTCATTATGTAAATCAGCTTACAAACCCATTAGCCATTGTGACTCTTGTTGGTATTCCTAAGTAGCTTAGTCCTACAGAACAGACTCACACAAAGTTTTCACTATGAGAAAGAAAACCTTATTATACTGCTCACCTCTCAGGGATATATTCCAGTCAAGCACGATTTCAGAAGCAGCTGTGTTTGCCGATGGGTGAATGTCTATCACTGAACTCAGCTGGATAAAACCTCTGGCTAGGGAATATGGAGAATTTTTGCAGAATTAAAGCAGATAATTGAGGGAGAAGAAGAGTTTTGCTGAAGCAGTGGGGAATAGCAATGTTTTGTTGAGTCTTGCAGCTTATACGTGGTAGAAAGGAACAGCTGGCTTGTGAACCTTTGAGTAGAAGTTCTTTGAGGTATTTGCTTTTTTGCAGTGCAGAAAACTAACAGCATTCAAGCCCCAAAGGGAAAAACCTTCAATTCTGCCCAAAGCCAATAAACCTGGTATCTGCTTTTGTGACCTTTTAACATGACAAACTTTCAATGTTGCCTAAATTATTGTTTAAAGTATAAAATCTGAAGTTATATACATAACTACCAATACTGGGAAAAAAAAAAAAAAAAAAAAAAAAAGTTTTCATAAATAAAAGGAAATTCAGAGTCCTAAATATTCAGAAGCTTTGATTAGCTTGCCAAAAGCTATCCAACAGTAGCTGAAACTCATCAAAGTTTCCTGAACCAGGCAACTTTCCCAGGTAAAGTTTTCTAATTCAATTTCTAGTAATTTCTCTGTTCATGAGTTTAGTGGGATCATCAGATGAAGGATTTCTTGTGGTATCCGTTGTTATTTCTATTTCCAATTTAAAAAGTGAAATTGTTGCAAGGTGCATTGACTGTGACAGGAAAAAGAAAATTCTCTACTCTTTTTCCAAGAATTCAAACTTAGCATTTTTTATGGTTTGGGGAAGGATCACTGAAAGGTGCCGGTCAGTTACTGAACCCACTTCTCAAGCCATAGTTCTTACTTTAATTTGGATGTTATTTCCTAATCCTATTTTCAATACTGTAATTCCTGAATTATCATTATCAATATACATTAGAGTGGAGGGAGTAAGGTTTAGATCCTAAGAACTACTTAAGCATTTAGGCTGAAAAGCATTTCAAAGATTGAATTCTACTTAAATCAGCTGGAGCTTGTTGGTTAAATATGTTCTCAAATATGTCCACAGTGCAAATGTTAGAAAAAAAAAATTACCCTTGCATGTTTATTTGCATTCTAAACATCTCTGGCTTTAAAATGTTGAACACCCTCTACACACATGGAAATGAGCAGATGATACGTAGCATTCTGAAGAGCATGTCTAATAAATGTTTTAAAGAGCAGTTTGAATTTAGTATTTAAAGTGTGGGAGGCAGAGCTGCTAGAAAAGCTGCTTTGCATTAAAAAAGTGCTACTACTTTTAATAAAATATATTTTTAAGATGTATAAAATGATTTAATTTTTGCCCGTCATAAAATTTCAGTAAAAAGAGGGGAGAAAGTTGCAACAATATTGAAAGAGTCTGGGAAAAGTTTGTTTGTCAGTTGAAATGACTTTTATTTTCATTTTGATTTTGTATTTAGTTAGAAGTTGAAAAGCTGATGGCAAAATCATCTGTTGAAATGAAACAGCTATAAAAGGATTTTTTCATTTCCTGACTGAAGGAAAAAAAAAAAAAAAAAGAAGAAGAAGAAAAAAAAAGAACCACTTTTGAATCTCTAAAGCGATAGTCAGAGAAGCATCTGGGTTACATTATCTGAATCCCTTGGAAATAAGAGGGCATAACTGCTAGAAAATGAAAATGAAGTTGAAAATTAAGCTCTCACACATTTTTTTTTGTTTGTTTGTTTCTCCCAGGCCTTGCCCATTGCCTGTGAGAAACCCATAGGCAGAAGCCCTGTGTCTGCCTTGGCTCTGAGGGTCAAACCTGGCCAGTAGCACAGACAGGATCCTGAGCAGGAACAGATCTTCCACTGATGTGCTCCTCTGCAGCTGGTGGCTGGTCACATCATGGTCAGAGCATCACCCTTCAGGATCTTAATCTAGGAGAAAAGTCACTCAATTCTGAACCCATAGGTTCCCACACTGCCTGTTGCACTTTTCTTCCTACTCATCTTTTTAGGAAAAGCAGGAGTTATACCTTAATTAGTGAAATTTTATTTCTGATTTAATATAAGAAAAAAAAAAAACCACCTTGCATTCTCACTTCTAAAATCTTGCTTTGTTGATTGGATTTATCATAGAATTACAGAATTGCAATTCTAGAATCTATGATTCTATGAATCATAGAATGGGTTGGGTTGGGTTGGGTTGGAACATCATCTAGTTCCAATCTTAAACATCATCTAGTTCCAATCCCTCTGCTAGGTGCTGGTGCTAGGGACACTTGCAGCAGACCCGGTTGCTCAAAGCCCCATCCAACTTGGCCTTGAACAACTCCAGGGACAGGGGCATCCACAGCTTCTCTGGGCAACCTGTTCCAGTGTATCATCACACTTACAGTAAAGAATTTCTGCCTGATACCTAATCTAAATCTACCCTCTTTTAGATAATATAACCCCTTGTCCTATTGCTACAAGCACTAATAAAAAGGTCCTGCTTATGGGCTCTTTATGCTGCTTACATGTTGAACTAATAGTAACAAGTTTACTAGAACCTATGCCCCCGGTATACTGATAAACATGGATACAACAGGCGTTGTTCTGACATTGTAAGATGCTTTCTTATTTTAGAAACAAATGTAAATACAGCAGAAAAACTATTCTATTTCATATATTGCTCAACTGCATAAAAGACGATTTTATTACCTTCATGTGAATATTTTCAAGTGAAAGCACTTTCTTTATTGCATGTACAAATACAATGAGCTGCCAAAGATTAACAGGCTCTACCACGTTGTAATAATTGAGTTTGTCTACTTGCCAGCATCACATTCTTTCCCTAACTTTGTCTCTTCAAGAGAAGTACATGACTTTTTGGAATCTTCCTACTATTACTATTGTCAGTGATTTACTTGGAAGATATCATCTTGACTATGTGTCAATTCTGAGAGTTATTTTCTATATTATACCACATACTTATGTCTGTTAAGTAGATATTTTCCACGTACACTGCCAAACTAGTGAGAATTAACGTACACAATAAAATTCAGACACCTATCTTGTTATCACCATTAATACTGTTAAGAGCAGGAACCAATGCTATAATGTTTATAGAAGGCCCGTCTGTGGACATGTAAATAAATTTGACAAATAGAGCTATATATTTGTGAATGATGCTCCGTATCCTCCAGAACAATTTTTAGTAAGCACTATTCACAGAGTTCAGCTGTTTTTTTCCAAAGGAAGCAATGTATATTTTGAGTTAGTTGCTATTTCTGTGCATACAGATCCTGATTTATTTATTTTTTTCTGGGTAGTTAGAATACTTGAAGCTTTGTGCTAAAATGTGCAAAAACTGAGGGAACTGTGAATAAACAAATAGAATTTCTTGATTTTTAAGTGCTAAGTGATTTGGAGGGTTTTCTAAGCCTGTCAGTAGAGATTCTGTGTGGTAACTACTCATTTGCTTTATTTATCTCGTTACTAAAGGAGGGTCCCTCAAATCTGTTTTAATTTTCCTTGTATTTTTCTTTCTCTACATTCCCAACCTTTCTCTATTCAATTCAAAATTAAATGAAACAGACATTGCTTTAGTAACTATGTAAATTCCAGTCAGACAAAGAAATATTGTTAGGTATAATTGGTGATTGTATTTCTACATCAAATCTCATGAAGATGATGAACTAAGCAATTCTTTGAAAGTGAAAAATAATCACAGACTTTCCTATGACCACAAAATAAAGATAGAAGCAAGAGCAATTTTAAGAGATCTTAATCCAGCACTTCATCCATGTTTGCAAATGTGTTACCTGTAAGTTTCAAAACACTCTCTTGACCTGCCTTTCTCAAAATAAACATCCAGCTAGCAAACATTAGTGGGAATTTAAAGAATCTGAGCCTCCTTCCTACTACACCAAGGTTTTAGGAAAGATACAAATGCCACAGCTTCATTGCTACTGCTTGCAAAGCTTCTCATGGCATTGCTCATCTCATGTCTGCAGCCCTTATTTTCTATATCTTGGTGACTATTCAACAGAAGGGGTTGAAACACTTCTCTGTTATGGCCCTGAAGGTACTAATGGACTTTCTGCCCCTCCCCTGGGGCATCCCTCCACTCCTGCCCATGGCCCAGTACCCCATTTCAGCTAAGATCAAGCTTGTCATTTCTTACCCCAGCAATTTTGCAGGGGTGCCAACTTCTCCATCCTGTCCCTGTCTCTTGTGTGCATCCCTTGGACCCACATCACCATCTCATCTCTGGCCCCATCTCCTACTGCTTCTGACTGGGCTCCCTGAACAACCTCTGAACCTGGCACATCATTTGCCTTGCCTGGGGCTGTTGACGGATCCCTGTTACTAGCACCCAGATCTGCCTTCCATGTACAGCCACCATGGGACTGCACCCTTTGGTGAGGGCATAACCTGTGCTGGGGTCACCTCAGCTTTCAGCTGTCCATCTGTCAGAGTTGCCGGTTCTCACAGTCCCCTGATACTCTCATCTTTGGCTTTCTGTTCTGAGCAACTACAAACAGCATCACATAATATGTACAAAGAACAAAAGCTCTCTATTTTTCCCAACACTGTAACGATTCAGCAGAATTAACTCTTATTCTTTGCATGACTATGTGAAGATTCACCAAGATTAAATGTACAGTAGGCCTGGGTTTAGGTCTCTGCTCCCAAACAAGAGCAGCAAACAAGTCGGATGAATTGCCTACAATACTAGGCTGATGAATAAAATGGGATACAGTTGGTGTTTATCAAGATTAGCTGGCTCTCCCTCAAATGTCCAGGAAATATGCTCTAAAGACACTTAGCGAGTCATCATCTGCAGGACAGAGAGTTGAGAATCCAGACAATCCTACCAAGCCATGTGTGAAATGAGTGTCCCAGTAGCCACATGTCAAGAGGAGTCAGCTGGTGATGAGACTTTACTAGGAAAGCTTGATGTGCTGAAGGAACACAGTGGTCTGAACAGCTAGGAAATATCTGAGCAGAGGATTTTAGGAGTTCGATAACATCTGTACACTAGACGTAAGCATCTTATCTCATTATGATTGCTAGCAGTGCACTACATCTTTCTGAGTGTCCCAATGGACACACAAATTTCTTGACTAAATATAAATTTATGCCTGCTAAGTTCCCCCTGAAAACAGTGCAAACAGTTGTAAAAACACTTGTTGATGACCCACTTGTCTATTTGCAAGCATCTAGGAACTGCCCTAGATATCTCCATGGGGTTGGCACGTATGACACAGGATGTACAAGAGTCCTATGTCCCTCTAGGGCAGCAGCTAAAAGTTAGATGGGATACACCCAAATCCCACCCTTAGCTTAGGAATGACCCAGCTCAAACAGTAGCAGGCTTAAACCAAAATAAGCAAATTCATGCAGAGATTTTACCTGGTTCTGATGAGATCTGCTGCTTACAAGGCTCTGCAGGAGAGAGCTACCAGAACTACCTGTTCCCAAGTTACCTTACCTTTATACTGTCTGGCGGATATCCAGTTCTCCCCGTCCTTCCTTAAGTGGCACAGAGTGAAGTTTGTGGCACACCACTTATGCCCACATTCACTTGTTACAGCATGTACTCTTTGGCAGGGCAAACAAAGCGATCCTAGCCTCCCCCGAGTGTTTGAAATCAGGAGGAGGTGAGGGCTCTTGGTATGCAGACAGAAGCACTCAGTGCTTTGTAGAAACACAAGTCCCTAATCAGAGATGTAAAGATAATGAAAACTGAAAAATTCTGGAAGCTCTGAACTGTAGGCATGAATATGAAACCCAAAGGATAGTCTTAGACTTGATACGCGTTTGTACTTTTTACTGGACTCTTGAACTAGTGCACTAGGCCTCCATATTCAAGTTAGACATCACTCACTGAAAAGCAGTATTACATAAAAGCAATGGGGATATTTGGGCAGCCCTATATAATTGTTTTATTTCTGATGACTTATAAGGATTGGCTGAAGTCCTTTGGTTTGTTCAGCCCAGAGCAGAGCAGGCTGAGGGGAGGCCTCATGGCGGCCTGCAGCTCCCTCACGAGGGGAGCGGAGGGGCAGGCGCTGAGCTCTGCTGTCTGGGGACAGCGACAGGACCCGAGGGAACGGCATGGAGCTGAGACAGGGAAGGGTCAGGCTGGGGGTTAGGGAAAGGTTCTGCACCCAGAGGGTGGTCGGGCACTGGGACTCTCCAGGGCAGTGGTCAGAGCGCCGAGCTGCTGGAGTTTAAGCACATTTGGACAATGGTCTTAGATATATGATTTAACTATTAGGCTGGCCTTTATGGGGTCAGGAGTTGAACTCAATGATCCTTGTGGATCCCTTTCAACTCAGGAGATTTTGCAATTATTATACACACCACATCCAGCAGAAGCAGTGCAAAGCTGTGAAGAAGTTGTAGAAGTCTTGCTCCTCAAGAGACAACTGGGTGCCCAACTCTGTGAGTATGCATGGGCTACAGTTCTCATTCTGTCTCCCTGGATAGCAAGCTAATTGCTTAGATTGTGGATCCTGTTGCAGTGCTGAACAAGAGCCACACAGTCACCCTGCACAGCATCACTAGCTTCCCAGCCTCCTGCACACAGCCTCGCAGCTGGGAAGGGGCTCAGAGGCAACCAGAAAGCTCAGCACTGGAAGGCAGCAGTGGAACACAACATTACTAGGGCAAACAAAGTTGGGGGGGAAAAGCATTTTTTTCTTTCCTATCAAATCATCCTGGGGGAGGAAAAAAAATGTTTTCAATGGCATTGTTTAAAGATATGTTTAAAAGTGAAGTCTGGAATAAGGAAAGGTGATGTCGCCTTTCTCTTTTCAATGGCCAGACAGGGTCTACCTTATTTTGGAAGTGGTCCTTTCCCAGGAGATACTATAAAAAAAGTGATAACTCCCACTATCTTTGATCATTTCTACACTATCAAAGCTTCTGCTGAGCAAAGAAAAGATCAGAAAGGTTATCTGTCCATGTTTTTCAGTGCAATGAATTGATCAATGCTACAAAGTCTATTTGAGAAACTAGGCAATCCAATTCCTCTAGGCAGGTTTCAATAAATATGTGACTCTGTCCATGACCCTTTTCTCTCTATTTCCAATTAATATTTTAATGAGCAAATTTTCTTTGAAGATCCTCCTGAGGAAAAAGCAAATTTTATTTGAATGGAGAGAAAATCTCTGAAAAATAAATTTTATATTTCTTTTTCGATTAACGGTTGCCTTGGAGCTTGGTTGAAAGAATATGATTGATCTGGTCAGAAATATCAAGTCACTCAGAAAACCTAATAAAATTGTGTATATTATTCATTAACCTATCCTGGAAAAGGACAGCACATAAAAATGTAAAGATTTTAATGTAAAATTCAGGTATTGCATTATATTCAACAAGTAGGCAAACCATGTAAATAAACCTTGTCTGCTACAGAAAAAGCTGATTTCTCTTGCAGACGTTTGGTAGCATTATAAAGAACTTTCTTTTCATAGACTCTAGTTCCTTTATGTTGATTTCTGTGTATGCAGGTACAAGCTAGCCCCTACCAAATGCTCACCTTCCCATATGCTATCACTTCTTCTATACTCTTCATTTTGCCAGTCAGCACTGTAGGAAATGTTCCACATAGAAAAAGGCAATGGTAGATTTGCAGGAGTTAGCAAATACAGCAGCCAATGAGTTTTCTGATGGCTACCACCAAGTAGCCCTGCAGCTCACCTGTCGGTGCTTCACCCCTCCAAAGAGTAGACAGGGCTCCAGAGCCCAGCAGTCACATCTCACCCTCATCCTCCCCTTTCCTCCAAAGCTTTGCACTGCTCAGACAAACCAACTGGATGCAGCTCAGGTACATGTCGTGATCATTCCTTTTTCTGCTTGGAGCTCAGCAGCATCTGAAGGGTGGCAGCATAGTGAACCAGGGTGCAGGTAGAGCAGGGTGCTGGCACACCCTGCTTGCAGCACTACACCCAAAACTTGCCTCATCAGTGCTGTTCACCACTGCCCTTGCTACTCTGCCTTCAAATCCCACCACAGCATACAATGCCATCTCTACCAACCTGTGATGTAAATAAGTTCCTCCAAAGCTCTAGTATCTGCCAAGATTGCCCAGGAATGGTCATGCTGATGGTTCATTATAAAGCTCTAATATGTAGTTAATGACAACAAATTTTCTGCAGTGCCAGTTGGTATTTTAATAGCTTTAATAATAGTACATATTAGTGGCATTATTACTTGCTTGTGTAACATTCATCTTCACTGCGCTATGCCAGTAGTAACTGATGAGTGCACATCCTAAGAAAATATTTGGCCTGGAGCTGACTTCTCAGAGTAGGTCTTTAACCTAAGGGAAAAGAAATGTGAGTTTGAGATGGGTAAGAGAGAGATTTGATGCTCTTTTGGAGTTACATAACTGCTTCCAGATTCTGCAGATGCAGAAAGCAGCTTAAAAATAGATGATTCCACTTGGGCTATTGCTGTGCAGGCTGCTCCAGACTTAGCCAAGAACAGCAGACCTGCTGCACAAGCCAAGCTGCCAAGAGGCAGGAATCCAAGATGGGGAGATGCCAGTTTGCCATCTCTCAGACTGTGTTTTTTTATCCATTCTGCCTATGACTGGAAAAGTTATTAGCAAGAACAGATGAGATGACCAGTATTACTGGGTCACTATATCAGTTCTGGGGTGTCTAATGAGCAGCTTGCTAGCAGTCTCATATATTCAAGTACTGGGAAAAAATAGGAAACTAAGCCTAAGATCATTTTGGGTCTTCTATTTGGCCTTGAGTCCTCTGCTTTACCCAAAATATCATGTAATCATAGGCCTAATCTATCAAGTTGGCAAGATAAAACTTTAGGACTGTCGACATCAGAAAGAAGAAAGCCAAATTCTATAGGTTCCTGGTGAGGTCAGCTCCTGGCAAATGCTATAACTACAAGGCTGCTGCTCAATAGAGGGTCTTCAGCACCTCTAATAGGAACCCATACTCCACTGATGCTGTGGACTCCCATCTGGGGCAGATGTTGCCCAGTTTTGTGCTGAGCACTTGGTTCAAGTTCATTTGTCTTCTGTCTATTTGCTATATGCTTGGTCCACACACTGAGCATCAATGTTCCTACGTCCTACACAGATCATCTTTCACTGGCACCATGCTTCTTCCTGTTATGTTTAGGAATCTGGTTAGGATTAGAGAGTTTGTGCTTGTTTCAGACACTCTGTTTTGCTAAGTAATACCTGTCTCAACTCATAGTAGCTCCCAGGATGATGACCAGTTTGACATAGTCAGCCAGGCGCCTTCCTTTGGCTCTGTGTTGATAGTCAATCCTTTGTTTTTCTCTATCCATCTGCTGAGAGAAATGGTCCCAGCACACAAGTCCCACATGTCTGTACCCCCCTTTCATGTTCTTCCCGGTTCCTTCTCCCCTGTTCTGAAATGCCTGTGAGGCCATGGCAGCTGCATCAAGCAGAACCTGCAACCTGGGCACCACTAAAACCATTGAGACAATTTTCTTGGCAAAAATTCCACTGGAAAAGCCAAGGACTAAATTGGCAGCTGAATGCTATTTTTCACATACCAACTGATTTTTTTTTCCTATTGATTGGCAATTAGCCTGTTCTAAAACACTCAGGGTCAAATTCCCAGCTGGCGTTAAGTCAGAGAAGTCCCGCTGACGTCTCTGATTTATTTTCCAAATGGTTTAAAAATTCAGCAGGAGCTTTAAAATGCCAATGCTATATATCAAACAGCTGGCTAAAACTCACAAATTTAGCATATTTTCTATAATGCTCTTTGACATTAAGTATTCCTTATGGACTAGTACAATAAATGTAAGTGCTAGAGAGAGTATTCTGAAGTCTTTTAAAAAAAAATTTAAAAGTGACTTTATCAACATAAGTTTTAAGGATAAGAGTCAAAATGTGGATTCAAATTTTCCATTTTGAGCCCTTTCTATCTTTTACAGATATGTGTCAGTTACCATAATGAATCAAATTTCAATTTTAGGAGTCCTGCACATTTTTTTTTTTTTCATGGAAGTTTGACACTGCTGTCATGGTGACTGGAAGGATTTTGCCAGCTTTCAGTGGGAGTGGACTACATTCCTTGTGAAGACCAATTCCCCAGCAGGTGTGGATATCGTCTATGTGCAATTCACATGACACAGTTCCTGCATTTCTCTTACACTTCTCTTTTCAATTTTTCTTCTCAACGTAAGCAGCATGTTGCCATCCCAGATGAATGTTCTAATGAAACTAAAGGCCCAGGAGAGTGCCCTTGGGGAATTTGGGTGGTAAAGAAAGGCAAGAGAAGCTCCGTAATTCCATGTTGTCTCTTGTTGTCTCAAAGGCATAGTCTGAGGAGATAAATATTGCCAGCACTTATTTCATAAGTTCTGGGAAATCTAGTATCAGGCCTGCCTCTATGATCTACACATTTTTGGAAACTGTTGTAAGTCATGTAATTCTGACTGCAGTTTTTCCTATGCTTCCTTCAGTTGCCAACTAAGCAGAACTGGTTTGGGGCTGCACTTCAGAGTATGCATCCTATTTCTGGACATCAGTACAGACATACTAAGTTTTCTCCATCTGCTTCACCTTGTTGTGGAAGTGAGTCACTGCTACTGAAGTCTGTATTGTAACAAGAGAAGAACATGATATATGTGATATAGAGAAGCGATATTTCATTCTACCAGCCTGAAACTCATGTAGACAAAGACAAGACCAGGCTGTAACTGGCATGTTTTTTTTCTATTTTACATGGATTTAAAATATAACAAAAGCCTTTTTTTTTTTTTTTAATAGACTCAGATTCTTTTTAAAATTTAGAATACAAGAGATCATGATGCAGAATATAAATATATATGTAGATATAAAAGTGTGTTATTTGTATAAAAGCAATATGCTCAGAAAACTCTGGAGAAGGATTTTACTACCTATAGAAACACCACCTTCTTAGTCCCAGGAGTTACAAGTAAATCTTCTGTATTCATGTTGCCTTAACTGAATGCTAGTTAAGTCTAGGTTGTTATCTAATAATGAGTGATTTCCTTGTTAGCAGAGACATGTAGTAGTCTTTACTTCAGATATCCAGTCTTTTAAACTAAGGACTTTTCCCTCAATGCTGAGCAGCCATTTCTGCTCCCACTCTCTGGGAGAAACAAGCGTATGTCCCATTTGCTTAACATAGATCACTGATAGATGCAGAGATGACCAGAAAAGCTGGGATGATTTCAACAACTTGGGTCTGAAGATCTGGAAAAATGTTAGTCTTTTCTTTGCTGAAGAGCTCCAAAAATCCAAAAGAATCAGAAGAACAAAAGTCTCTAACAACAGTTAACATCTCACTTCAAAACACAGAGGAAGTCACTTGTATTGGAGACTTTGTTTCCCATAGAAAGTCCATCTGTGAAAACTCATCTGAGTACTCAGTAATCATCCCCATTGATTAAGTTCACAAGTTCACATAGCAGATACAAGCCACAGTTGTTCTGAATTTGCTACAGGTGTGAGTGTTTTTTTTTTTTTTTTTTAATTTTAACTGGATCTGTTTTCAGAAAATCCTGCATTAAAGCGGGAATCCTGTGGAAAAAGATAAAAGATAAATTAAGGGTAAGGGTAAAAGATAAAATAAGATTTAAATGTAATTCTACAGAATTAAATTTTCTTAAAATGGTACTCCTCAAACTTCCAGCAGTGAAGCACAAGGTGGAAGTATACACAAGAATATACAAGACATCTGTACTTTGCTCTGTTATTCTCAAGACAATAACCATGGTGATTAAATTATTCAAGGTCAGCATAAAATAATCTGTCATAACTGAGAGTGCTAAGGCTAAAATAGGTACTTCAGCTTTAATCCCTTCTACATGAAAATAAGAATAACAGAAACAAACATCAAACTGATTAAACGTCCTATTCCCTTCAATTTCAATAAAATATACAATTACAATGAATGTGTCATGCAATCTGTACAGAGTTTATATGCTGTATCTAATAGGTTTTTGCTGTAAGTTTAACCATCATTTCAGCAAGTTAGGCAGCTGAATTATGCCAAGGCAAACCTATGTTGCACTTGATTGTCAATCTGATATGCAGCAAGGCCCCAGCCTGGGATTAAGATCAACATCCAGACATCTGGAACTGGCTGAGTGATAAAAAAAAATCCTTGTCTGTAAGATCAAGCAGCAGAAATGGGCAAGAAGGTACAGCATTACCCTTCAGCTGCCTCCAGGCTAATGTGAGGAAAATGGTTTAGTTCTGAATAAATGGGGATGGTTGAGACAACGGCTGCCTACACAAGATCAGAATTTCTGATTTAATTTGAAACACTAACTTAACCTTGCTGTTGTTTGGATCTGTTCGTTCAGATCAGAATTTCTGATTTAATTTGAAATGCCTACTTAACCTTGCTGTTACTTGGATCTGTTCCTCATAACTGGCTACACATGCAGATGGGGTTTGCCTGATTGGATCTAGATGAAGGAACAAGACCATGAATTTTACAGCCTCTTCACCGTATGACTGTAATCAGGTGCCAGCTTCAAACATCTGTCCTTTTCCAAGATGACAGTAAATGGGAGCAAAAAGAGAAGATATCTTTATCGACATAAAGCCAGTGAGAAATGTAGTACAGGGTTTTAATACTAGACATTACTACAAATGGAGCTTCTGAATTACCTGAAATTCAGAATCTGTATCAGATTTCCCATTTCAGAGTGATTCATGGAACAGCCTAGGAGGGTCATCAGCAGCCGATAACGTCAAAGCAGTTTTTCCTTATGTCCTGTTCTCATTCACAGCTTTTCAATAACCATGGTTGCCTCTGCTAAAATACTAGATGTACTGAAAATTGTACACTGCTTCAAGTATTAGTGAGACACATGCAGATATTTAGCTGAATGTTAAATGGTTGTTAATCTTTTGTTTATGTGAAAGAACACGATGTTATCCTCATATCTTACACCAACAAATATTGTTAAATACCAAATCACAGAGAATATTATTGTTATTATAATTATCTAAATGCTTAGTAACCTATCAAAACCTTTAACAACTTAGATAATTAAGATTTTGTTTTAGATGCTTTTTAGATATTTTTATTTTTATTTTATTTAGATACCTATACAGGTATTTTTGAAACTTTTTTTTTTCCTTGCAATGTATGCCTTCATCCATCTGATTTATTGTAGGAATGTTCTAGCACAGAAGAAGCACCCATCAAAGTCTCAAGACTCTTGCAGTGTAATACTCTAGAAGACACCCAGCTCAATGCTAGGCCTATGGAAACCAAGGGAAGCTTAATATTGACTCCATATGGCTTTGGCTTATACCATCAAAAGCATTGACTAAAATATTTCCATGTTTATCAGCTTTCCTCTGATTTTTAATTCCATATATTATTATTTTCATGTGTAATTACTAAGAAAAGTTTAAGCTCAAAAGACATGAAATAATCATAAACTGTACTATAATAAAAGAAGGTATTAGTTATATTTTAAAACATTCATTCTCATGTATGTACAGAGATTAGTAAAATTTGTCACTATCGTTTAGTGAGTTAAATAACATAAACTGGTCTCTAATCCTCTGCAGAGAAAAAGCCTACAGCTAGAACAATTTGTTCCACTCTGAGTTTTATTATGAGATGCTGCATTATGTTCTACATGCCATGTATGATGGTTTTAACCAGGCAGCTGCTGAGAGCCAAGGCACAGGTTTTTGGGCCTACTTAGGTGCCTGACTCCTACTGCAATCCATAAAATAATTTTGTCACTATAACACTTAGTTTTGGCATGCCTAAATCTTGTGGGCATTGACACCAGAGAGGAGTCCAAAGTCTGAAGTTTAAGCAGTTTGATTCTTGATTGGATTTTCTATGACAGTAAAATCCCAAGGAGTTCAAGGAGTTTGCACATCTCCTGAGGACTGTGAAATATAGGCAATAGGAAACACAAAGAGAAGAAAACAGAAAAGTTATAAAACTGAAACCAGAAACACTCCTTACAGGAGCATAGAAGAGTGGTGGTCTGATCATAGAGGTGCAGCTGATAGGAGTTGATACCAGCTCTCACATAGCCTGAATCTCTGGCCTCAAAAGGAGAGGGATGCTAGCAGAAGAGCCATAAGCTGGTTCAGCTTTTCCATTGAGAACAGAGTCAGGACATGTAGGGGATAACCTGCTGTGGTTTGGGAATTACCTCAACAGTGTACCAGCCAGGAGTTGATCACTAGCACACCACAGTGTGTGCTAATTTGTCCTCACAGAATCATCTGGGCTGCCCATACCATTTAAAGAGAGAGATTGAAACTTGGTGAAATAGTTGAAAATCACCTTTTGTTGTATTGGTCTGTGCTTTGTTGGTTGCCTTCCTGGGCTGTAATAATGAAGAATTATAATTCTCAATGAAACCTGGATTTTGAGGTCTTCCTCTGTATATATAATAACAGGAGAACACTTGAAAAATTGTGTTGTTGGGGGAAAAACAGACAAACAAATAAGCAAAACTTGTATCTCTCAATGAAAGGAAGCAGTACAGCAGAGCTGTTTTGTACTTCCATAGAAAGTTATAGTACCTTTGACTAACAAGGAAACATGGCCCAGATCCAAACCAGGACTTACATGCCTGGCTTAAAACTAAGGTGAGATATAGGCACCTCTGACCAAACTGCCATCTCTAAGAGCTACTGCTCAAGTGTGACTTACTTCAAAAACAGCTAAATCCTACTGCTAAACCCTAAAGTCATCCTCAGGAGGTGCCCCTAACCCCACCAAATGTGTTTGCTTCTCATTTAGTTGTCCCAGTTCAATGGATATATTGGGTGGGAGAAATCTGGGCCTGGAGAGCTGGATCCATGCCAGGATACTATAGAATATAATAACATTTATATAAGATGAATTAATGTAGTATAGGCAGATACAGCTTTATCATATAGAATAATAGAATAGTAGAACATCCTGAGTTGGAAGAGACCCATAGGGATCATCAAGTCCAACTCCTGGCTCCACACAGGACCACCCAAAAATCAAACTTCGTGTCTGAGAGCACTGTCCAAATGCTTATTGAGCTCTGGCAGGCTCAGTGTTGTGACCACTGCCCTGAGGAGCCTGTCCCAGTGCCCGACCACCCTCTGGGTGCAGAACCTTTCCCTAACCCCCAGCCTGACCGTCCCCTGTCCCAGCTCCATGGAATTTTTGTATCTTTGTATCCTGTTAGCATGTTCCTCAGTCCTACAGCACAAGCAGAATGCTAAGAAAAAAAAAAAAAAAAAAAAAAAAAAAAAAAACAGAAGATTTCTACTTTTCCTATCAAGAATATGCTTAAAAAACATTTATTTTTTGAAAGATAAAGTCTGAATTTCATTTATATATTTTTTCTTTTAAAGGATCATTCTAAACTCAATTTATTTCTTAATCATTGACTGTGGTCTAGGCCCCGTCTCCCTTGACTTAAAAGGAATTTAAAATATTTCATTCTGCAAAGGAGTTCAAGGAGATCTGTCAAAAAAAAAAAAAAAAAAAAAGTTTTTCTTACATGCCTTCTATAACTCTTTTAAGATAGTGTTTGTTTTACAATAATTTGCTTAACATAGCTATTATGACAATAACTCACTGAGGTTAGATATGAGGATAATAGCGTATGTTTGAAGAATTAAAAGCTGCCAAGAGGTGCAAAACCACAAAGCTCTAAGCCTGACGATCTTAAAGTTCTGGAACAAAATGGATAATGAAAGCCAGTGGGAGTTACTGTTTCATTGCCTGGGTCAAAAAAAAAAAAAAAAAAAAAAGTAGATAACTCAGAACTCATCTTAGGTCTCATAGGTCCCTTATTGGTTTTGCAGCTATTTGTCTGTTATTTTTTCAACTACAGAGATTCTAATATAAAGATAATTATCTTACATATACTTTATGTGTGCATATGAATATTTACATATGTATTACCAGTAACCAAGCAGTTTGTAATTGTTTCACTTAAGTAAATTCTCTTTTGGAAATACTTAACCCCTAGAAACTAATCACTCTGCTTTTTTTCTTTTTTTCAGCCCACATTAATGAAATAATTTGGGATAACTTATGTGTAACTAATGTAAAGGATTGTCAGGAGATTTTATACAGAAAATATAAACCTTGTGGAAGTGCAGAATTTTACAAAGGGCCTTACCAATCTGTACTCCCCAGAAAACATTGCAGCCTGCAGATGTAGAAAGGATCTATGATGTATGCTAGAAATGCAGGTGCTGGCAGCATGGCTGTGTGGCAAGAGCATGGGGGTCTGGAGCTGATGGAGGTGCTCCAGGGGCTTGCCTATGTCACTTGACCCAGTTGAAAGGGTTCAGCCTTCCTTTTCACATGGACTCAGAAGTCATGACTGAATATTCGCAAAAATGGGCTTAAGTAATTGAATTTGCTGAGGACAACTGAACACTTACCTTCAGCCATTTATTCTCATGATGGCTGGGTTTTCTATACTATCTGCCAGGAGAAAAGTGGCCCAGAACACTCACTTCACACAGCTCTGAGGACAAAGCCCTTTCTCCTGACAAAAAATGTGGCTGTCTGAAGGCTCCAAGACACGTTGGGGCTTCAGACATAAATCTTTGAGTTTAATGTGGCTAAGTCTGATATCACATGATACAAAGCCTCTCCACTTGATCTAAAAAGCCTGCTTCACTTTCCTTGCCCACACACAGACACAGATCAAGTTCTTGTAACCAGAGAAATTGTTGGGCAGCACTGGTATACCTAGTCTGGGCTGACTGTTGTGCAAGTCAGGCCCTAGCAGATTTCCTGGTGTTTTATCCAACTGGAAAGGAACCTGACCAGGATGACAAATACTGAGGAACCGTCTCCCAGAATGCCAGGTATTAGCCATGGACTTCCTTCCCTACCGCAGGGTTGCCCGTAAGCCTCA
This sequence comes from Heteronetta atricapilla, assembly GCA_011075105.1. Classification (NCBI taxonomy): domain Eukaryota; kingdom Metazoa; phylum Chordata; class Aves; order Anseriformes; family Anatidae; genus Heteronetta; species Heteronetta atricapilla. The sequence goes on from CM021731.1 coordinate 23,472,842, forward strand.
TAAGGCCTGGTTGAACCAGGAAGAATTGTACGTTGTGTGGTCGTCCTGGCTGAGGGACAGCAAAGACTGATTAAGCAGTCAGCTCTGCCCTACTGACTACTCAGAACTGGTGCAGTTGAGGTCTGTTAATGGGGTAATATGAAGATCTCACGCATTGCATTTAAATCAGGCACAGACTTACTTCCGACAAAGTTAAACTCATCTCTCTCCAAATAACAATGACTGCAGCTCCCAAAGCAGCACTCTCTCCAATAGTGTTAATAAGATCTTGCTACAGCGAAAAGAGTAAAGATATCACTGTCAGGCTAATTTGGCATTTTACAGCCTTTCTAAAACAATCCAATGGTTATTTATGTGGCAGTCCTTTGGAATGCATTTGCTTTTCATACTGGTTCCTATAAACTGTTTTTTATTGTGTTTCAAGGTTTGTTGTCTAGAGTACAAAGATTATTAAACATAAGCTGATCCTTGCAGACTTAGGTATTACCCGAGATACCTGAGAATAAGCAAGTGAGCAAACACTGGGAAAAGAGTGCATTTTAATCCACTTTGATGAAAAAAAAAAAAAAAAAAGAAAGAAAAAAAAAAAA
>CM021731.1:23482411-23737981 GCA_011075105.1 Heteronetta atricapilla
AAAAAAAAAAAAAAAAAAAAAAAAAAAAAAAAAAAAGTTTTTGCTGTTCTGAGCATATCTTTCTCGCAGAAATTAAACAAAAGGGTAGCCCAGCAGCAGAACAGCAGGGAGTTTACTTTCCTCCCACCAACTTTCCCGCAAGCCCAGCAGAGTTGCTCTGCGTTTGCACCAGGATAAGACCGGCCCCCAGGACCGTGCAGAACAAACACCCACAGGCTCGCAGCAGTGATTACAGCTTGCACCCAGTACCAGCACATTCAGGTGACATTCCTTTCTTCCCACTCCTACAGAATAACTGAACGCAACAGCAAAAATAAAACAGGCATTCGATTCTTTCCCCACCCCCCCCACAGCTGAGTATTACATTAGAACTAAATGTTATTTTTGGAGGGAATACAACAATTCAGTGGTGTCAATCCAAGGGATTATTGCAATTATTTTAAGGCAGGAGTTGTGTAAACCCCGGTAAGCCTCATGTATGGATTGGTTTTGAACAGGAGACTTTGAACAAATCTAACAAGCCTGACCAGTGGAGTGCTGGTGCAGCCTCTCGATCTAGCTCTCATCTGCAGCCATATGACCTGCTGCTTCGAAGGGAGCACAGAGAGGGGCTTTAAGGAACTGCCACAGGCTATCCTTGTAGCAGCTGGCAACTGCTGAGAACTAATGGACCAGTGACAGCCTAAAAGGAAAAATCTGAGGATGAGGAAGGCAAATGTGAATATTTAACGTCCGGTTTTCACCTACTGCAAACAAATAATCATGTACCATCTTAAATCAGATGGGGTTGTGCCCCTGTAAGAGTGGGGAAATCACAACAAAAATAATAAGAGATTGCATGCTGGAAAATCACAAATCAAGTACTTGCTATCAAAAGCAGGATAATGACCACTCAAGTTAGCATTTTTACTGCAGTCAGGTCAGTTTAGTACCCAGGATTTGATTCAAGTATACTTGAAGCTGAGTATTGCTGCTGAGGTACAAATGCAGCAGTGGTACTCACAGATTGCTATTCCTTCCAAATCAAGATGCATCAGTACCTCAGCCATACAGAGGCCCAGAAAGAGTTTGTCTTATTTCTCCCTACTTCTAGGATAAATAGAAATGTTATTTGTCTAAACTCTACAAAACAAAGTTCAATGCAGATATTTAAGAAAATAATACTTGTCTGTGGAGAAGTCCAAATTTTCCAAAGGGCTTCAGATCATGTTTGTGCAAATTAACCCCATGTGAACACTACCTCCATCCCATCCCCACCTCAGCCAGCTTGTACCTGGCCTGGGTGCAGTGTACGCAATGGCTCCCGCTGCAGATGAGGGGGCAGGAGGAAGATCAGAGGTGCTGTTGGATTGTGGGAACACAGGGTAGTCCCACAGCAAACAGCCAACAGGCCCTAGGCCTTCTCCCAGCACGTGAACTGGCAAATGTCCTCCCCATGGCCACTGAGCTGAGGCAGCCCAGCATGGTGATAGAGACGCCTGGCACGAGCCTGTGTGTCTGCATGTCCACCAGGAGCCCTGGACAGAAATGACAGGCTGATTCCTCCAGCATTAATACACATATTGAAGCTCACTTCCAATGTACATGATGAGATGCATAAGCAGCTGTACACGACGGGGACAGCAGTAATAATTTGAGTTGAAGGCAAGTGTCAGCTTAGGAAAACCCAGCTGCCCTCTGTATGCATCATTGTCCTTACTGCACTCAAGGACTGACATGTAGGTCCTGTAGGGTTTCCATAGCATAACTCCTTGCCACCAGAGGGAAATGGAACTGCCCCCAAAGGAAGGAGCAAATTCAGTAAGGGATAAACTAAATACTTTTTGTTCTGTCCTGAAAACCCTGCATTTGAAGGAGCAATATAAAAAATGCTCTTAATAATCTGCAGTCTAATTGTCTGAGAAGTTTATTACTGGTGTGCAAACAAACATCATTTTTCCAAAAGTGGCCAAAGATGTCAGACTGCTTGGCTATCTGAAGAGAAAAAGCAGAAGTAATACCCTGGGCCGCTTTGCTTCTCACAGATACGGGGCATCTTAAATAAAAAACAGAAGAGTTTGTGCTGTAATGGAAAAATGAGAAAGAAGCTCTGCCTCTCTCTGAGAAAACAGGCTGCCAGTGTGATAGAATATCATCCTAGACAAAAAATAAATAAAATGTCTAAAAAGACCACTTTTATTGCTGAAAGAGAAGCAGCCATACGAGAGGTCTAAAATAGTGTCCTTTGAAATTACAGAAGTCTGCTTATTTTTAGCTTGTTAGATGCTGTCAGCTTCCTGTATAAACTCGGTTACATAATGGACATAATCTGCACCTCAGCAGGGACTATACGTGCCAAGCTATAAGGTTACGCAACCGCCTCCCAGTTTGTTCCGACAAGACAGAAGACTAAAACTTGTGCCTGTCTTTGCTGTTCTGCTTCTTCTGAGGCTAAGTCAGACAGATAGACACATACAGACACATCTACCACAATTATGTTAGTCATGTATACGTGTACATATGTATGCACATTCCCTTGTTTTCTTATTGCATGCTAAGTGAGGTATTTCCTGAATCAGAAAAAATAATACATCAGAATTATTCTGGTGACATTAAACAAGGAATAAGCAGAATTAAATCCCAAACTTTCTGAAGCTACCAAAATGTTCCCCCCTCTTTTCTAATCTGACCTTCAAATGCTCCTTATTGTTGCCTGCAATGGTATGTGGAAAATGTGCAGTGCCGTTGCTGAGTGAGAACAAGCTAGTGGCTTTAATCTCATTAAAAAGTGTGTGACATTGTTTTTCTTTGTGATTTTTTTGAAGGACTGCATTTTCATCTTTGAGAAGCTGTACTGTTCCCAGCTTGTATTGTTCTTCGAAGTGTACAAAACTATATCGTTTCCAACTTATTTTTAGAGTAACCTGTGTTTGCAAATACTCCCACTCTCTGAGCCCGGCACAGATTGACAGGAAATTACTTTTCCCGAAATGTAAACACAAAAGCAGTTGTGCCTGCCACAGTGTCTTAAGCGTATCAAAGTTTCTTTGTCAAAAATCTTTCATACATCTTCTTATTACGCATGATGTGTGATTTTAATTCACTTTCCATTAGTTGCTCAGAACATGCAACTGCATTTTACAGAGTACAATACCCTGCTGAAGTAACGCTACCTATTTCTTGCTTGTCACATGGCTTTGCTACTGATCATTCAAGCTTTGTAATTCAAAGGTTGGTGTTAGTTGCATTTCCAGACATGGAAAAAAGATAGCATACAGAAATAGAAAGCCCAGCATGGAACAGATGTATGCACAACGGCATTCATTCAACTTCAATGCGAGCACAGGATGAATTGAGTGTAGGAGATCATGGCCCTCCCATGTGAAAACATTTTGTCCACCTATTCATTTTTTTTTCTGATTACTAAGACCTCTGGGTGCAGAAAGTAAGTGTCTTTATCACCAGAACAGTGACCTAGTATTAATGAGATGACTTTGAAAACATTTCCATTGCTTTGCATGTACATTTACAGACAGTAGTGAGAGAGAAAATGGAAACACTTTCCTCAACTTTCAAAATTTTGGAATATTAAATTGGCAAATTAGGAAAAGCTGGAAGTCTGTCAGTTGTGCTTCTGTTGGTATTGTTTATTCTCTGACAAGAGGCAGAAGATTAGAGAACTCTACAGGTCAGCATTTGGGAAGAGTTATAGAAACGTATGGGGTCTGAGTACACATCTTGAAGCAGAGGTGCTCCAGATTATGTGCAGAAAATCATTGTTCCTATGATCTCAGGGAATCAAATCCCACCTTCCAGGATCAATTATTCTTTAAAAGCTATTTTAAACTAAGGGGATCATCGGGTGGCTTAGAGCACAATTCTCTGTGCTTCAAACTCTCCCTCCTCCAAATAATTCTAACACAGAGAGGCATCAGATTCTGTTTCCAAAAACTGGAATACACAACTTGCAATTCATTATTTGTACTACAGTAGCATCTGGAGTTTGATTTGATCCCAAGTACCATCAAAGAGAGAAGAACCTTATTAAGAAATATATTGGTAAGATTGTAACTACATAATACTATGTAGGAGCATCAAATAAATAAATAAATAATAATAATAATAATAAAAAAGATACAGCTCCCATACCCTCCAGGTAGCTGGGTAGCTGGTCTTTGCAAGAATGGCTATTCATTTGAATTTGATTTCAGTGTCCTGACCCATACTGTCAATTAGTCCACCCATTATTTTGAAGACTACTATTAATTTAATGGTAATAGAGGATAAAAATATCTCATTACCAAGGTTATTACCATGTTTCACATTTCTTCACGTAAAAGGGAAAAGTAGACAACAGCTTATCAGCTAACAGTTCACTGGAGGGGTGCTGGGGCCTCTGATGAGCACAAAGTACGCATGAAAGAAGGGATGGGAGCAGAGGGGTCTGTGGACTCCCTTGCTTTCATGGCAGCCAGCCAACAGGCCCTTCAGGGTGGTGCATCCTCTGTGGTCCTGCCAGGCATCAGGCTCCAGCCAACCTCACACAATCCCATCCTGCACATACCCCAGTAAAGGGCACAGTCACAGCACCACACAGTTCTTATATGTGACCTACAGCGTATTCACCAGGGCTAAAGGGATGAAATGCATCCCAGTTTTGGTACTGCTTGTGTAGCTGGTGGTCCCACATGGGAGCACGCAAGCTTGCAGTCGCACAGCCTCTGCCTGCTCCGGTCAGCAGCAGAGCTTAGCTGCCTCCTACCCCCCCACTGCCAGTTGCCATTGTACAGAAATTCCAAGGACACTGCCTAATGGTAAATCTTTTATTCTAAAATAATAATAAGGGGGGGGGGGGGGGAGTTGGCTTTAACTAGCTGAAATACAAAAAGTCTGTATATATAATTCCATTCACTTAAATGCATGGTTCCATCAACAAACACTATGGAGCCCAGGCCACATTCTGGTTATACTCAGGGAACTCTGCAAGACAACGTGGTGATGAGGATGCAGAATTGGGCTTGCAGTTCTTCACGGAAATAAATAAGCCAAATCCAAAGACCTTTGTATCTGGGATTTTTTGTATCTACTGCCACAGACCCCATACGCTCCTCCATGTGAAATGATAACCTAGACTGAGGAAGAGCCATTGGGCAAATTTACAACTGACATAAACTGACAGAACCCTATGGACTCAGTAAGTCAGTCAACTCTGATAGCACATATACATCTCAGACTGACCTGGGCTTATTTCCAATTCACCCATAGCGTTTTTACTGTTTGTATAAACACCCTAGCTTCAGTCTGAAGCCACAGTTAACAACTTTCAGTTTTCCTAAACTTTAATTCTAATCCCTCTTCTGTCATAGCAAAATGTGGAAGTTTTTTACCTTCATTTTTCTGTCATCTATTGCTGTGGCATGCTGCAAAGTAAAAGATCAGTGGCAAATCTCTCCTGTAGTTTCTCAGCACAAGAGTCATTACTCAAACACTATAGCTAACAATAAGTCTCTATTTAGCTGAAGTCAGTCCCATTCCAGCGTCTGGATTTAAAGGGATCATTGTGGCCTTAAAATATCCACTGCAGGTCTGTTAGGAGCTGGGTGAGTCTGAACATCTGTTATGAGGTTGGAGTGAGTCAGACTGTCATAGTTCACACCAGCTGTGAAACTGGTCTTGGCAAAACAAAAGTTTTTTTTATTGTTATGTTTTTATAATTTATTTTATTTTATTGAGGGATTACTGTGAAGAAATATTTAGAGATAAAATAAGATTATAAAGAACATGAAACAGCGTGGCAAATTGTAATCCATAGAGACATCTCAGAAGCATAGAATATCTTGAGTTGAAAGGAATCCCCAAGGATCATCAAGTCCAACTCCTGGCTCCACACAGGGTTACCTCAAAATCAGACCATGTGTCTGGGAGCACTGTCCAAACGCTTCCTGAACTCCAGCAGCTCAGTGCCATGACCACTGCCCTGGGGAGCCTGTCCCAGTGCCCGACCACCCTCTGGGTGCAGAACCTTTCCCTAACCCCCAGCCTGTCCCTCCCCTGTCCCAGCTCCATGCCGTTCCCTCGGGTCCTGTCGCTGTCCCCAGAGAGCAGAGCTCAGCGCCTGCCCCTCCGCTCCCCTTGTGAGGGAGCTGCAGGCCACCATGAGGCCTCCCCTCAGTATATGGGAAGTATCCTCTTCAAATAGCCCTGCTGATTTAAAGGAAACTGCTACAGAGTAGGATACTTACATCTGGCCACAACTAGTCAATACAGTCACTATTACTACTCATGGTAAAAAAAATAAAAATAAATAAAAATAAAAATAAAAAAATCTTAGACCTGCTTATGTATTTCTCCTTTATTAATGTATATCATGCTCTCGAACAGCACTCAGTTGAACCTACCATATGACAGCCTCAAAACAAATTTCAATATCTTGCCTAAGTCACAGAGAGATGTAGGGAATTTCTTGGTTTTGACATCAATTCAATGAGGGCATTCATTGTTACACAGAAAGGCTGTGTTGAAGGTAGATATGTTTTTGATGAAATACATTTGTTCACACATGAGCATGGACTAATGAATATATAATAACAAATTAACATGCTACAACCTGTCTGTGACAGGATGACATTTTATATATGCTGTATTATCCAATAATCAGGGGCTCTTTAAGCTACAGAGCCTCCAAAGGGGTCCCCTTCTAAATCTGAATGAAGGTTGCAAGCCAAAATGTTGTCAGTAAAATCCTTCAATTTCTCCCTCTCCTGCCTTCAATTTCTCCCTCTCCTGCACAAGGGAGACACATGCTATCAGTGGGATCAGTCAGCCTGCTTCTGTTTCCCAGCCACTGACTAGCTTTGTTGAGTGACTGAACAACAGCTGTACAAGAGCAGAGTTACCAGACCCATGTTTCTAGCAGAGCAGAAAGCAGCCCCAAAGGGACCAGTGACACCAAGCAGCAAGACAAAGGAAGTATGAGACTACCTGCTTCCCAAGGGCTCAGAGGACAGGAGAAGTATTCTCCCTTTGCCTGCATTCACAGGAACGCTGCAAAGTGCCAGCACAAATCTCCAGGCTCAGGAGCCCCTAACCTAAACACACATACATTCTGCTGGTTGACTGGTGCTTTTGGAAAAATGAACGTTTGACACAATTGCTGATAATTTTCAGTCACAAAATGACACAATTACTGGTAAGATTTTCAGTCAATCTACCTGGTGGCACAGAACTACCACTGGAAATACTGATAACACTACAAGTAACAAGACACAAATTAGACCCTGAAGTACTGAAATACGCATTTTTTAAACACATGCACTGATACATAACCATCTATGCTCTTTACATGCTCCATGCAGAAGCATTGGGTTCAGTGAGCTGTGGTGGATGTGGAGCCAGGGAATGTGCTGCTGCTCATGCAAAATGCCATTTGACTTCAGCAAGACCTGCAGTGAGGGGTTTGGGATCCCTGGTCTACATGAATACTTTTCCTCACCAACATATCTTAAATCATCCAGCCTGGCCTGGAATAAAGAGGCTCTGAGTTCTTTTTTCAGCTTCTGTATGGATGAATCCTTATACAGGCTTAATCATCACTTTTACTCATACAAATTTTCCACTGTAGCAGCAAAAGCTTTATCTGCTTAAAACATGAGTAAAGGAGATGGTCAAAAAGAAGGAGCTACCTGAAATATGTTTAATGTCTGGAGCTATTGCAGAAGGCCTGGGACACCAACAAAACAGCATAAACCTATTTAATCAACAATGTCTCTCCCCTTTGTAATAAAAACTTACTAAAAAAAATTGAATTCCTAGTTGCACCATTTCTTATTTCCTTGCACTGCCTCAGAAGAGTTTAGCATACAGTATAAAGCAGAAGCAGCTGCATGGCTCCTAAGAGGAAGACATAAAGCTTTTGTTCTCTTGATCTACTCAACACAATGTGAGCCCAGTGCTCCTTTAGCCTTTGGTCAGGCAACTCACAAAATATTCCTGTCCATCCTTGGTAACACTGGCACATGAACCTCTGCCTCATGGCTTCTATGTTCTCCAGGCTTGGTTTACCAGTCACCTGCAATCTTGGGCCCCTCCCTGAGTGACGGATTCGAATCTTAAAGTTAGTGGGTGGCAAATGGAGGTAAGCAGAAGAGTCACTGTTTTTGCGGATGCATCTTCCGTTCTTCTTGCACAGGACTTTGCTACAGAGTTTGGCTGCTGAGGTCACGTTAATGACATAATGTCCCAACGGCCCATCAATATATTGTTTCACAGTTGAACAGCTCTCCTATAAGAAGTAAAAGACCATGACATGTTAATCAGTAGCTAGCATTATGTCCAAATTTCATATATTTAAGAAGATACTAGTACAAAACTGTTCTTGGCTGAAGTAACTTCTTGAGATAAATATGTTGGATTTACATACTGGAGTAATCAATTGTTTTAAGTGAGACTACTTCCACAGGTAAGATTAGCAAAATATTGACGTTTACTATTCTCGCTGTTTGGGTGCTTGGTAGCAACATACTGTGTTTGACTGCAGATGTATCGATATGACACCGATCTCTCTGATCTGAGACTAACTTGTTCCTTAAGTGGAGATTTCTGCTAACTGCTGACAAGGAGCAGTGTGTGTGATTGATAGGTTTTAAAGCACGTATTGAGTCCCTGCTCTGGTCCTGTTTTCTCCATCTTCTTCTGCTTAGTGGGAGTTACATCATTCTTAGAGATTAGCACAGAAGTTGCAGCTAGAAAGTTCTTGGTGGTTTCCTTCCACCTCTGCTGAAGTCAGTGGTGCTTTCGCCGAGACTTCAGGAGCAGCACAGCAGATTGCATGAACAGCAGAGAGGGAATGGAACCAAAGCCCAGCCCGGGTTTAGGATGGAGGAGGAAGGGTGTCTAGCCTGCCATGCCCCCTACAAAGCCCCAGGGCAGCTTCCTGCCCCCTCCATCACTTCAAGAAGGATTTGTGAATGCCCGAGGGACCTGGGAGGACTAAGTAAGCCATTTCTTTTTCTAGCAGCATTCTTTTCTATCTGTCATTTCAACACAGAGAAAGCCAGAGAAAACTTCCCCTCTAGACCCCATACCTTCCCAGGGTCTGTACAAACTGCCATAGCTATGAAGAAGAACACTGTAACAAGCTGTGTTTACATTTGTATGCTATTGCTTCAAAACATGTCTATTTTCAAATCTGGACTCATTATTGCAAGCTGGCACAAATGGCCTGCTTCAATCAATGTACTCTGAAGTAATGGGACTTCTCAGCCTAACTAAAGCACAGAACGAACAAGATCTGAAAGTAATCCTGTGCCTTCATTGTCAGCTGCAGGCTGGTGACGTTGGTAACGACAGATAGCTACTATGAAGGGTGTGGTGGCAGAGAAAAGGTATTGATGTGATTCCTAAATGCTAATAAACCAATAGGACCTACCTTTGAGCTGGCGTATTGCATACTGCCCCAAAGAACAACTCCAGCTGCTCCCAAAGCTGCACTTTCACCAATGGTGCTGACCAGATCAATCTGAAAAAGAAGGCCAAAAGTATCAGAAAACAGTGGTAATAATAACAGTTCAAAAACCACTGGGACATGGGCATCGCTTTTTTTTTTTTTTTTCCCAGAAGACACAATGATCCTGTAATATATTCTTCACCATAAAACCACTGTTTAGATTAGAAAGCTTTTCTGTGTACCTGCAAAGGTTTGCACGGGGTTTTATTCACAAGTGGGACTAGTAAATAAAAAAATCTTTAGAATTTATTCACAAAGGGTCCTCCAACCAAACAGATGGCGTATGAATGGAATGTTAGGTTTTATCTACCAGTCTTTGAATGATTACCATATGCAGACACCATTTTTGGCAAGCGATGTTAAATACGGTCATGTCATTGGACTCCTCCCACAGTGCTTAGTTGCAACTGACAGGGTATAGGCAGGTGCCTAACTTGTGCTGCTTTAGTCATACCAGTTACAGAGGCGCTGTTCCTACCAGCATGAATACCATTATTCCAGGAAGCACACTGTTGAAACAGAAGCTGCTCCCCGTGCTTCTTTATGCCAAATGGGAAGAAAGCACACATTTAATGACTTAACCATTTCCACCTTTAGGCCTGTACCAATATGCAGTCAAGTCATCACAGTTAGCAGTAATGCAGCTCTGCTAGAACACAGACTGTGTGTTGCACAGGAGTCACTGGTGCCCTTCCAAAAACATAGGAATGAACCATACATGTATCTTAAAACCATTCCCTGAAACCATGAATAATGTGTCAAGAGAAATGTGATTAAATCTTACAAAGTAGGGAGGAAAGTTCTTCCATCCTCATATCTCAAGGCATGATCAATTACATCTAAAATCATTTCTACCTATGGTAATTGTTTACTGGGTAATTTCCATTCAGTGTTTGCAAGGACAGATACTACAATTTTTCTTGATTTGTTGAGAAAACAAGAAAGAATAAATTCCTTTAAAATGTTACTGGTGGTCTTCAATACAGTCTTTTAATCTCTTCTTAAGAGAAAACAGTACAAGAAAACAGCCAAATTATCACAGTGTGGCTGTGGGACCTTATAAATACAAACTTATAGAGTGGAAAAACTGTGTTATTATTGCAAATTGCTACTAAATAATTTATCTTATTCTTTAAGTGGGGTTTAAAGTGGGGATTTACCAGAGCATAGCAAGGAGTTTCCATTCCTGAAATATGGATGGCCCAAGAGATGTAAAATGAGGCATAAACTAATGCATTGGAAAAGGGAGATTCTGCTAAAGAGTTCAAGACTTTGACAGAGAGTTGTAGTGAGCAGTGGTTTTGACCCTTAGCTGGAGGTCAGACAAAACAGTGCAGGAAAACCTGCAAAAGTTTCAAAGAGCAGAGCTTGCCTACTGCAGGGTTCAGAATGATATAACATAGTTAGTCTTGCCTGAAGATCATGTTGCTGCTGATCATGAAAGCAGTCTTTTAGAGAAATTCATTACTGTTAAAAGTATATAGTCCAGTGACACTTTTATAAAATTAGAGTAGTGTGTGCTGCAGGTGTTATTTTCTACTGGGAAATGGTAGTTTTCTTCTTATGGGAATAAATGTATCTGATAAAATAAATAAATCAAGATATCAAATGTGAAAAGAATGTGAAAAATAACCTGACCTCTTGGTAATGAGGGTTCCTAAGCTTTTATTATCTACAAAGCATTTTATCAAGACTACCCAGATACAAAGGCTGGATGTTAGCCAAACAATGGTTCAGTGATTTAGCACTAATGCATTAACAAATCAATGAAACCTTTTCATTCAGCCAAAATAAATAATCAGTAGACAGTTAGCAGTGCTGGATGGACTAAGATCTGAGCAAAACCCAAAACAGAGATTTTGTAAGAAATATGCTTTGGGATTTACGTTGCTTGATTACAAGTCGGTAAATCCAGATTTGATTCTCTCATATTCCACAGCTTTCTTTTGTTAATTGTAGAAATAGTTTATGTTTCTAAACACAAAAGTGTTTCAGAATTTTGTGTATGATTCATATGGATATAAAATAGCAAAATTCAACAGCATGACACTTGAAGTTCATCTCCTGATGTATGAAGTCTACTGGGACAGGTAATTACACAAATTAAGTTCCCAAAGCACCTAAGCTTCCACCTTTGTACACACCTAGAATCACCACTTTACCATTGGTGAGAAACCAAGCACTTTTCTCAGACTAAGGCCAAAATGTGGCGTTTGATTGGAAGGCACATTCCCCTAGGGATGCTTGAAGGACACTCACAACACCTTCACAGGTATTAGATGCTGTAGAAATCAATAGGGATTTCAATTAAACAATCTGCTTCTTCCTTCTATTTCCTCCCTCTTCTTGTATTCTTTAAAACAAAGGCCAAGTGGCAGAAGAACTCCCCAGGAAGAATGAGAATTAGAAAAGGATAAGTTGAATTTTTCTGTCTTCCTCATGCACCTTTTAAGGTCCACCATCTCCAGGTACATGAGGGTTATCTTCACTGTCAGGTTACAGACAACACTTTAGAGGGGGGAGCATTTCTCTTTCTGATGCCATTTCACTTTGCACCAATTAAATGAAGGTTCAAAGGAGAGCAAGAGAAACAAGTCTGAATCTGACTACAGCTTATGACTAACTCAGCTTAATAATTATACAGCTTTCCCACAAGGAAGGAAGGAAAGTTTCTGACTGTCATTTCTAGGCATAGCTATGTCTTTCACTGAATGACTGATTCATGTTAAGTACCTCAAAAGCCTTTAGCAGAGAAGGGCTCTTCTTTGAATAATCTATGAGTACGAGATAGTATCATCTTTTCCCTTTCTGTCTTAAACACTTGTTCTTTTTGGTCTAGTGATTCCCTAACTCTTTCCTGATGCCTAATAGAGACTGAGAATGTCCCGGATTCAGTCTGAGCAGGCTAGGAAGAGACCTGAACAGAGAGCTCCTGCTTCAGGGCCGGTGCTCTGACCACCAGCCAGCTGCACTAAGAGATTGCACCACCACCACCACTCTCCCCTGCCATAAACCTGGTTAGAAAATAAAGCTCTCATCCCCCATCATCCCCCATTTGGATATTTGAGGGGCGGGGAGTCATAAATGACTGTCATAACTGCTGAGAACAGCAAATTGGAGGCAGAGATAGGGAGGTGCCACCCCCAAGCCCTGAGCAAGGCACACAAGCTCCAAGATAAGCAGACACACGTGTCTATCCTGCAGCCATTCCACTTTCAGAACTGAAGCTGTTGCCGTTCCTCACACAATACAGCTTGACATTAGTAGGACTCACTGGCATGGCTTTTCCATGTGAGTGCAAGGAGACAAACAGATGGGCTGGTAAGAAGGTTTTCTGGCCTTTGCTTCTAATCTATCTAATCTTCTTCCTCATGAGGAAGAAAACATGCAAGTTTTTAAAAAAATAGTCATTATTTTAAATATGATAATCATGCCATGTGTCTAGATGAGGAATCTTGCTTCACTCTATGTATTATATCCTCATCCATCCATGGTAAAGGGAAAAGACACAACTTTACAGGTCAGCTTCACTTCAGTATTTCTCCATGTGATAAACAAGTCAACAAAGCCTTTTTCCTTCTGGTTCTGATGTTAGTTCTTGTTCAAGCTACTAAGGGTGGTGTGCAACAACCAAAGATCCTTAGGATTACGCTAGACTGTCTCCTAGCAGAGAGCTGTTTTGGCACAAAAACTCTAGTTCCTATCAATGCTTCTTCATATTTTGGTCAGCCAAGTCACCACATTGACCAGTAAAAAAGTAGGAGGTGAGCTGTTTCACTTTGGGAGCCCGAGAAGAAGCAGGACAGTCAGTCCTATTATATGTTGAGAAAAGACAAAGAAGTAATCTTTCTTTTAAATTTTGAACACTGTCAGTTTCAGACATGTTTCTTCTGTACTCAGGAACAGTAGTGCAAGCCTAGTGTGGTTGTAGGCAATGGCCTATGTACACATGCACACCTTGGCATCAGAGATGACCATCAGGACTATCTGTAGGTGAATGAGAGAAATTGCTATCCATTTTTTCATCATTTGTTGGTTTATTTATAATTCTGCTGTATTCATGACTCCAGTCTTCTAGGCAGGAAGCACAGAAGCTACTGTGCAACTCCTCTCTCCCACACCGTTAGTAGTGAATTGTCAAGGCGAAGTTTCTAAATGCCCTGCAGATGGCAAATTGCTTGTAGGCATTTCTAGCAAACACAGAAACCTTTCACAATGACTGGGATCCCAATTCACAATTTATAAATTGTTTCCAAGGAAAGAAGCAGGATGAATTTCTCAGATACCTTCTGCACAGCTCACCTAATTTCCAAGTATAGTCAAGGTGAAAGGCATAGCAGACATAGCTACAGCGTCAGCTTTGGACCTGTGCCTTGTGTCTTTCTGAAGGTCTGCTAGACCTGTGCCTAGAGACTCTGACCCACAACCATTGTTTTTTTTCTCTCTCACTGTAATGTTTACTATGTTTGTTATACCATGTAGAGAAGATACTACACACAAAGCTTAAATATATCACCAAATATTCCTTTCCAACAATGTCACAACTGTTGCCCAGCTTAATGGGGCAGGGCAGTGGTTCTCTTGGCCCCGTCCATGTCAGAGCTGAGGTCCCTATTAGCCTGCTATCCCCATTTCTCATCGTACTGCACTGCCTCCATTTCTCGTTGCACTCACACCCACTGTTGCTGGGACTCGGGGGTTTCATGCCTTGTTTTTAGATTTGTGAGCTTCACTTGGGGCATGTCATGGGTCAAATGAGAAGCTCCAGTCTCGTCTAAAATCTAAACACAAAAATAGATTTAAAATATTTTAGCATGGACTGGAGCACGACCCAAAGATGTTTCTGTGTTAATGCATGGATGTTCCCTGGCTGCTGGTTTGTAAAGTGATATTTAAAGCATCCAATAAAAAATGTCTGTATGCAATTGAAAAAAACAGCCACTGATTAAAGAGTATAACTTAAGAGAAAGATCACAGTACCACTGTACTGTTCAGAAAGCCGTTTTAGGTAAAACAGTAACTTTGTATTTTGAACAAATTTTGAACTCATGCATAATTGGTAAGAGCATGTTAGTTTTCATAGCTATCAGTAACATTTGTGGTACTTTTATATCTATCAAAATATTGGTTTATACTGTAAAATGTATTATTACAGCCCGCATTTGTAGATCGTTCATTTATTTCATGGCCTGTTTTAAGCTCTTCAGTAAAGGCATTGTGGGTGAAATCCTGCCTGTACTGACCCCAGAGGCTTCTTGTCTTCAGTGGGATCTGGCTTTGCGTGTTTGTATATGATTTCCAAGACCGCTAGGACCTGCAGTTTCCACACCACACAGAAAACAGCTGCAAAGAGCCACCTGTTGCTAAAAATGGAGCAGGCCAAATTCATGGTTGCTTCAATGTGCCATCTGCTTCCTAGGAGCACCCTGAAAGGCTTCTCAGGCTGTTGAGGCTCCACCACCCCTGCCCAGCTCCAGGCTGCAGCCTCACACAGCTTGTGGCCTGGTAGTCTGACCACTGCTTTTCCCCTTGCCCTTTCTTGTGGTGGCAGCCGTATATTTATTGCACTTTATAATTGGTTGAAGAAACATTGCTTGCCTCGAAAACTCAGATTCTTTGTTAGAAAGACTCCAGTGTTAGCACTGAATGTTGGATCAAGAAGACATTTGAACGTGTTGTACCTCTGAAAAGTGAAATGGCCAATGCTCATCATGCAGGAGTTAGGAACTTTAGGCCAGACCAGTTTACTTGACCGGTTTATTTCTGTACTGAGTGAATTTCCGCTTGGAACAAAAAAGCCCTGGGGTTCCTTTCTTATGAAATTTTATCTTTCTATTATACTAATAAGTTTTAAACTTCACAAAAATTTGTCAAGTTCATTTCACAAGCTGTCCTGAAGAATTAAAATATCAGAATGAGTTACTTCCTTAAGGGAAGGTTTCTTCATACTTTCTTTCTAAATTAGCCTAATTAAAAATATACAATGTTATCCTACAAAAAATATACCAAAACACTGCAGGATTAACTATTGAAAGGTGGAACATTTTGTATGGTGACTACAGCACTTTCTTATGGAGTGGTATATTTTCATTAAATATGAAAAACTTACATAAATGCTTTTATATAAGGGAAACTTTTAGAAAGTACCTTTTCTAAAAGGCTGTTTCTAATCTCTACATTTCTAAAAAAGTCTGTCTACTTACCTCTGTTAAAACATGAAAAGTATAGGCATAAAATGGTCTGGAATAAACAAAAACCGGCAAAACATAGTCTTTTCTAGCAATCGAGGCAATACGTATTGCCTCCTTAACCCGATAGTGAACAAATTTTAGTGCGTTTGGACTTGACTTCAGTACATAATCCAGGTATATCGAGGGGTAGAGAGCAGTACTTTCCTTCCACAGCCACAGCAGGAGATCATTGCGGGAAGACTCAATGGCTGGGCATTTCCCTGTGTATGTTTGTGGATGCTCTTTGTAATCGTAATTGTAGCAGTCTGGGTAAAGATAGTAACCCCACAGACCATTTGGCCTCATGTGTTCAGCCAGAAGGATGGTGTTGTTCATGAAACTCTTGCCAGCATTTTCAAATTCCTCTTTAGCTACTTTCCTAATTTTGTCCTCTGACCACTGAGGATGCTGTTGCCTTACCATCTCAAGAGATTTATTTCTATAAATGCTTTTGCTGCCCCAGTTCCTGTCCCACTGGGGTCTCCAGTTTTCCCAGTCAATGACTGCAAGTCCCTGAAATTTCTTCACGGGTATGCAATAGTCAATGTCAGACTTTGCTTTATTAAGGTGCTTGATTATACTTTCATTTTGGGGCACCCCTCCATTCACAGGATCTCCGTTATCTGAGTAGTACGGATAGTATCCCAAATGAGTGTGGTAGAAGATTGTGACATTTGATCCACTCAGAGTCTCATTGGTGTTGGATGCAATGTCAAAAATGCTGAGGTCCAGGTCCACCTTGTAGCGCAGCCTGCACTGCTCGGTGGGCGCGTTCCACACCACGATGAAGGGCTTGTGCAGGAGCAGGGGGGCCTGAGCCTGCTTCTGTACCTGAGCATCAGACACTGCAAGCAGTGCTGTGACCGCCAGCCATTTGATCCAAAGATCCATGGTGTGCTGTTTTCTGGGAAATTGTTATGTTGTGTCCCTGAGTACAAAAATGAGAGAAGACATTTTATGTCAGTAGCCACCCTGGAGACAGATGGGATGTCTTTGGGTTTGATTTGCTTTTGTTAACATCATACTTGGTGCAAACAGAGGAAAATGCAAAACTGTGTTTTGGAAAAATGAAGACTAATTTCAAGTGCTTTGAAAGACTTTTCAATAGACTTAACTTTCTGGAAGTGTGTTCTGATGCTTGGCTTTTCTTGCTTTCCTCTTCACCCAGACACCTAACACACTTGAGTCAGACCTTTCCTTAATACTTATATGCTACAAGGAATGAGTTAATAAGATAATAACTTAAAACAGTACAGAAAAGATTGTGTTGCTCGTTTCAAATATCAGCTTCCAAGTAAGTTCTACAGCCAGTCTGACTTGCTTAGAGCATCATCACAATGGGGCTGAGGCCTTCTTTATTATTTGTGTATGCTATTGGTCATATTAAGGGTAATTTAAACAAAAGATAGACACATCTACCTCACATGGATTAACCAAGAGATTTCAGAAATGCTGCAATTTTTAGCACATCTAAAAAACAGTATATTGTTACCTACCCCTGAATTAGCTTTCATTTTCTAAATGAATGGATGCCAGAACAATAATCAATCTGCAGTCTAGAAGGGTGAAGCTATTAATGGCTTAAAGTCTTAAGCTAGTTATTATACTGAAAGTAAATTAAATATCAATATGTGAAAGAAAATAAATTATGCCAAGCAGATCTGAACTAGCCAGAAAAGCATGCGACAGCTTGGAAAAAATAAATAAATAAAGGGGAACTAGTGTGTAGAAGTGGGGACTTATTAATATCAATTTTTCCTTTCAGGATTTGTTGTTTCCTATTGCTGTAAAGCACACTGGTTTAGGGACTACCAATACTCTGAGAACTGCCAGTGCTGCAGGGCTGTTGGTACCTGGGGCACCCACCTCCACACTTGGCACACTTGGCAGATGTTCACAGGCTGCTCACAGCTGGCTGCTCCAGAACCTGCCCCTGCTCCTGTCTCTTCCCCAAGAGGCACAGCCCAGCTCTGTGTTGGGTTTGTGATCAAGGTTCTGTTATATAGTACATATTATCGTTACTGATGTCCAAACACTTCATGGTTGGGTCCAGCTGATATATCAACTTCAATCCAGAGATCATAAAAATGGTTTATCCATCTGAACATTACTAATCTATGCTACAATGTGGTTCATCCTCTCAGTTATCATCTGTCATTCACTTGTTTATCCATTTTCTTCACATTAAATACAATCAAGATGCAATCACTGTCTACATTGCAGGTTCAATTCATATACTAGCCTTATGAGTTTGAAATGACCTGAACCTGGATATTTCCGTATTTGCATGTTCATTTTAATGACTTCTTTCCTTGACTGTAAACTCGGACCCCCAGTTATCCCATGCCAATTAGCCTGGCTTCACCCACCCCTAATATTTTCTCACTCAGTTATAATCAGTTAATCACTTAACTCCTAGATAATGAGCACTCTTCATACCTACCCATCCTTTAATAAACCATTAGGTCACAGCTGAGGAGTCTAGGTTTCTTGCTTTCCAAACCACCACTTGAAATTTCCAAATTAACGAATGCAGATTTGGTTGTATTCCTTGGATATTTACTTTTAATCTGTAGTGGGACACCAAATCTACAGGAAGCCTGCAAGTAACCTATCTGAGTCTGCCAGCAGACTTATTAAAGAAAAAACATTTTTCCATTTTCTGAAAAATTGTTGGCTCTCAGAAGAGATATAATACAGGATTTCTCTCCCCGTCATTTGTCCTTTCTTCCTAATTCTATCCTCCACATTTCATACTTATTTTTCTATATACCACTCCTCTCCTGATACTCTGCCTTTCTCTTAGGTCTCTACTTTGTCCTTTTACCTCCTACAGAACAATCTGTCTCTCCTCTGTCCCTACCCTTGAGTTTTTCCATCCTTATTCCCAGAAAGAGGTTGAGTCCCTCTTCCCAGTGCTGAAGAGCACCTTATAAGGGGTGGACAATAGCAATTTGCATTAAGTGATAGCTGAAGGCAGCACATAAAGATCAGGACTGCAACAAGCCACAACAGTTCCCAGGAGCAAACACTCATTAGCAAGCCTGAGATTTACACTCCCTTTATTTCCTCACTCAGTCTCCAGCTGATGGCTTTGCATGCCTAAGTATAGATTTAGCACCCAAGTTTTAAAACTTTGCTCACAATCCTTTAGATCCTATTAAGGATAATGTCCTTGAGTGAAACTGGCCATTGCTACAGGCCATCCAGCTGGTACGATATACAAGTGTACCTGTTGGGAAAGGATATCAGGTTATTTTCACTCCACTGAGCTGCAGGAAAGAACTCTTGCAACTGGTATCTTTTTCTCCATTTTTCTGCACAGTCCTACATAATCATCTAAATAATGTCACAGGCTAAAAACAAAACACACACACAAAACAAAACAAAAAAAAATCAACAAAAACAACAATAAACAAAAAAAAACAAGCAGACAAACAGAAGAGATTCTCTCTGTTTTTGTACAAACTGTTGAATGTATCACAGCACTTCACACTCCTTCTTTGATGCAGCATACTGACACAGTACATATAGGTGATTTTTCATGATGTGAACTGGATTGTTTTGAGAACAAGCCCATAATATGGACAAGGATTTTTGGGGGGAAGTGATACCTCAGATGAAAGAGAAAGAGCAACAAGAAAGAAAAAATAAAAAATAAAAAAAAATAACCCTAGACCTTTATTGAATTTCCATGTAAGAAGAGATCCAGGAAAAGACCACAGCTGCTTTATCCCACAGTCCAAATGCTGATTTTGTTCAGTCTTATGTTATGTACATATAATTGGATAATTTTGTCATATACTAATGACTAACACAGTACAGCTTTTGTCTTGATATGACACCCGTAGGCATTACAACATTGCAGTTAACAAAGCAGAACAGAGATAATCCAGGAAATATATAATGGTGCAAGATAATTTCAAGTTACATTTTAAATTCTGTGCCAATTCATGTCACTGTCCTTGACAAGGCTTTAAATCACAGAACCACAGAATGGTTGCGATTGAAAAGGACCTTTGGAGGTCACCTGGTCCAGACCCCTCTGCTCAAACAGGATCACCTAGAGCAGGATCACCTAGGACCGTGTCCAGAGCACCGCAGGTGATAAAATGAATGTTATTATCTCAGGATGTATTGAACAATTCTCAAGGGTTTGTTGCCTATATTGACCAAATCTTCACTGCAGTTGTGAAGGAGCCTGGACACCTTGCTCAAATGCAGATGTGCAGGTGTCTGCATCTGCAAGCTGAATCCCTTGATAAGGGTGGGTGGGGAAATCTGTGTAATCCTGTTGAAGCTGTTTAGAAGTCAGGGACCTGCTCGAGGACAGTCATTCAGGCTCCCCCAGTGAATAATTAACACCTCCCAAGGTTACTATGAATTCTTTATTTAGCGCTGCATGGAATTAGTTACACAGCTACCTCAGCCTAGAAAGAGGTGGAAAAAAAATTGAGACAATTCCTAAAAAATTGTCCTGTGAAAAATTTCCAATACAGTTGCATTAATCTATGATTAATTCAAATATTATTGGAACATGGAAATTTAATTACAGGTGCTTACTTTTGCTTCTAAAAGTAATCTGAAATGAAGTGAAGCAAATTTTCAAAAAAAAAGTAAGCCTTTAATTCTGGAAAAAAAGGGGAAGATAAATTATCTGTTGTTTCACAAATGCAAGAAAGAACCTCTAAAGAAGAACAAAACATCTTTTATTATATTTTTTTTTCTGCTGATTCTTTGGACTATGACCTTTTCAGTTTCATGCAAGAGCACTAATTGGACTGCTTTAATCCCTATTTTTTAATGAGTGCAGACAATAATGATTCCTTCTTGAAGCTCATTATCAACTTTTTTTTTTTTTCCAAATCATCCAATTTTTCTGATTTAATGACATACTGTCATGGTTAATTTAACTTCCCAAAGATGCACATAACTTTCTGAGGCACTGTAGTATTTTCAGAGCATAATCTGTTCCCAGTGTTTCTGCTCTATATTCTAAAAACAAAATGAATTCCTCATAAGTGAAAGAATGTAGGGTTTGATCACCAAGCCATTGAAGTTGATGAGATTTTGTATTGTGGTCAGGACAGTCCGGATCATGCTCTCACTGCTTCCTCTATACAGTTCAGGATGAGGCAGGTTATAGCTGGTTTTCAATATACCCCTTAATAACTGTGGTGAAATTTACTGTGTCTTGAACAGAAAAAGAAAGTACATTTCTGCATACTCTTTTCCACATTTTTTTAAAGGAAACAATAAAACATTTTATTTTCCCAAGCAAGTGCTCTTAATTTAGCCCAATCTTTATTTCCAGTGCGTTTATTGGCCAGAATTCCACTGTATTTCCATTTCCATACAGCTGATAACAGCCAAACTGGAAATCTTAACTGTACACTTTTTTTTTTTTTCAAAATAAACATCTTTAAAATGGTAAAAAATGTAGACCTGCACCCTAAAGAAACTTATCTGCACAAGGTAGGTCCCAATACAGCCCAATAGTGGTGTCCAGGTGACCAGTTCTTCTTCTCTGACATTTTTTATTAATTATCCCAAGATTCTTTGAACTATAACACACTATGTTACAGCTAGCACTTTAAATTATGATTCATATGTTGGTCATATGATAGGTGGCCAGCACAGCTTTGTAGGAGTCAGCAAACACATCCTCTCACTTTATACTCCTCCATATGATGACTTTTCAAGGAAGTATAATCCATACATGTAACTATAATACCATTCTGCTTTCATCTTCTACAGGTTTTAACTGATCTTGAAGCCCAAGATTTTTGATAGCTTCTGGATGAACAGCTCGTTTTTATGGACACATTCACTATTCATATTTATTTCGCAGGAGTGGGACATCTGTAGTGTTTTGACTACCTATGGAGTTGAATGTCAATGAACAACAAAATGAGAGTCTTTCTTCCATTAAATAAGCATTTAGTAAAGCTTCATAATCTTTTACTGTACACTTTCATTAATAGCTGGTGTTCCAGAGATATCCTT
This sequence comes from Heteronetta atricapilla, assembly GCA_011075105.1. Taxonomy (NCBI): domain Eukaryota; kingdom Metazoa; phylum Chordata; class Aves; order Anseriformes; family Anatidae; genus Heteronetta; species Heteronetta atricapilla. The sequence goes on from CM021731.1 coordinate 23,504,132, forward strand.
TACTTCATTTCCTATCATTTCCTTCATTTCCTATAATTTCCTTCATTTCCTATCCCTATTCTTCACCTGCCAGGTGAGAAACTCTAATGGGAGATCTATGTCAGTTGTTCTACTATTTCTGAAGAAACAAATGTAACTTCTCCAGAGCTATAATGACAAAATATGACAAAAGAGGAAAGAGATTTTAAGCAGAAGTTGCAGTGAAGCAGAGTATGTAGATTTAGACCTAATTTCATCTACAATTTAAAGGTGGGTTAGTTGACATTTCAATACTCAATAGTGCATGTGAGAGGCTGAAAGCAGGCTTGGTACAATGCTGTAAATCTATTTTAAGCCACAAAGTATAACTCTTTTCTACTAAAGTATCTGCTAAGTTGGATAAAACATCTTTCTTTTATGATATAACTGTATGTCTTTGATAAGTAATAAAACACATTCTGATTTTCCTATTCTGGATTTTAAATTATATTAGCTAGATACTGGTTAATGAGGAAATCTGAAGTAACTGTTACTGTAAGAACCTCTATTTTTTTTTTTTCCTTTTTCTCCCCCAAATGTGTACCAACACATTCCTCCTTGTATTTCAAATACTAAGTGTAGCACTATACTTTCCTTCACTCTAGACACACACATACATTTTACATTTCTCATATCTGTAGGGAAACATTTTGCTTTATTTATATATTTTTATTTTAATATGGCAGAACCTTAAAAAGTTAATTAAAGCAACTGGATTCTTTGTATTCCACTGAGGAATGTGCAAAATTGGCAGGTAAAAGAAATGTCCTTCTTTTGAACACAGGCTGATCACATTTGGAGTAGAAATTATTATTGTGGCTAAGAAATATGGACAATTCAGCTGTATTTGAAAAAAAATGCATTTAAATGTAGCTTTTGAATTACTTAAAAAAACATGTGTATTGATACAGTATTCTCTATGAGATATGATTTATATGCACAAAATGTACCTTTACAATATATCAAGTATTTATCTATACAATTATTTCTGTCTCTTCTAAGGATGTAAGGGAGAGACCAAATCTGTCCATCTTGTCCCTGTCTTACTCCCTCTCTACTGCTATTTCTCTGATTCAACATTGTCTCAAAAGACTTTATTTCCTTTGTTTTATGGCAAAATGGCTTGCACTGACAAGATGGTAAGGTGGACATAGACTGCATACCTATTGTGAATGGTATTATGGTCCAAAAATGTAAAACTGCAGTGTTTAAATGTCACTTATCTTAAATTTTCATTACCATAATATATTAGAGAAATTAAGTGTTGACTTCATCCTCACCACTACCAGTTTCTCTATCCACATCTTAATTCTTCAGCTTTTCTCAAGCAAGATTCAAAGTTGAAAAGCGAACAGAAGAAAAAGTAAAACTAAAATGCTTGCAGTCTTCCTCACAGAGCAATAAAAATACAGAAAGGGATGTATTACTGACTTTTTCCTTTGGAATTCATGTTAAAATCCACTTATAATAGGTGTACAGAGAGACTGGGCTGCAAGGTGTGAAGTAGCATCCCATGATTTTTGTACAAAATATATGAAAAGAAATTCAAAGAGCAAGGAGATGGGGATCAATGCCTATGCTTTTACTGTTATCACTGCTGACCTTTTGTAAACTGTGGATTATTCATAAAGCAAATGGAAAACTGCAGAGGACATTCTTGGGTGCATATCACAGTTTTACAGTTAATAACATTTGGGCCAAAGATCTGCTTAGGCATTTCCTGTTTAGTTTTATTTTTTCTGTTATGTGCAGCTCGTGTCATGCTTTAAATAGAGAGAAAAGACTGTAAGGAAGCATAGGAATGAAAGATAAAAGAGTCGGTATTGGAAAGATTTTTTTTTTTTTTTTCCTAGAACCCATCATCCTTCTGCTCTAATAAAAATAACCATTTTTTGTACTTCATGTGTCCTAGTCTACCTGTAATGTTTTTGTAGGACAGTTGTTAGAGGCCAGACTTATATCTTCACTCACTTTTTTTCATATGCCAAGTCATTGCATTCATACCAACAAGACTGGGGCTACATGGGGTGATAAATGATGCCAGCATTTTACCTTAGCCTTCACTGTAGGACAGGTTTCATAGCAGTACAAATCACTTCTTAAACTACTTTCACATCACAATAAACCTCAGTAAAACCAGGAGACTCATAACTTTTCATTTCTGGTTGCAATGTTTGGTGTGTGAAATGACTGAGGTTTGGGTTGTGTTTACAAGCAAGAAAAACAGCATAAGTTAGTAAAGGGCAGAAAAGTCAGGTTTTCCCTGTTTTCCAGTATCTGTGCCAAACCCTTGGTGAAACCTGCCATGAGCTGCATTCATTCCTTTGGGTTTTGCCATCAAATATGCTCTTGTCTCTGAAGTTAAGGGTTGGGCTCCTGACCAAAGGAAGGTTTAGAGGCTAATTTCAGAAGGCAGAATTAGGCCTCTGAATTGGAGAGCCATAGCTCCAGGCCGCACTGCTGACAGCTGTGTCTCTCCAGATGATGAGGCAGGAGCACAAGACCAAGGGGCCACAAGGACACTCTGTGGCTCCATCCCACTCCTCATGTCTGAGTTTTTTCCTCAGGGCATGGACAGTCTCATCTTGACATGAAGCCAGGATGAAGACGAGTCACATACTGAGGCCTGGATGCTAGATAGCCTGGTGACTTGCAGATCTCAAGGACACTGAGGATGCCTGCAACTATGTGTTGACACGAAAACCCCACTGGTAAAATGTCCATACTTTTCCCTTCCCCATGTGTAGAACTTAGGCACCTTGAATAGCTACCGTGGCAGCACTCCAGTGCTGCCACATCGTCCCTCTGTAAACTCACAAATTACTTCTGGTCATGTTTTTGTAGCCTGCATCATCATTATTATTAATTATTATTGTTATTTATTTATTTATTTTGTAACATAGGGTCCTCACATTGGTTCTCAAATTTTAACTTCCTGATGGAAAAGAATACATCCCACGTCACACTCGTACAGATGTCCACATACAGAAAATTCTGTGATTTGCTATCAAATGGTGGCAGTGGGAAAAATAAGATACAGGTCATGGTTCCCAGTCCTGTGTTTTAGTTAAAAAACTGTCATGTCATTTTAAATCACTGAGATTATGGATGACACTTTGAATACCAGGGGATGATAAATTAATATGGTTCAAATCTGTCCATGCAGTAGAGGGAGATTAAATATATATGTGCCACAAACAATTTTTCAGTTGCTTAAGGATTGAGCAAAATGAAGAAATATTTTTGAGTAGATGAAACTATATAAAATCTAGAATATTTTACCATTTGACCTATCTAATAATTGAAGTTAGATGGTATGTAATATATGAGGTACCTATATGATTTGTTTTAAGAAAAAGTTTAATGTATTGTCTTTGTTATTTTCAATTCCAGCTGCTTCTATTGCATTATAAACTGGACACCAGCATATTTTAGAAAAAAAAGTATTCTCAATGTTTAAAGTTGGCAACTTGTAAAAGTAGCATTAAAAGAGTAACCTTTCGTATGCAATTTTAGGATTTTTTTTTCTTCTACATTAAAATACATTGCAAATAAGAGGGAAAAATAAACTGTACTTTTTTGCCTTCTTCAGAAGCCATATTGATTGTAAGAGCTGTTAAAGTCTTAATTCCCTGAAAAAAATTAAGACTAATGTTCTCAGCAATGCTCAGTTCTGGCTGTGGCTTGTAATGGGGGAAAACAAAAGTGCATACGAACAGTATTCTGAACAAGAGTGCTTACTGGGTTATAGATTTTCCTTTTAATTTATTACTAAGCACTTTTAGCTGGAGATCATGAGCATTAATTGGCACTAACAGAATACACCCTACCTTCTGGAACATAATTTTAGTAGCATTTAAGACTGTATGAATGGGCAATACCATACAATAAATAATACATGAGTTTACATTGTTGTGAAGCATTTAAACTAGTTCAGCTTCTTTCACACCATCTGCTTAAATCAAACATTCATTTTTTGAAGAGTTTATTGTTATTAGAGTAATAATAAAAGAGAAAATTAAGTCTAACTGATAACACAGAGAATTCCTACAATCAGCCTTTGGCTTAATCCTGAGAAAATGCTGTAAGCTAAATTAACTTTTGCTCTCTCAGAGATAAATTCTGCTTTCAGATGGTGTAATTCAAGAAAATTCAATTGAAATTAATTGAAGGGTATAAATCTGGAAATATTCCAGTTGAGTTAATGGAGTTTTAAGCATTTATAATCTTGTGCAAGAAAAATGTGTTCTTCAGTCAGCTAAAAAAACCTAATATGTTGGCAAATTGTTAAAACATTTGTGTATTTCTACTGTAAGTCTCTGATTGTAGTAAATAATTCCTATTATTTGGATAATACAAAAGGAAATACTACACTTTGCCAAACAGAAACTCAGGACAATTTGGAAAATATGTGTAAAGCATTTGAGGTGAAGTTAACTTCAGACTTTATTTGTATGCCAATACCCAGCTTGTCTGGTGTCTTCATTGTCTCAAAATAAAAATAATAATTTAAAAAAAAAAAAAAAAAAGGATTAAGAATCTCTCTCTCTCTCTGCAAATACCCAGCATAAAGCACAACACGTTAACACAAACCATTAGTGAACATAAGTCATTGTCAAGCAACTACCTGCATCCTCTTTTGGGCTACTTTTGAGATTATTTTAAAATATCCTGCTTATAGGTGATGGAATGTCTTAATGCAAATCTATGTGTCATCTTGAAACAATCACCTCTGATGTTTTGTTTCTAATGAAAAAAAATAAAAATATTTTTCATATGGAATTAAATATGTGTCCAACATACAATTAGCTGCTTTGTTGGTCTGTAGTGTTGTATGCAAAGCCTAGTACATTTAAATATTAAATTGGTTAATTATTATTCTAAAATATATTTAAAGCCAAAGCATTACTGCTGTTTTTCAAATGTGAATCTTGTTCACAGACAGCTTTTCAAGCTCAGTTTTCTCATCTAAAGTAGTTGTTACACATTGCAGAGTATAACTCACCAAATAGCTGTTTGACAGGAAAAAAATAAATAAATAAAAAATACATGGTCCAGAAGTGACATGCTCCAGAAAATAACACAGAAAGACTTCCTAACTGGTAGACTATAAGCAGAAGAGAAAACTTCATCTTTACTGAGTATTAATTGAGTAAATAACATGGCACTTACCTCTGTAAAATCAGTGAACAGCAGAAAACTTTGGCAGAACAATTTACAACAGCTGATGCGTTTGTCCAGACAGTTTGCTCTTCCTAATGAGTGGGCTTTTAACTAATGAGAAACTGAGAGGATCTGAAGGTATGCACATATATTTATTTAAACACTCATCATGTTATTGTAAAATAGGTAAATGAATACACAAAATATTTGGCCATCAGCTATTGCTATGATAATGTTGTACAACCAACTTTTATGGCCCGATAAGGGATGGACCCGATTGCTGTTTGAGCAGAATTAAGTTGCGTTTTGGGAGCTGCATGCTCAGTAGTGACGAGCATTGACAGCAGAGACCGTGGGGCAGGGAAAAGTAGGGCCACTTGCAAAGCAGAGCCAACAAAACAGTTCAGGAAGAGCTGTTTCACAGAGATCATTTGGCCATAAACCAAATAAAGCTTACCCCAAGGTGTTTGGTCTTCACTGTTTCCTGACCATGACAACTACAGCTGAGGACCTCTGGCATGAATGTTGACCAGAACAGGGCAGGAAAGAGCAGAACCCTTGCAGCACCCATGTGTGCTCCTGAAAGAGGCTTTAAAAATGCCCAGCCTGATAATAGCTCTGTTTCACCTGAATGAGCAGTGGAAAAATCTATCAGATGTGTTGGGATTCACAGAGGGAGACCCTGTGTACAGAAGTATGATGATCAAAGCCATTTATTTGTGTACTGTAACAGTGCAGACAAGGAGCTCAGAAAGGTCCACAACCCCATGTGGGAACTGTGAAGTGTAAAAGAAGGAAACTCTGCATTTCCTAATCTTGTCAAGCATGGCTGTTGCCATTTAAGTATTAAATGTGAAATAAATACAGGAAACCAGTACAGAGAACTATTGGAACAACTACAGACAATGTTGTTGTTGCCACCCTTGGCCCTGACTTTGCACAACTATTTGAATTCAATAGGAAACAAGTAGCTCCTTGAGCCCTGGAAATAATAAAGGCAAGTTTCCTATGGACCTGTGTCTCATCGCTGACCGAGCTCATAACTAAGTTTTCTCAAGGTCGAGGCATTTACTGATCTCTGCTGCGCTGGAGCTCTGGCTTCCAGAACGATCACAGCACATGCTGCAGAATTTCCCTGCAGATAGGCTGTTTTCTTGTCTTTTACTCAGCAGGTTGTTTCCATTGATGGGTAGAGATGTGATGATCTCCGAGACCTGACCCCCTCCTATGTGTTTGGCTGATATTTGCTGTTGGGGGAAGACACCCAGTTACTCAGACAGACAGCCCAAATCTACATATGGTGAGGGCTGTCGCATCTCTTCTGCAACAGGAGAGGCTGGAATACGCTGTAGGCACTGCCTGTTGCCGAGCACCTCCAGTGGGTATGTCAGACAGTGTGTTTCACAGCTCTCCCACCTGTGCCATGGGTGATGGAGGGGTGGTAGCCCTCCCAGGCCACCTGCACCCCTGGCAGGAGGTTGTGAGCAGCTTCCAAGACTCAGACACAGCATATGCAAAACAAAATGCCATTTATTCACCTAGAATAGAACATAGGACAGAAGGTAAAATCAAACAAATAGCATTATTATTATTATTATTATTATTATTATTATTATTATTATTATTATTATTTAGCCTGGCCTAATTATCCATCTTCCTTTTGAAGCAACTGTAAAGGTCTCTTCAGTCCAATTATTTCAGGCTGGAGGCTCAGGGCACAGACCAACCTGACGTGCAAAATGCCTCTTTCTCAATGTGTTGGGTGGTGCCTGCTAACCCAGGTGCTCCCCACCTGCCCCATACTACAAAGCCTTTGCAAGGGTTGGCAGCCTCAGCATTGCCAGCCCTGCAGCAACTCTCTGCCTTGTTACTCAACTAACAGATTTTTCTTTTTCTTATCACGTACTCACGTAGAACAACGCAAAGGAAACTGACTCATAATTTACAACCAATTTATTTTGATGATCCTCTTTGCTCTATCAGTTCAAATAAACTATGTGAAGAATAACTCTCCAATTAAATGTTATGAAATATGTAGGCTTCAAATATATATATGCTATGCACACATACTTGGTCTGTATAAATCTCTGCATAAAATCTTTGGTATAGATAAAAAATAGACCTAAACACATTTCAAATAGAGTGCCAAGGTGGAAGAAACATCTCAGGTTAACCAGTGAAAACTATCACATTTCTTTGATTACAGTGGGAAAGAACAACAAATTTCATATAAATGATTGGCAGCCTACCAAAGTACCACCCACTCTGGGGTTTTCCTCAGAAGCATACTCAAAAGTGAATCCTGAAGGATAAACAGGAGACAAAGAGAATTCAAGAACTTGCCTCTTCAAGGCATTTGGGCTGTGCTCTGAACTACTGAAGAGAAATCCCTCCAACTGCTGGGGGAAAAAGACTGGCAAGGGAAAAAAATATGTGTTCAGGGTGATGAAACAACCCCAAGCAACCCAGAATAGGAGAACCAGATTTGATAACAAGTACTTTCTGTTTTACAGTACTACTTGATAGTAATACCAACACCTAATAAAAATCAATGTAATAATGCAATCTCCGGGGGTTTTTTGCTTTCATTTTCTTTTACCTTTCTATCTACTTGCACTTGTGTGGGCACTAAGAACTCAGTGCTTTCTTTGCTGTTGTTATTTTTACTTGGTATTACAGTTACATTTGATATTTGAGAAATGGAGATCACAAGGGTGCTGTAATGACTGTGAGTCAGTAGCTATTGATTACTGCCATTTGACAAAGGGAGATGTATGTGTATATATATATAAAGCTGGCAGAGAATGATACTAGGATTTGCAGTCTAGCTCCTGCCAACCTCCCTGTGCACCATACAAAGCCTTTGCTAAATCTGAAAGCCTGGTGTAGCTTGACACATTTTTTGTGGAGAGCCCAGCTCTGTCTGGATCTCCCGAGACTCAGGTGCTGGGCATCTCAGTTGGGATCCATCTCAAGTTCTGCTCCTTGCTCCTGCAGATGGACCTCAGCCCTGCCATGCTGTAGGAGAAACAGAATGTGTTCTCTGGGACAGACGGGGTGGTGGTGGGATGTACCAGGAGAGGGAAATCTGTAGGGACAGGCTGCTGGGGGAGTAATTCAGGGTAAGGCTCATGCTTTGCCTTTATTTGAATTACAAATGGAACTGAGATCTTTAATGGATGAAATCAGAGGAAATCTGTACTTTATGGAGAGCAGTATTTGTTTAGAGCTGGATAGAAAGCTCAGCTGTTCCCAGCCTCTTATTAGGCATCTAAAAATAATGGTATTTTTATTTTAAATATCCTATATATATCCTACATATCCTATAAATATAATCTGGCTTCTTATGCATCAAGAAAGAAATGCCCCAGGAAAACATGGGTTGTCAGTTGAATAATGTAATCTATTTTCAAATACAGGACTTGGGTGGGTTGTGGTTTTTTTTTATTATTATTATACCAGATAACTGACAAAATAATTAGAATGTATTCTTCTGAATTAACCACGTAGTTATTGATACTGGTGTTTAAAGACTATAAGAAAGATATGAAGTCCTGCTGTATATTAAAAACCAGTTTCTACCCTATGTCACAAATGCCTTCTGAACAGTAAATGTTCCTAAAACACTCACAGCTCATTAAACAACTGGACTAACATAGCAATTCTATGAAGAATACACATTTCATATTTAAATTACTTTGAAGAGTTTCAGACAAAATTAAATTCAACATGGCCTGCAGAATAACTCCTTATGCTCCACAACTAGGAAAAAGAAGGTTGAGAAAAGAGGTTGGAATCATCCAGTATTGGACTGGATTTAATATTGATTTTTCAAATAATTTTTGTCAAGGTCACTAGTCCTGTGGGTATGGACTTCATTTTAAGCCTGTACATGTTCCTTGAGCTGAATTCCATTCCTAAGAGTTTATTTTATTTAAAGCTAATAGGAAGTAAGTGGGCTTTGTGCCCCTGTGGCCTGATTTCCAAGTCACATCATTGCCTAAAGATGCAAACAGGCACTTACTTGTGTTGTTAAAAGCAGTTGAATTGATTGAGTTTCATAGGACTGGGGACTTGTATCTGCAAACCTGTTAAATACTTAATTCCTGTTTATTACTGATTTCAGTGCAGTCAGGCATCCAACTGTCTTTGAATGTAAGACTGATAACATTGAGGCAGTTTTGTTACTTTTGAAAATATCATTAGATGGTTGTCTGCACTTTAAGCCCATGTATAATTTTATAAATCTATCCCTTCAAAGGTCAGAGGGTTAAAGGGTTAGGCCCCTCTCTTGCATTTCTGAACACATTTCATCATAAATGCTGGACTTTTGGTTTCATTGCTAGATAAACTGAAAATAAAGCACACCCTACAAATATCTAGATAACCACAGAACAGAATAAACAGTCTCTCCCAGCTGTCCATTTGCACAGGGACATGTTTGCCTTAGGGTCCTTGTACCTTCTGCTAGCTGCCTTTTGACCACTGCTCCTCCCTGACTCGTTTTTGGGGAACACCAACCTGTTGTGACAGGGCTTCCAAGAAGCACTGGTGACATTGAGGATGTTCACATCACCTCTGCCAGGAAAGAGCTGGGCTCCTATTGCAGTGCCCACACTCAGCTTGCATCACATCCACCTCCCTCAAGCTGCAGGACCACATCCAGCCTGCTCCACTTATTTTGCCTCTTATTGTGCCAGCTGTGAGAATCATGCTGAAGTCTCACCTGGACTGCCTGCTGATGCATTGCCAATGTGATCCATGGATGCCAAACCATATAAAAACTCTTCCAGGTAGTATTGTCTATAATAAAGTATGTAATAACCTGCTTGTGAGTGGCAATTCTGCCACACAGGAAAGGGCAGCAAGTGCACAGAGCCTTAGGGCAAAATAAAGCCTAGGCCTGTGAATATCAAGGCAATTACAAATCAACACCAAGGCAATGCAAAGTTCGGGCTGGATATCTGATTTCATCAGGAGCCAGGTAAGAATTTAACAGTGTTACAAGGAAATTTTGCAACCACGTTAGAGCTTCTGGGCAAGGAATACCAAATATTCCCTCTCGGCCAAACACAGAACATAAGAAAACAAAGATAAAAAGCCCTTCGGTTTCCTTATGTTTTCTAAAGAACCTAAAATCAATTTAAGACAAAACTATTTATAGAAATGCCTCTGTATTTCTGTAAATATTTAATTTTGTGGGTGGATGCAAAAATGATGCCCTTTACTAACATTCTCTGAATGTATCCGGTGGGTTGGTTGGTCTTAGGTTTTAGGTCTCCTTGCAAGAAGCTCCTGAGAATATGTCAAGCATACCAAGCCTCTGCACTTAGCAGAGATCTTGCTCTGCTGATGGTTATGTTGACAATACCAAGAGAGAAAATATGTTCAAACCTCAAAGCCTGCAAATATTTATAAGCTTATCATACTCAGAACAGAATTCTGGAGGAGAACTTTAGTAACAGCTCTCACAAAATCCGATCTGCGGCTCTCCTGCCTTTAGTATAGCTATCAAATAGAGGCAAGGAAGGCTGGCTTGATGAGCACATTTCTCTGAAGATAAGAGTATCCAGGTCTGAGATACTTTACTCAAGGACCTTTTTCTACTTTTTTTTTTTTTTTTTTTTTTCCTCCACTTTTTTCTGAGATTAGATGAGTTTTCATTGTCACACCAGAGGGAGTTGGTAATCTCATCACAAAAGGAGAGAATAACTAACAGACCTCTTTCCTAGCTGAACAGGGTAATGAAGTTATATTTAAAGTGTAAGGAGGAAGAAATGGAATTTATTGTTCAGCTTCATGCAGGGAGGGTGCTGACTCACAGGCCTGCACGGCTGACAGTACTTTCAAACAACAGCAGGAGATAAATGAATAAGGCAAAAAAAAATGTCAATGTATGTTTACTGAAGAGGAAGCTAAAGAACAGCCATGACTTCCCACATACTTCTGCAAGGCAACTCTCTCTGCAAGCCTGGAAGCAGAGGCTGTGTCCTGTGGATAAATTACATCTCCATTACTTTCTATCAATATATGAAAACAAGCAGGATCATAGAATATTCATGAGATCCCTATCTCTTCTATCTACGAAGTAGAATAGAGGGATTTCAGATTCTGGAAAAAGAATAAACACTCATTTTCTGGATGCTAAACAAAAATTAGGCAGAGAAAATACTTTTTTTGGGAGAAATAAGTCTTTGCTTATCTAAAAGCTATCTCACCATATACAGAAATCACAGCCAGAAACTTCCTGTTCCCAAAATGCCCTTCATGTGTGACACTCACTGTCTAAAGCTAGTGCTGTAAAATGGAATTTGGATAAGCAGGGAGGGTATCAGCAAGCTACTGATGAAGCAAAGAGATTTTTTTTTTTTCTGAAATTATTCATCCTTCTTCTTCGTCAACACTCAGGTTCATGAAATTTTGTCCACAAGTTGTTGATGTGACTGCCAGAAAAGGAAAAGTGCTTTCAGAACAGCTCCCAGAAGTCACCATTGCTGCATACCTTTATGACACCACACAAAAACACTGAGCAAACCAGCAATGTTCAGAGTTGGTGTCACCCCAAGGCTGCTGTGTCTGCAGGGGACATGATGACCAGCAGCCCTGGAAGTTGCCATCAGTCATGGTGGGGTGGCCATCCCCTTCCTCTGACACAAGCCCTTGCTAATAACCATCCTCCTAATGTATGAACTTCCTTACAACTTCTCTCCCTTTGCATTATTTTTTTTCCATCATTTCTGCCCTCTGTCTGCATAAGAACCCAGCCTAGCCAGGCAGAGTGTCTTAACCCTGCTACATTTAGCTTAGCACAGCAAGCTAAAAAATGGTCCCAAACAATCAGATCTGGTTCTAAAAAAAAAAGTTTTCCATGAATTGTAGAGAGGAAAATAAGAGCAAAAAGGTGAATGTTTTTCCTGGCCAGAACACAGTCAGGATCATGTGCTCCAAAAGCTACCCAGTTACAGAAGCTATATTTTCCTGCTTTTGCTATTCCTTCCACCTTCCCCTTCCTAGCAGAGTGCTTTGTTTTGCTTTACAAGGAAATATGACTCAATTTTAACTTTGAAACACAAAAGCCACTGTCTGAAATCAACACTTTTTTTACAGACATTAATTATGACTTTAAAGACTACCAAATAGGAGCGTTTTTCCTCTAAAAACGTATACGATCTAATAGAGGGGAACAATGTAGAAATATGATGTACTGACTTTTCTTATAAGATTTAACTCAAATTGTATCCACTTCTTTAAAAAATATTGCTCTTAATTCTTAAGCTTTTTTTTTTTCTCCATTCTCTCTATTCCTCTTCATTTTTTTGGCATTTAATAAAAATGAAATGTAATTTTGCTTCTTATATAACCAGAAAAAAAACAAGGGCCTTGCAATATAACTTCAAATCCAGATTTTGTGTGCAAATCAAGGAAGTAAAAAAGTCATTTTTCATGAGTGTTTGTGACTGATGTCTAAACTAATTTTAATTTTTCAAGCACAGGCTGCATATGCATATGGGGAACTCTTATAAGAAACTTCATTACTTAAGCTTCTGAGAAACACACTCTGTGACTTAGGCTGGGAGACATCCTCGGGCTTGCAGCTAACCTAAACAAATCAGGTATGGAGCTGTCACACCTCCATGAATCACACAACATCTCATACCTATGCAATTTGAAGCTATCCCTGCTGATACCCATAGGGATGGTGACGTGCTTCAGGTGGTAAATCAGCTGTTTTCTCTGTAAGTAGACATTACGATACCAATGACACTGTGTCACCTGGTCCAGAAGAAGCCAAGGAGTTGAGTGGGGAATTACCCTGAGACAATGACTTGCTTCATAGTTTGGAGGCGTGTTCGTGCATTGTCATCCAGCTACCTGTAGTAGGGTTTCTACATTTAAGAAGAGTTCATTGGGCAATAAAAAGACTGAAACCATTTTAGTCATTCACACTGCTGTTCCTTGCCATGTGATTAGAAGCACTTTTGGATGACAGAGTTACGGAACCATAGGATGGTTTGGGTAGAAGGGAGCCTGAAGACCACCCAGCTCCAACCCCCCTGCCATGGGCAGGGACACCTCCCACCAGACCAGGTTGCCCAAAGCCCCATCCAGCCCGGCCTTGAACACCTCCAGGGATGGAGCATATACTTTCAAATATAACTGTCAAGATTGAAAGATATACCAGCCTGCGTTTTTCAACTTTCAGCAAGTCATTTTAATAAAAGGTTGATTTTTCTTCCTCTTGGTTTAAATGCAGATTGGGATTTCCTTGATAAACACAACTCTCCTCTATGCTTAATAAGAAACATATGCTTATCACATGTTGGAGTGGGAGTGCTGCACACAGTCTACTTTGTGCAATGTTTTCCAATTAGACACTATTTTGAGGGTATTTACACCCCAACTAAGTGCAGGGAGCCTCTCCATGCTATTTTGCTGCCCTGCACTTCTTTGGGTGCCCCACAGAGGAAACAGATACAAAATGAGTGACAGGGGAAGCAGAGCAGAGGCAGGCAGGAGCTGCTGCAGTGTGGATGGGAGGGCAAAAAGAAGACATGGGACGGGGGCAAGCAAAGGATGGAGACAAAGCTGCCAAGGGGCTGCCTCATTTGCCATCTCTTGCCCCCTGGGTATTTGACTGGAATATATTTTTACAGATGAGATTTTGTACAAAATCGTACATAGGTTTCTTAATCTTTCAGGTTTTCACCTTTAATGAGGTGAAAATAATAATAAGCAGCAGTCATTATCCCCAAAGATCTTCTGAAACAGCTATTTATAAATGATATCATGAGTGTTCTGCTTTTATGAACTTAGTTTAAAAGAAAGAAAAAAAATATTATTATTATTATTATTTATTTATTTTCTTTTCTTTCTAATTTCCAGCTTGACAAATCTGACAGCAACCTAAAGGAAAGCTGGTAGCTTTCCACCCAATTAATCATCCCCAGCAACGAGGGCTCTCAGATGTGTTCTCAGCCACACGTTGGCAACCCCATTCTTTTCATATGGCGCTCCCGGATCTGTGCAGATTGTCCATCTTTGGTACATTTCCTTAGATATAACGCTTTCAAACTTGGTAAATTTTTATTTTTATGGTGCATGGAAAGGAACAAAAACCCACTCAGACCAAGTTCTGTGGCTCTGAAGAAGTAGCAGCAGGGACAATATGCACTAAAAGGTTATGTCTGTCACTCAGATTAGCAGACAGACCCCTGAATTCGTGCAGGATGAAATTTGTGCAGTGGGCCAGCGCAAGGACCATATTTCGTTTACATCCCAATGAAACCCTATTTTAACGACACTAGTAGGATTTCTGCACTCCATTATTCTTTTCATGAGGATTTATTTCCTAAGTGTCATTTTTGAATATAGTTTTCAAAAGAAAAATTCACTTTAAATTGAGGAAGTGGCACCATCTTGTGGGTCAAAATGAAAGTGTTTTTCTTTAGTAAAGTTAGTTCTGTTTTGTATTTTTTTACTTTTCTCTCTCTTTTTTTTTTTTAAAAAAAAAAAAAGAAAAAAAAAAGTTCTCATAATCTTGCAGAGTAGCCTCTTGAATCCAAAAAATAATGACTGTTTCAGAAGACAGTAGAGCAGCTCCCTGCTCTCTTATGCAACAAGTGCATCACATTTTGATAACTGATGGTGCTACACAGATTTCTAAGACACCAGTTAATGTCTGTGAATGATTTTTTAAAATCCATTTTGAGGTCTCCAGACTTCCCAGAAATAAAACTCAATAAATATTTTTTAAAAGCTAAAATACATCTATCAATAAAATACATCTATATGAGCATGGGTAATGTCTTACTGCCAGAAGTGACTCAAAATTGTTCAAGTCCACATGGAGAGGATTTTGGTTGGCTTAACAACTGAGCACAGTATCCTCACTCTGAGAATATCACGATCTGCTGCACTATGTGGTCTTCTGTGGATTGGGACTGTGGCTAGGACCATTGCCTTCAGGGAAGAGCCCGGCCCTCGTGTTGTGCCCACCCAGAATTGACCAGATAGACTCTGCAGGTGGGAATTACAGGTCAGACCTGAGGCAGAACAAGCCTGTGTGCACCCGTGTGGGTGCAGCTCCAGCCATGCTGCATTCTCGTTTTTCTTTTCTTCTCCTAAATACCTTCATTTTTTCTGGTTTTAAAGAACAGGTCAGACTTGTCAGCAACTTACTGTGGAGAAGAAAACAAAACAAAACAAAACAAAACAAAAAAAACAACAAGAAGGGTGTTGATGATAGAATATTACAGGTTACAGGCTATACATATACGTTTGGGTTTAATACATAAGTAGCTGTAGGGCTAAGAGTAAGATGTGTAGTGCCTGGGCTCATTTATTTAAAGGAATGCCCATAATTACAGTCAGTCACCTCAGTGGGGTTGACTTCTCATCAGTGTAAGTGTCTATACCTGAACTGGTCACCAAAAGTCCTTTTGAAGTCACTGGGGAGAAATAGTAGCTTTTAGAGTGCAGGACAACACATGGTAAACCAAATATCTGAAATAGATCAGCTGACTCATACTCTTAAAGTGCTTATTTCTCTTCTTTGCTTATAAAGAGAACATGATGTGATTAACATAGATGTAGATAGCTCCTGGAGCGATTTGCATGCAGTCAAATGAATCCCACCCCTTGTGCCTAATATAAATGACATTATCAAGATTTTTTGAGCCCTGTGGATGGTATTTAATTCAGCACTACAAATGACTTAATACAGCCTATCTTAAATATGGATTTCAAGAACAAGCTCTAAAGATCAAAACTGAATTAAGACCCATTGAAATAGCTTAATATAGGGCTGCTCATGCTGCATCAAGAGGTTGGCATGATCCTTTGTGGTGAACCTATGAGAGAAACTATGTATTAGAGCACTCTTTTGTCAGTCAGAGGTGTTTGCAGTCCTTCTTGCCATTGGTAAGTACATGTACAAACTGTGCGAAGTAACAATAATTGCTCTTATTAATCACTGAAATACCAGTTAACAAGATGTTTGTTGTTAGCTGCAGCTATTTTCCCAAAGTGAAGTGCCAGAACAGGAGCTGGGCTGCAAAGCAAGACCTAGCACAACAGCTTTCCAAGATCAGACACTCGCGTAAAGAATTGGCATTGTCCCTTGCAAGGAAACCTCAGAGACAGTGTCCTTGTTACCAAACAGAAGGCTGAATTTAACAGCACTCTTTGGACACAGCTCTTCTCTCTGACCCTGTCACAGGACTAGCCACTCCGAGGAACACAGGCATGAAATGGGATGGCCTGGTGGTTTTGCTGCCCAACAGGTCCCCTATGTCTGCAAGGTGTGGAGATCTGCTCTGGTGAGATGAAGAGGTGGAGCAGGCCTTGCCCACCCTTCCTGGTGTGACACAAGACAGTGGCTCAGAGCTTTCTGGTGACCAAAACTGACACAGGAAAACAGACAGTGTCCTTGTGGTTTCCTTCTTCACCCCTCCAGGCCCATTCTTGGTGGTTAAACTGCTAGGGATGTTCCCGTATCCATCTGGCTTTATGCTGTGCCTCACCCTCAAGGAGATTAAGATCTATCTCTATTTCAGAACTGCTGACTCAGGAAATATCTACAGGGATTCCAGATGGGATGAATCCTCTTTAAGATCTTCCCGTGATCTTCTCTTGAGAGCTGTTACTCCGGTGTGCTGAACAGATGTATGTTGTAAAATTATGGCATCATAATAATATAAAGAGATCTATCAAAAATACAAATGCACAAAAAGTTGTGAAGGCAAATGCCTCCCCAAAATGTTATTTAGCAAGGCAGTAATTAGCTACCTATAAATTTCTACAGATTAAGCAAGATGGATTAAAAGTGCATACTGTAAAGCAGCCTAATTATTCACACAATGTGGAAAGACACCAGTATCTTGTGAAAGAACATCTATAAGAAAATTGAAAATTTACAGAAATACAGTATAGAAGTAATTTGGTTTAGATGCACTGTCTACAAGTTAAAGGTCCAGGGAGTAAGGAAAGAAGACAATCCCTTCTCCAACACAAAGCTCTTGGCAAATTTAGGAGTTTGCCTAACCTCTCTGGCTCTGCATATGTAGGAAGCATTTGAATAGACCAAAATCATTATGGATTTACCTTTTTACCTTGTACATTTACTTTTGCCTTAGGTAAAGCAAGAATCTGGTTGACCATTTGGCCAGTTCTTGAACTGAACTTTTTTTTGATGTTTGAAGCAGTCTGGCTCATTCAGGTGCTAGCCACTCCACCCAGCTTTTCATCTCCTGCCACGTTTCTGGGTTGAAAACAACACTTGGAGTGAAAGCTGCTCTTGTGGCATCCCAGGGAGCATTAGAAACACTGTAAGTAAATGTATTGTTATGAAAAGGAAAAAGTCAAAGGATTTATCCAGATTTATCGTCATCAAGATTTATCAATCAAAAAAGATTCATTTAACATTCAGATAACAATATAAGACACCACCAAAGCAAGAGAATTTGGTATATCTCCACTCAAAAATAATACATTTTTTAAATCTTGGTACTTCTAATCAGGACTTTATACTTTCAGTGACTGCCATTCAAGATGGACACGACTCTTTTCAGTATTGTACCAAAAATGGTTTTGGTGAAACAGTTTAGGATTTTGAATCTTAAAAGAGGCAGTGGCTAAAAACTGTGATAAAGAGAATACACATGCATTGGGCACTCACCCATAACAGCTGTTTGGGCATCCAAGATCATTCCCACATCTTTCATTAGTAAAAATGCATTTGAATATATCACTGGAGATAAGACTACTACTGGGGAGCCAGTCAGGTTCTCAGTGCATTTAAATTATAATCTCTACCAAATTCAATTTGCACCCGCTATAGATCTATTTAATTTATTGTAATTGTTTACCATAGGAAGAGTTTAACATTTACATGCCAACTTCTTACAAAACTGTCAAACACATCAGCTCTTTGAGAGCAGGACATTTTTTCCACGTGATTTTGGATTCAATTTATCTGGGATGACCAGCAATAACTTCAAAAATCTGTATGAGAAAGCAGAGCTACCCAAAGTTTTTAAGAAAAAGCTATACCTCCTTGGGACTCCTATCTGTCCTCAGGCTCTTGGCAATAAGACTGCATCCGGACAGTACAGCCCCATTAAGAGTTCTGTTATAGTCTTAGCTGGTGCAGAAGTTCCTGTACAGTATGCATTTGAAAGGCCAAAGACAAATGATACTCTTCAAAACTCTTGAAGGCAAATGATGAAATGATTCTTCCATGGTGAGAGTTTTGCTTTAATCACATGGCCAGGATGCATCCCTCTTGGAATATCAGTGTAGGACAAGAGAAACTAGCGATGATTTATATGTGCTAATACATGGAGATATATACACACGAGTGTTCCCATCTATGCAATAATACGTGGCAATTGTAATGAAACCAACAGTAAATGTGAACACTGCCCGCTAGATTGTGCACTACCATGAGACATGATGTACTGACGTGTTACAGATTCATTAAGTGCCACGTTTACCAGGGAAGGGGGGTTACCTCCTGGTGTGGAAGTACTGCTGATCTCTAGCGTACATTACGGCCAATTAACTTTATGGCCTGTAGGGGCTAGGGCCCACGATTCTGTTTCCAAATATTTTAAATCTCTGAGTGCTTGCTCAGAGGCATGTGTTGAAATACAATTCACTTGTGTAGATTGTTTACTGGGTTTTGTTTGTTTGTTGTTATAACTTTTGGCATAATTTTAGCTATTCGGTTTCATCCAGTGCACAAGGAGTACAGCAAAACACAAACCTTGAATTTTTATTAGTGGTTGTGCCTCTGAGGGAGAAGGCAAAGTTAGACCAGCCGACAACTCACAGCAAGCAAGCGTTGCTCTAAACAAGCCAAGAGGGAATAACTTGTAGAAATGGAGACTGCAAACAGAATTATTGCTAATGTCAGTATCAGTAAGTAATCAGGTATCAGTAGCTGATTTGCTATATTAGCAAATTCTGATAGCAGTATTTGCTAATGATAGCAGGGCCACTGTTCATTTCTCTTTTTGCTCTCCTCTCCTGACAAGCACCGCTCCGAGCACCACAGGGTTTGCGTCCACACGTCTGGCTTGCCATCACCTTGAGATGTCCTTTCCCAGGAAGCTAACAATAGTGCCATATCTGAAGCTATCTAGAGGTTGTGATAGTGGAAGGGTGAAAACAAGAAAGGGCTTGGACAGCATCTTGTGCATGACCAGCCCTTGGGACTTGTAAGTGCCGGGATGTAACCAGAGCAGCAACCTCATGCAGCCCCAGATGACTGGTGCCCTGTTCTCTGCTGTTCCACAAACCTGTCCAACATCTTCATGTCTCCTTTTTTTCAGCATTCTTCCTTTGCATCATTACAACATCATCTGTGATCTCCTTTAGTTTTCTCTTCTGTGTGTATGCCCAGCATCCTGAGTGGGTTGACTGGCCTTTATATTTGCCAAACTATTATTTCTAACACTGGAAAAATTAATTTCCTCTACACGTATCTTATTTTCCTGTGACAAGAGAGGTGTCTGCATTTCTTAAAATCATTCTTAGTACATTTACATTTTTCACTTATAAGCTAGCCAGAGGTTATAAGGGTAAAGCCTGTGGCCAAATGCTGCAGTTACATGAGAGCGAACGCAGAATGAAGCTGAATTCAGCTACAGGAGATACAGCAAATTCTGATGCATCCACAAAGTAAATTTGGAGGAAATGTTTTTTCTAACTTTTCTATGTTTAAAATATACACAGAGAGGTACTGTGATAGTTATTTGCATTTTACTGATATGCTTGATTCAAATGAAGCTTACAAGAAAAATAACCTTTTCTAATGGGATATTGAAAAAAAAATAACTACACCCACCATTTTTAAAATTTATGTAGCTGCTGCTGTTTTCCTGTGGGCAAACACCTCTTCAATAATTGCTGCTGGCTGGTGGGTTCTGTACCATTAGATATCCCAACTTTCTGATGAGATGCTGGAGGTGTCCTAGCCTGGCAATTCCCAGCCTTATTCCTTTGCACAGCTACACAGATTCGCTACAAGCTGTCCTCTGAGATACTGCAGCTTACTGCCCCCACATCCAGTAGAAGAAATTTATCCTTGAGCATTTATAGAAGCATATTGTTTAATAGGATTACGTTTAGGTTTCTATAAAGGCTGTCAATCCAACGCTTATGACTCAGAATGGAAACTTCCTCTCAGAGAGGCTTCATTTAACCACTGACTTGTAGATACAGAGTGTGAGCAGAACACTGTAAAGAGAGGCTATAAACTTTTTTGGTTTTAAGCTAACCAGGCTTCAATTCTGGCTGCAACACTTTTGTTACTTTTTATGAAATGGAGTAGAGACTGTCTATTACTGGAAAGTGCTAAATAGACTGAAACAACTTTCTGACAGGACCTGTTAGAAATCTTTTATCATGCATTTTCTATTCAGAGCAATTTCACCACTGCAGACTAAACAAGACTTAAATCAAGATTTGACAGACTTGTTTAAAAGCTACTGCTCCCTATCAGACCCCAAATCATTTACTATTTTTATACATTTTAAGACAGAGGATTCTGAATTCTTTCTGTAACAGTGACCGGGTTTATATTACTTTTTAGATGCATGAAAAATAAATACGAACAGAAAACATAAAGAGAATTTCTGAATCATTGACTACTGTTCTTTGGTACTAAAAGCAACACTTTATAGAATCCCTTTGATAAATATCTCAAGCTCCAGCTTAAAAACAGTTTGATTTTTATTGCCCCCACTTAATCCTGCTGGAGAAATATTACAGACTATCCTCATGATTAGGAATCCGTGAATTTCTGTCTAAATGTCTTTATTATTATTTTCTAAATATTTTTCTTGAACCAATGCTGTCCTTTTCTTTAATTAATTTATATTGTATCATGTATAACATGATGTGTTTCTCATAAATTCCATTATCGTCTGATATACCGATGCAGACATTGTGGAAATTACATGTAGCCCCAGAAATTACATGTGTTCAACAGAAATTATATGCATTCAGTGATCAGGAAGTACGCTATGTTTAAACACCCATATCTTTTCTCAGGTCTTCTGTTTTTTGTTTTGCCACAATACCTCATCTTCTCTTCCCTGTTCTCCTAAGCATCATTCTTCTGAAGTGGTTCCAATCCAAATTTACCTGCTTGAAAACAGGCAGACAGAGTCATACACATTATTTCCAATTTAATTATTAATTCCATACACAATATCTCCAGGTGCATTAGGCCATTATAATGGTACCAACAGCTCCCTGGCTTTAGCAGGAATCTCTCTCCCTGAAGCCCCAGGACTTGCATTCAGCTTCCTAGGGCTACATTGCCATGGCAGCTCCCCACCACATTCAGTTGTTCGCAGATGAGACACTTAACCACAGCACTTTTTCCTACTGAATTTCATCTTGCTCCTGTGACTCATCCTCAAAGCCACCGTGTTCCTTCTGTCTGATGTTCTGATCCTCCTCATATTCAAAGACAATAAATAATGGATAAAGACAGCTCATGTTGCAAAATTAAGCAGGCTGCAGGTTATGGATTGCAGCACTTCTGAAGTAAAACACACATGATTATAGAGATTTTGGCAAACATTCTTATATTCAAGAACAATATTAAAAACGGAGTGGGTTATTATTCTCTCAAAAACACTTTTCAGTGTAAATACAGATTGATTTTGTCTTCTCCTTTTAAAGTTCATGCATTTATTCCAGTCAATCTGCTTTATACTACACCTTAGCCATGCCACTAACAAGGGATTAGTTCAGCGGAAAGGAAGTCTCCATATAACAGAGATCTGTGTAATGCTCTCTTTCAGTCTTGACCTTGGACACAGAAATAGCCAAAGAAATACGGACACAGTGCAGCAGCTGAATGCACCTACATCTGCTTTGAATGTTTGGAGTGCAGTTCAGTTATACCTGGTTAGACATTTTGGCTGACAGAGCACCATAAAACTGACCCATTTGAGTTATGCTGCAGTTGTAACCATGAACCTAGAAAAGAAAATGTATTTATTTCTTATGATTACATGCTAGCAATTGAGATGGCATTTGCAAGCAGGAGAATGTAGTGACTAAAGGCTGTATCTTCTCACACTAAGGGTAACATTTCTCACATTTTCTAGTTTTGAGACATTTTAGAAATGATCACGGTAGCTAATAGAAACCAAAACACTTCCCTAACCAAAATAATTGTCATAATGTATCATTACGGGAATGATCCCATATTGCCTATAAATACTGAAATATCCTGCCTTATCCTACCATAATGTGATATTACTTAAAACCATACTGCCCCTTATTTTATCTGATTTGAACAAATGACTTTCTGCCACAGTTTAAAATGACTTAGCTGCTAGGGAGTTTAGTGAAAAATTAAACCCCTCTTAAGCAAACACTGTGCAGGCTATGCTTATGGAAAATTATTCTCACAGTAATCAGCTGTACATGCTGACAAACTTGTTCTTTCCTGGTTGCCTAGCTGTCTACCAGCCTCCCCTGGCTCCACGCCATGACCTCTGTGAAAGCTGCTCCAGCCGTAGCAAGTATTTTCCCAGAAAGCCTTAACTGTGCTGTAGGTTTTGAGTCCTCAAACAGCTACTCATCATATTGCAATTATTATGAAAGTATTTTAAATGAAGATATTTGGTTTCATTTTTAAATAGATATGAGAAAATTCAAGGCCAAAAAACTAA
The DNA here is from genome assembly GCA_011075105.1 of Heteronetta atricapilla. NCBI lineage: Eukaryota > Metazoa > Chordata > Aves > Anseriformes > Anatidae > Heteronetta > Heteronetta atricapilla. The sequence continues at coordinate 23,527,009 of CM021731.1, forward strand.
CTGGACAAAGCTGGTCAGCACTGCACGTTACACAGTTACAGTAAACACTGAAAACCAAGTCTAGAGTTATGAGTTCAAATAAACTCAATTCTAGCTCTCTTAAAATGCACAAAAATATTCTATCAGCTGAAAAAGTAGTAGGTCTGAAGCTAAGTGTTATTTATCAAATTTGATTGTGGGCTGGAAGTACTCTCGTGTCTTCAAAAAAGTGGTATACATGTATCGTCCAATATTTATTTGTTGCAAACAAGTATAGAAAGAAAATGGATCAAAGGAACTTAAATAAATGTCTCTATTTCAGGTTGCAATCTACAGAGTCAATATTTATCCAATGATGATTGGTTTTAACAGGCAGGATGCGGATGTGCTACTCCAAGTTTAATGTCTCCTCCCTGGGGCAGGAGCTGCTGGGTTCTTGTATATATTCCCAAGGCACCGAGGCACCAGATGAGGGTAGGGCTTCAGGCACTACTGTGCTGTACATACAGCAATATTTTGACTAAATACTAACTAAAAGAAAAACAACAACTAGATTAGTTCTCATAGAAGAAATTAGCAACTTTTTCTGCTTCCTTGCGAGAAGCGTGACTGTTGACAAGCATGAACAAAGTGGTAGATATCCACATGATGCGCTGATACCATTTATATGTGCCACCTTAACATACCATGGGAAGAGCCCTTAATTGAATATAATAATAGGGTAGCCAGGAAAATACCAATTAGAATAACTCAGCTGTCTGTGCTAAGTTCTAGATATTCCTAAGGTCTTATAGAAATTTGATTATCTTTACTTACTAGGATGGATTCAAAAATTAAGATTTATTTTTAGACTAGTCTCTGAGGTGAAACAACTAGACAGGGTGCAGGTTGTCTTGTTGATGCGTCACACACACAAGCAGTAGTCAATTGCACATGTAGTTTTGAAAAACAATCTGATGGTTTTCATCTGTCCTCTCACTGCAGTTTGCTATGTGTTCCATTTCATTTTGCTTAGTTTTTTAGGCTTCTGTATTTGTTAAGCATATTCTCTTTTTCCTATAAAAACAATATAGGTCACCACAACAGTGGCTCTAGTTGGCCTGAAGCAGATATAAATAAACCTAAACACAAAAATCAGGCTGATCAAGATACGCACGTTCTCAATCTTACTTTATGAAGTGGAGCAACAAGCCTTCAGGAATGCTGTGTCGCCCCCCCCCCCCCCCCGCCTTCGTTAAAAAAAATATCAACTAGCAAAACCACACAGAAGCAAGACAATTAAAGAAGCACTAACATTAAAGAGACAGTCTGAAGCACCAGTGAAGGCCTGGGTCTGAAAACATCTGCCAGATGAAGGCAGATGTTTTCAATGACCTTTGACGGGATGTGGCTCTTTGACCCTACAGGAGGGCAGCAGCAGAACAAGTGGCACACCCTGGAGCTGCAGCAAGGATCTGGTCGAGCGAGTCCCAGCACAACCCCAGCAGGAACCAAAGAGCAGTTCAAGCCTATTCCTTAAGGCTGTTCAGTGCTGGATGGGGGGGGAGAGGGGGGACAGGGGAGAAAGAGAGGAAGAGAGAAACTACAGATAAGTTATTAAGTCATCCACCAGTATCCAAATTGCAATTGTTGCTGAGCTGCATTACATCTTTGACAGTTGCTCACTGGGAGTTGCTCATCTCCTCCTATTGGGAGCAGATGACGGATCTCAGGCTAGCTCTCAGAGTGCAGACATGAACATCATCCTTAGCACTGCCAGTAAAAAGGGTGGATTTCACATGCACTTGCCTTGCACTACCCTCAGCTCAGTAAGGATCAGGCTTCCTGGCCACAAGCATGCGGATCAGGGTGGGGGGCAGTCGCTGCAAACAAGAGCTGACGTCTCAAAGCCAGAGATTTCTGTCTGTTAAGGAAATGTGCTATAACAACATATTAGCAGATCACAGTAAAGAAAGATTTCTTTTTTTTTTAGCCGGTTCTTGAGCTTTATGGTGGCTGATTAATGGCTGGAGGGAGATTTCATTACACTGAATTTAAAAGCTGTCAGGAAACTTGAAGGAAGAAGTGAAAGTTCCTTTTAATACCTGCAGATAAATCAAAATCAGCTCATATACTCCGCTCATGTTTATTGCTGGGTGTAAAACTCAGGAATCACACTAAGGTATAAGCCAGGCAAGAAAAATAAAAAGAGTGTTTCAACCAACCCTGTGGTATACAATTTTGAAGATGAGCTATGATGATAGCTGGACTGGGGAAAGAAAACATTTTCTTCTAACTTGCAGAGCAGCTACAGAATTGTTCCACTGTTACTGCAATGATCAACATACTTGCATAATAAAGAAGTATTAAGAGGAGAGAGAAGATGCCTCACATTCCCATTTGGTCTCTCTTCCACAGAGTCCCGGAAAGGAGAGTAATACAGCCCAACGCTTCAGGCCTTTAAAGAATTGTACAGGAGCCTGTGAAGAGTCCTGTAACAGATTTCAAAGTTAAAAACAAAACAAAACAAAAACACATTATCTTACGTCAATATATTCAAAATACAATTCTACATCCAAAGCAAAATCAATGTTAGCCTCTGCTGAGCAAAACAGAAGGGCACAAATTGCATTCCTTTATTCTCAAGTAAACAGTCTGAGATTGAAAACAAGGGCTAGAGAAGATACAGCAAACAAAGACGAGTAATAGGCACTACAGGGAAAGAAAAAGTTCTAGCTGGCACCCAAGACAGCATTCGTGCAAGAAATGAAAGAACTTATTGTCCTACTGCATTGGTTCTCAGGCTTCAGTCTGCTCACTCTAACAGGGAGGACACTCTTCTGCCAGCCAGCCCACAAAGGGAGAGGATTCTTCCTACTGACACTACAGTTCCATATTCATAAGGAGTCAGCAGAGGCTTTACTAATTAATTGTCTACTTTGCAACATCTGTGGCTACTTCATGTCCTTCTGTCTGCAAATTATAGGATATAAATACAATATATAGAGAGAAAAAAAAAAAAAGAACAAACACCACAGATTCCAGATCCTCTTTATCCCAGACTGTTACCGCCTAAAACAGACCATACAAAACCTCTGTGAGAAAGGAACTACAGCAACTGAACCTGAACTGAGCTGTAACTTAACAGATCATTCAGTTACCTCCACAGAAGGCTGCGATTCCTAAACTTTTAAACATATGGTGCACGGAGAGTAGAAGTGAGTGAACTTGTGAGTAAAATAGTTAATATGCTATTTGTCATCGGTTCAGCAATGATTTATACCCAATTCTCTTAAATGAGATCTATGTAGAGAAAAACAGTGCAGTTTACTTAAAAAAAAGAGAACTTTTACCTTCACAGCTCAAAAACCATTTTCAACCACAATGAGAGTTCCTCTTTTCTGGTTACCACAAGCGATCTTGTAATAAATGGACTGGTGTTTTCTACAGGCCCAACCAAAAAGGGCGTTGAGGGAATCGAGCCTTTCTTTTTTTTTTTTTTTTTTTTTTTTTGTCCGTTCTGCTGCTGCCCTGCTGCCCTTCAGTGTGGTGACAGTAATCATACATGCACAACTTTGATCCCTCCAGCCATGCTTTTGTGGTTGCTGCAGCGCTGTTTGCACTTGTACCATGCTGTTCCACTTGCCATTGATTATGAGATCGAAGAGAGAAGGCTGGAGATTTTTTCTGTTGGGATCTACGTTCCCCTTTAAGCCTGCTTGTTCTTCGATGTAATGAGCTGTCTCTTCACCTTATGGATCATAAGAAAACCAAGCTGTATGACCTAAATTCAGTATTGGGACAAAAATCAAGATTTGAGAAACATAGTGCCGCTATTTAAAAATAATAATAATTAAAAAAAAATCCTTGGAAAACTAACTTGGTGCATTGAGAAAATTCAGAACTTCAAAAAAAACTTGAAATATACTCTTCATTCGTAGCTCTAGAAAAATCAACTTTAAGTAGAAAGTCTTGCTCAGATTTTTACTCCACTTTCACTTGCAGAATGCTATTTCTGAAATCAGGTGAATATTTAAACTCTGAAACTCAAAGTGTGTAACTTCAGCCTAGTTATGGAATTCAATTTTCAGCTGGCAAAAAAAAAATTACTGAGAGAAATAGAGGTCCCCATTTAAAGATGAACTTCAGAGACACGTAATTTCTGTCAAGGTAAGTCTGACAAGGATAATAAAATCTGTTTATTAAATATATATTTTTAACATAACACTTTAAAATCATTACAGGCACTTATACTGACATAAGAATGTCACTTTTGATGTACTCCAGTACCTTGGCCTTATGAGATGGTATCTTAAATAAATAGAATAAATGCAAATGAATAGCAGCTTCCCACAAAGTTTATTGGCATCAGGAGTGGACAACACAGCTTGAAGCTTCTTACTACAGTACTTAAAGACATTCAGAGGAAAGCTTAGGATAAAAATGACAGCAGCTTCCCTAACAGAGGTCAGAAAGAACACTGCAATTTCTTTAAAATATGGACAGTTAATTCTGGTTGGTGGCTTTCCTTAAAAGAATTTTGCTTGGAACTGGATGTTTTATGCAGGAATAGCAGCTCTTTGCTGTTATTACTGCAAATGTAAATACCAAAGGCAAAAATCTATTTTTCTTTGGGTTCCTTGTGCTCATCAGCAGATAGTGATATTTCCATTTCACTTCAGGACTCACTGCTTTGCCATGATACAAAAACAGAAACAGCTTTTGCATATTTAATGAAACACAACATCTGAAAATAGCCCTTTTTTCTTCCCTTTCCTGTCTACCCCTATTAAAAAAGCATACAAAATTCTAACAATAGAGCCTGAAGGTTAAAAGGCCCTTAAGAATAGCTACCAGCCAGCTGGTCTGAGAGGAACAGTGTGAAGCAAGAAGTATCACCAGTAACACCAGAACTCTGTTTGAATGGAAGGATCTACACAGAAAGGAACAAACAGTAAAAGTTAACACAAATGAGTGGGAAAAAAAGCAATGAACATAACAAGTCAGAGGTGAGGAAAGTACCAGCATTTACCTATGAAAGGTGTATTATATTTTTAGATACTTACACTATGACCACCAAGACACATACAAAATTTCCTTGAAACAGGCTCTGACTGTAAAATAATTATTAAAAAAGGAAAGAAAGAAAAAAGAAGTTCCTTGTAAAGTGCTTCCATGTGTTTTATCTCTTTACATACATTTTCAACAAACGGAATGCTGCCAATATTCTTTAGCTAAAATATTTCCCCTTCCACTAAAATATGCACATACTTACACAAGAAAGGAATGAAAGCTGAAGTACCTATGACTGATGAAAAATACTTTGAAAGAACTGTTCCTACTGTTAGCTGTTCCTTTATAGCAAAGACCCAAGCCACTTCTGTGAGATCTGCACACTGAGGAGTCCTGTATGCATGCACTTTATATTCTTTTTATGCTGAAAGTTCAGGATTTTCCACTATGTTCTGTCTTCCTTATGTTTTCAGACACAGCTACAGGCTCTTTTAAGTATGGTGAAAAGGGCCCGTAAGCAGAGCAGAAGGGGTTGCCACCTGTTCCTGCCCAATCTTTTGGGAAGATAGGAAGAGACCTCAGCATAGATTCATATAAGATTTGTGCTCACAGGTTTTCCTCCTGCACTCTTCTAGCTCCTTTCCTCCTGTGCTTCATCAGTTCTCCCCTTTAATACAAAGTCAAAAATCACAGGGGAATTGCTTTAGCATCTTCCAGATGGGCAATCAATTGATCAGAAGAGGTGAAGCTGACATATATGCCACTTAAAAACACCGAGAAGACTAGGAAGGTGCTCACCTAGCCACCTCTTTTCCACCTTTATCTTCACAAGCATTTCTTCTGTGCAGCTGGAAGTCAGACTGGGCGTACGGCAGCTGTGCCAAGGATCTTCAAGCTTCAAAAGGCCTTCGGCCTCCATCTCTGCTACTGTCATGTGGGGAGAAGTGGGGAGAATGATAAATCCAGCTGACAAAGTGTACTGACTGTATACAGGAGGTTTCCTCAGCAGCTGGCCCCTCAGAGAGCCCAAAATACCTGCTGCAATTTATGGTTATGTCACCTCCAGCTGCGGAAGGCCGTGCCAGGCACGGTGCCAGGCACGATACCGGCTCTGACACCCTCTGCTCCCTCGCTGCGTGCCCGTGCAGAGGGCACTGCTTCTGCACCGCGTAAACCGCCCACCCTACACCGCGCAGAGTAACACCATCTGCCCGGTAATTCGCACGGTGAAATTATTCAAGGAAACGTTCTTCTTTCAAAGAGAAAAGGTCATAAAAAAAAGATTCTGGAGTTACTCATTGAATGGCTTTTGACTTAAACCTGACAGGAGCCCGGTGCCGGGCTCCAGCCACGCTCTGCCTGCCTCCATCCCGCCACCGGCGGCACTAAGCCCCGGTTATAAAAGCGCTGTGCTCGTTCCTTCCTCTTCTCCTCGTCCTTCCTCCTCCTCCTCCTCCTCCCGGCAGGTATTTAGGGGGAGGGCGCCGGGGAGAGGCCCTGGGCGAGGCCACGACGGGGCGGGAGCGGAAGGGAAAGGGAGGGAAGGAAGGAGGGAAAAGGCGGCGGCGGCGGCGGCGCTCTCGCTCCGTCTCTCGCCGGCCTCCCCTCTGCCTGCCGTGGTCTCGCCCGCCCCCGCTGCCATGTTGGATCGTGCGGCCGCCGGAGCCGGGCCGAAGTTGGAAGTTTAGCCCGGCGCCCGGGGCGGGCGGCCATCGGCCGGGCTGCCCGCCGCCCTCCCTCCCTCCGTTCCCCCGGCCCCCAGCGGGAGGCTCCGCCATGCGGCTGCCGTGAGGCGGCGGCTGGACGAGAACGAGGAGGAGGAGGAGGAGGAGGAAGGGGCCGAGAGCGCCAGCGGTTGCAGGGCGGCGAGGGAGGGCAGCGCCGCCGGGCCGGCCCCGGCCATGAGCGGCGCCCCGCAGCAGCAGCCCCCGCAGCCGCGGCGGGTCACCAACGTGGGCTCCCTGCTGCTCACCCCGCAGGAGAACGACAGCCTCTTCGGCTTCCTCGGCAAGAAATGCGTGGTGAGTCCCGGGGCCGGCCCCAGAGGGGACGGGGGGCGGGGGGGCTGCGGCCGGCGGCTCCCCCTGCCCGGTGCTCGGCGGTGCTCCGGAGGACCCCGGAGCTCGGGGGGGACGGAGCGGGCCGGGGGGCTCGGCCGCTGCCCCGGGAGGGGAGCGGGCAGAGCCGGCTGGGGAAGTTTGGCCGCCCCGCCAGGCCGGGAGGAGCCGCGGCAAGGCCCGGGTCGGTGCTAGGCCTGCCTCGGCTGGGCCCGGGGGCGGCCGATGGAGCATCCTCAAGGGTCTGCTTGGGGGAGAGCACAGAGCTGCTCGGAGGGACGAGCACGGAGCTGCTTAGACGGACAAGCCGCGTAGCGAACGCGTTCGCAAGTCTGTGAGTAAGTTCTTCATTTTCAGAGTACCTTCTTGGATGTTAACGTAAGGCTGTACTCATCTGTATTAAAAAAAAGCCCCTCGATAGCTTCAAAAGTCAGCTTTTAAGTTCTTCGTTTTCAGAACACATTCTCATATTTTTATTTTAAGCTTCTACTCACACTTACCCATATTTAAAAAGAAAACACTATTTGATAGCTTCCAAAGTCAGCTTTTAAGTTCTTCATCTTCAGAATATCTTCTTGTATATTAGTGTAAAGCTACTCATCCGCATTTAACAAACAGCCACTTGACAGCTTCAAAAGTAATTTTTAAATTCTTCATTTTCAGAATACCTTCTTGTATATTAATAAACTGCATCCCTATTTTTAAAAAAACAACCACTTGATAGCTTCAAAATCTAGTCTTCTTGTAAAAAAAGAAAAATGCTTTCAGAAAAACAAACCACAATATTTCTGGGAAAAAAAAAAAAAAAAAAAAACCCTGCTCCTCTTGTCCAAGCGACTATTTGGGAGCCGTTTCCAATGGGGACCTGGTGTCCTGGGATGCTTGGTGCCCAGCACGAGAGTGCTGCTGTCAGGCACCTCGCCTCTCGCTGCAGTGCCACGGGGGATGTTTTATGGGCTTTCAGTTGTGGCCAGGAGCGGGGTATCGGTGTGATCGCAGTGCTTCCACATACCTCTGGACTTTGAAATGGTATTGTTGATCAGCCTGTCTCTCGCAAGGGAAGCGTGAGATGTAGTAACCAAGCAGGAAGTAAGATGCTGTCACAGTAATTAGGTTAAAATTGGTTGGAAGGTGTGATCACAAAACATGTAAAGAGGAGACCTTTCTTTGTGAAGTAATACATTCGTAAGAAATTTTTCATTGAAATATTTTCAGGCACACATTTCACATGTTTAATTCATTGGCAAAAAAGAAAGAAAAAGTAAAACTTATCCAAATGAAAAAATACTGGATGAATTTGTGTGTTTAAATTTGTTTTCCTTCAATTCATATTTTTTCTTGCCAAGTGAACACTTTGTTACGCTCGACTGTAACACTCACCTACTCAAGTTCTCAACTTCTCTGCATAAATAACATTTAAGGCAGGCTTTGGAGGTAAATATCTCTGTAGTATCTGGGTGATGTGATCTGTGGCAGGTTGATAGCTTTGTAGACATGACTTGCTTCATGGTTGTTTTTTTTTTTTTTTTTGAAGTTATGCATTCTTGTGGCTTATGCTGAATTTTTGGATGGCTTTACCAATTGTGGCCTGTTCCCTTTCCCCCTGCCCTATGTGATTTCCAGGCTACATACAGGCTCATCTTACTGTAGTGGAGGGTCTCTGCCATATACTTGAGGGCTCAAGTCCAGAAGACCATCAGAGTTCTAGAGACCCTAAGTCTGATTTTTTTTTTTTAGGCTGAGCCAAAAATGGTGGCAATTGGGAAACTAATTCCTGAACAGATTAAACATCTTTATCTCGGGGATGGCAGCTTCCATCGGGGTGGAGCAGGCACCTGGGGGTGGATAGTAACTGCCTCAGCTGTCCGGTTTGAGTCCAAAATGCCTGTCAGAGCCTGATGGTGTGCCTGATAGTATTGACCTTCTGGCTCGACTGTAACTCAGTGGCTGCACGCTGTGCTGGTGAATGCCCTTTTGCTGTTATATGCGTGATATTTGATCTCTTAATATCCACATTTGAATTATTCATTGGTGATACTTCAGGCAATAAACGATGCTTTTTAGGAAAGGAAAACCGTGCAAGTTTCACAGGATGCTGCAAGCTGGCTTTCATACAAGTTGAGCTGACTGCTACAGGTGGCCTTTCTGCCACGTTAGGGCATGGGTTTGCTGCTGGATGCGATGTGTGCCTGTCATGTCAACATCACTTCAGGTTAGGCTTTACCTAACCTTCCTTTTATGTGACTAGGGAAGCAAATGCAATAGGAACAGATGAGACATGCAACTATGATCCTAGGTACCCTTTTTGTAGTAATAACTTGTAGTGCTCTCATGGAGGGCACAGTGCTGGTATCAGTCCTGAGGGTTTCGGTTAAGAAAGCACCTGGCACCACAGAGTGCAGTCTCTGCGGTCTTTTCAGCAGTCTTTCCTGTGACTGTGCATTTGTTTACAAGGCAGCTACATTGAAATAACATCGAGAATTCCACTACTCAATTTTTGTTCTATGGAAATTAAGTAGCTTAATATTGATCGAGTACTCGCAACCTCTGATCTTCAACATTGACATAATTTTGATGGCATCTTAAGTCATATGACTGATAAACACAGAAATTACCTGGGAGTGATGGAAGTGGTGAAGAGCCATAATTGTGTTTGTGTTGCTGGGGCTGATACCATTTTATGGAGAACTACTGAGACTTTGGAGATCTCATTGCCTAGTAGACAACTGTACTGATTTTTGACTCCTGATTTTTTTTTTAACTTGCTGAGCTGTAAAATGCTTGTCAGAATCTATAAGCAACCAAAACATATTTGAAAGTTTAATCTGTCAGGGGCAAAACCAAGCCTTTGGCTCATAGCTAAAGCTGCAGTTAAAACTTGGATCCAGATGGAGAACTACTTACAGGAGGTATCCAGCATGTGGTCCTTCAGGACTTTCCTTGTTACTTAGATATATGGAATGCATCTTACTCGCTTTCATTTGGAGGTGACATTTGTTACCTTTCAGGTATAAAACCTACCATCCATAGAAGGCTTTCAACAACTAGTTCTTATTATAAAGTAAAAATAAAAACATATTTAAACTTACTTTACCATGAGAGATTATTTTTGTATATATTACTGAAATATTTTCATGGTTGTGCTGAACTTGGAAGTTTTTTCTTAAATCCCTGTACGTCATTCACGTCAATTTCATCATAAGGAATGAGTTTTTAAGGAAAAATGCTAGATGTCCAAGTAATCCATTCTAATAAAGGTACTTTATTAATTCGCATGATTTATAGTGGTCAATAATGTCAGTGATAAAGATTGAGTTTATTCCTGTAGAAATAGCTTTATACATGTAAGAGACCTCAGGAAAGCAAACATGAGAAGTTTGTAGCACTTGATAACGTTAGAAGTAGGTAATGGAGTATGGATATCTTATACGGCTTAGAAGTGGGACTCTTCACTCGGACAAGGGAGTAAGGCTAGGAGTAGGTTGTTTGTGAGATCTCTCTGTAGTGATGTGGTAAACAGGAACTCGTAAAGAATGCAGGCGGAGAAGTGACACAGCAGTAAACTAAGAAAACTATTTTGGCTGCTTTTAAAATGCATGTGACCAGAATAAGGTTGTATGTCAGAGCCAAAGGAGAAGTTGCAGTTTTAGTTGAGATAAAACAGAATGAAAACCTAAATGCAGGCTTAGTTACTGATTGATAAGAATTAAAGATTTTGTCCATCTTGTAAGGTTACTTGTGCCTGTGAAAACTAGAGGATTAGAGGAAAACTAAAGGACTAGATGGCTGACCACAGGCCTGAGAATTGGGCAATGTCATGTGGCAGGGAGGTGTTGGGGCTCAGCCCCTTGGAGTTTGTGCTGCAGGCTGCACATCCACGAAGGTACCAGAAGAGCTGCGATTGTCATTTGAAAAGGAATTATCCCTTGAAAAGATAGGAGGAACTTAGTCATATGTTTAGACAGTGGCAGTGATTTCATCCTCCCTTACGTTCTTAAATGAGATAGGTCGCAGAAGACAAAGGGTACTGTAGGGCACAGTGTACGGTGCTGTTGAGTAGGATGTTGAGGTGTGCCTAGATTTCTTTTCTTTATGTCTGTCCTGTTTTGTCAAAAGCCATGTGACATCTTTAGATGCCTCATTAGTATCCAGTGGATTTACTTCCCTAAACGACGTGTCAGCAATAACCTTCCATTCTAGAGAGAATTCTACTGGTTTTTGACAGCTCCTCTGAAGCAAATTTGTGCTTACAAATTGATTTTCACAGGAACAGGTCAGACAGGACCCTTCAGAGCAAGCCATCCTCCTCATGCTGCCTCCATGTACCTACAGCAGGGTTACTTACTGTAAAGTACTTCTCATTCTTACTTTCCTTACAGCCTGTTACTAATCTAAGGTAGTGAGCTATGCAGTAAACAAATAATTTACTTATGGATGAGAAGTGTTTTGAGACTATATGTGAATACTCTACTAGGCATTGTGTCTCATTACTGAAATCTTTTTGAGAGAAAGCATCAAGTCAGAAAGTGAGATTTAGTTCCAGATTAAGAGGCAAATTCAGATGTTGGAGTTCCACTGATGTCAGTAAGTAACTCTGGCTCTTACCTAAATCTCCTATTCAGTTTACCTTAAGATAGAAATTTACAAGTACAGGTTGAATTTCTGTCTCTGCTTGAGTGACTGTAGAGGCTGTTTGTCTCCTGACTATGCTTGTCAGCTCATGTATTACATGCTTAAACTTTGGTGTCTTGATGTGCAAGGTGAGTCCTGCTACCCAGTTGAGTCACTGCCTACCTTTGTGAGGAAATGTTATGCGCCTCTAAGCGTAGAGGAGGTGACCTAGTAATATCTGGCTGGACCGAGTACCTCAGTCCATTAAGGCTTCAGAGCTCTTGCAATCTCTTCTGAGCTACTTCATAGACCTTTCCCCTGTTTTGCAGGTAGTTGAGTGCCGAAAGTCTCTGGTTTAATGAGCCAGTCATGAATACCACTCATGCTCCTGATAATGCGCTCTGGAATCTTGCAGTGCACGGGCCCAACAGGATGAAAGCAATTTGTAGTCACAAGCTGCTGTGTTGTAACTCAGCAGCTCTCCACAGCTAAGAACCAAGTGGAGGAATTCAGAAGAGCCCAAAGATGGAGCACAAGCCTTAGTGTAGGATGCAGGTGAACATTCGTAAGATGCCTTGACTACGGGATTTCCACTGAGATGTCCAGATACCACGTGTTTAGGAGAACACGTAAGGATGAGGTAGTTTCTTGTGAGAAAATGAAGACTGAGTTTGCTTTTTCATGCAAATATGTAAATGGAAATACTCTACTTTGTTGCCTCTTTGATGTAGAATTTGTGATTTCTCTGCTTTATCTGATCGTAAATGTTGATTTGAATCTTGTTGCTAGAATGTTTGCTCTGGGACTGTTTCTTCTGGAGTTTTCAAGGGTCTGGTATAAGCCTGATCTGTAGTAAGCGGAGTGTGGAAGACCCCTCTTCTGCCACCCATTTTCAGAGTAGAAAAGGTAATCCTGGAGATCACTGAGAGATTAGATCTCAAATCTTTAGTGGAGTTCTGGTATGTCTGTCCAAAGAAACATCCCGGTCTTTTCTGTATAGCTCCTTCTGGCCTTTATTGCTCTGTTCCTGGTGTCTCTAGTAGTACAGAATTTTAGAACTTGTTTACCACTGCAGTTGGGTTGTAGCAGCTGCAGGTACAGCAGCAACAGTGTTTCCTTCCCACCAGCAGCTCCTGTCTCAGCACTGAAACACAGTGAAGTGTTGAAATGGTCTATGTGTGGTGAGTGATTGTCATCGAGAAACTCAATAGTAGTTTGTTAACCAGCATGACAAAAGGCCTTTTTTTATTATTATTTTTTTTTCATTGACCTTCTATAGGCAGAGCTGTCTGCAGTGGAGATGGTTTCAGTGAGCTTTTTAGTGTCCTGCTAGGATGCTTGCTGTTCACTTAAAGCAGTGTGGTAAGATTTACAGTGTCTTCTCTTCCACTGAGTGTGTTTCGTAGGCTTGTCTCTTGAGCAATCTTTGTAGTACAGAAATAAAATTGAGTGTAGTGCAGAACACAAGGTCTCATGACCTAATACCTTGATACTAAAATACAGGAAGCAGTGAAACTGTGTCATGGGCACTAGGCAGAGTTGCTTATTGGTAGATTAGGGTATGATTTCCTCAAGAAAAGTTGACATTATGTGTTGCTTGGGCACAGAGGCATTATTTTAATTGCCAGCTCTTCCTTGTAACAGTAAATCATGCAAAGTGGATTTAGCAGAATCTGGAGTGTATCTTCATGGGTGGTTTTAAACAGCCCCCTCACTCTACCAGGATGTGACTTGGTCAGATGCTGTAGATATAGTCTTGTTTCTCAATATATTGGCTTGGGTACACTGCCATGCTAAATTCTGTGGCTTCCAGACATGTTGCTTATGCCTGGGTAACCACTAAAATGGGCAGAGTAGCTATGCAATTACTTTCCTGGAGTTTTCCAGTTACACTCTAAAATTCTAGTGTGCTATTATCTTTTTGTGGCAGGAGCAGTGTGCTAGAAGGGCCAAATGGAAAGAAATGTAACAAACAGTTATGGGGACACTTCTGCAGAGAACTGCTCACTTGCTAAATTCTTCAGATTCAGTAAAGTATTTTCAACTACCCTTGAGTTGGGGTTAGATAATTCTCCTGACACCTCTTAATGTTTATGCAGTACATGACATTTTAGGCATCTCAAATTAGTAATTCTGATGTTAAAAATTTATGGTTCTGGTAGAAGTTCATTAAAGCATCTTACAAATTACTCAGTTCCTACAGACTTAATGTTCTGAAGAAGAGCTCGTTGCTGGCAAGGGAACTGTTGCAGCAGAGCTCCCCAGTACACTGGCAGATTTTGCAGATTGCATCTCACCTTCGTTAGGCACAAGCCTTCATACATGCATCCACAGCTTGGTGAGGCCGTTTCCCTATAATGTTTAATCAGCTGCCCTTAAAATCCTTACTCGAGGCGGCTTTTTTTTCTTTTAAGTTTTCTGAGGAACGGTGTTAATGGAATTTCCACTTTTCCAGTGTGTCTAGCTCAAAGCTGAAAGATCACATTAAGACTTGCTAATCAAGGTCGTAAGTGTTTCCATTTCCGTAAGATGATTTCGCACGTTATTTTCTCCTTCAGAACTTCACGTGTAATTCAGAATTCCCCTACATTCATCTAATTTCCCTTCAAAGTGAATGTGTCGCTTTGCCTTTATCTCCCCTTGTTAATTAGCCACCATGCAGCATAAGAGTAGTATGGTTAGACAGGAACCTATTTGTGCTCTATTATCATATTTTATTTGCTGGGGTACTGAGTCTGCAGTATGAGTAACACCAACTTACCAAAAGAAAATTTGTTTTTCTCCTGTTTAAAGCTAAGAAAATGGTATTCCATTACTTGAACTCTTAGCTACGGAAAGATAACTCCTTGATTCTGAGTTTGCAAACACTTCAAAAATGCATTTGCTTTTAATATTGTTGATGATGCCTTCCCCAAAGGTAGCCAAGACACTTGGGAATATGTTACAAGAAAGGAATCCATATTCTAACTTAACCTAAATGACATCTCTGAGTGTTAAGTAGCAAAATCTAATAGTTGTCTGGCTGTTCTGCAAGCTATAAAGAAAGCGTATTTGAATATTGGAACTTGGCACTAAATAGTAAACGCTTTATCCCTCCTCAAAGTGACAACCAAAGATGTATTTACGTGACATGTGGATAAGAAAAGAAATGAGTAGGAATTTTTGTATTAATATCTTTCTAAGTTAGGGCTGAAGACAAGTGTAAAACGTTTTACCACTTAAACTGCTTCTGTTGTAAAATATACTATTAATTGCCTTCTTAAAAAGAATCCATTTCCTATGTAGAAAATAGAACTCTGTCATACAACAGATTACTGTGAAGTTGGTAAAGGAATCAATTTAGCTTCTATTGCTCTTGTAAGTCCTATTCAGCTGGTGTAGTTCAAAGCTCTGTGCTATGACCTCTGTCCTCTGAATTTTGCATCTTGGTTTCTATCGCGGCTTCTTGCACTCCCTCATTGCATTATTTTCTTTAAAGAGTTTTCTGACCTTCTGTACCAGCAAAATGATTACTTCCCCTTATTTCCTCTCTTCCCTTTGTCCCTCAGCTGCCTCCAAAACCTCCCTTTTTCCCCTCAGCCCCTGCATCCACGATCTGGTGGTAGAAAAGCCTCTCTTCCTCACTGTTCTTCCCTCTGCTCCCTTATCTCCCTGTATCTTGGTTCCTCAACTTTGTTCTCACGGATGAAGCTGGTGTCTCATCTGGCACGTCGCCCTAACCAAACACTTCACATTCTCCTAACTCATCAGAGCACTACATGAGGAGAGGCAGTCTGCGCCAGCCAGCTGTTTGCTGCTGCTTTACTATGTGCTTCAGCCTGAGGTATGCCTGTCAGACATCTCTCCCCTGTTTCATCTTTGCTGGCCCAAGGTCACTGCCAGCATCGCTATAGAAAAGAGAACTTGTGGATGAGAGGGGGAAGCACAGCCCAAGTGGGATGGATATTCCTCAGGCTTCTTGTGCTGCCCCACCCTCCGCTGCTCTTTCTCCAGGGAGGACCAGACTCTCCAGTTTGGAAGCTGCTTAAGAAGCTGTATATGGGAAGATACAGCTTCAGCAACTCTACAGGCCGAGATTTGAAACCACAGAATTGCTTAGTACTGCTTTGAGTGAACTGTAAGTTATTTCCTGCTCTCCTAGCCATGTGACAGCTTTCTCTGAGCACAGCTAAGTTGTGGTCATTCTCTGTAAGGAGACACTTTTTTTTTTCTTACTCCCCTTCAGTCAGCCAAAGCAAATAGAAACATCACTTGGCTGGTGACAATAAGTGTACACAGCGGCATCCAAATAGGCTCCTCTCTTTAAAACTGTACTTGATTTTTGTGGTTAACTGAAAAGAGAGGAAGAAAGCTATGAACATCCTGTAGTGGTATGTGTTCTGTGCAATACCACAGGCAAAAGCTTCCTCTTGGGTTTGCAAAGAAGGAAGCAGTAGTTTCTAATAAATAAAACGCAGGGCTGTTTTTTCTTTATCTGCCTTTAGTCTATACCTAATAGTATCTCAGGTGTGAAACTTGTTTTATAACTGGGCGCACAGGATTATTATCTATGGACTTTGTTGAAACAGTTAACTGCCAGGTCACTAAAACGTATAGGTTTGGTGCTTAATTTTACACAGCTTTTTATCAACCAGTATTTTTTAGCCTTATGTATTGTCATTTTTACCTTTCTTAACCGGCAATGTTGGCCTCTGTTTTACTGATAGTACTGTTTTCAGTTTGTGTGGCTGAAACTTTTAATTTAAATCTATGGTAGGTCTAAAAGTGTCATTGCAACAGAAAATGCTGATTACTCTTGATCTCTGGAGCTCAGTAATGATTCAACAAACCATTTATCTATTCTTGGAGGAAGTAAGTGTTCTGAGACATTGGTTATATTCAGGTGCCAATGTCTACCTGCTCAAGAGACTTAATACCTTTATCTCTGCACAGATCCTGCCCTCCTTGCCTTAGTTCAAGGTCATACAAGGTGCAACACACCTAGAGGTATTTCAGTTTTGTTCGATAAGATGGATTGTGATGGATTTTAGTGCCAAACACTTTTCTAAAATATGTCACTCTTACATCATGGTTTTCATTTTTTTTTTTTATGCCATGTAGGAGGTATCTCAGTGTTATGTTTTTTCATTGAGATTTTTCCTTTACTGTGGCAACATCTCAGTCCTTTTCTGCCTGTACATATGAAGTCTGATCTGTTCCTCTGCCCTCTGTTTATATTGCTTAGCTGAGGGTTGCTTAGAGAGCAGGTAGGTGTTCCTGCTGCTGCTTCAGGCAGCCCTGTGTAACCAAGGGGTCTGTCCTCACACTGACCATACCTTTCTGTTCCTGATAACCAGAATTGGTGTGTTCAGAATACAAGATACCCACGCAGGGTGTGTAGAAGCCTTGTGCCAGAGGGACGTGTTCTGTCCTTTCCCTCACCTCTGGTACATCAGCTGTGCTACTTCTGCTGATGCTAACAAACCGAAGCAGGGCAGCAGCATGAGCTCAGGCACTGTCCTGTCTTTTTCCATGGTGTTAACTTTGCTGGCATGTTTCCTGGCATAGGCTTGGGTAATGCTAGCTAGTACTCACCTACTCACCCCAGTTTAACAAGCATGGTTTTGGGAGGTTTGGGGACTAGAATGGTGTAAGCACAGTTCCTAATGGGTGGTATGGGCAGGGCTGTCCTTACCCATTTGTGTTGTGTGGGAGGACAGTGAGTTAGTTCCTCTGTGTGGATGCAAATTCTCCCATACCATTTGCCATCAGGTCCAGAAAGTGGGCAGAGTCCTAGTTTGTGTAACCTGTAAAAAAATACCAGGAGACAAAAGTGACTGCAGTGGTGGGGTTTGGTAGGCCCAAGTGAGCCACCCGTTCCAAAATTTCTGTCCACATGTGCATCAGAGAGCAAGGGGCAGCTCTGCTGCTGTTCTCGTAACTGTCCGCTTAGACATCAAGTCAGAGTCAAAAACATCTGTCCTGACAGCAGCAAAATTCAATCTTGTCTCTCTGCTCTCTGAAACAGCTTTTGGAAACCTGAGAAAATTCAGGCGCCTGGAAGTTTCCAGCAGGTGAAAGTGTGCCTTTGCATGTAGCAACCTCCTGCAGCAGGCAGACTATCAGGTGCATCTGACATGCTGTGAACACAAGCTCATAAGGCTCCTGATCCTCTTCTCTGATTTCAGGGGGGAAAAAAAAATATTTTGTCTTGTGGTAAGGAGATCAGGCTAACATGTAGCTGGTCTACAGACACTGAGTGCAGCGGGGATGACCTTAAGGGCTGCTGCATTTCACTTACTGTACTTCTTGATTACAGAGCACAGGCCTGTCGAGAAAACAAATTACTGGCCAAAGCTTTCTCTTCTGATGGGTAGTTTGTGATTCAAGAACAAAGTACTGTGTGAGTTCAGAGACTCTCGAGATCTGTGCTGAGGTCTCTTCAAGTCTTCACCACAGCTGTGTTTTGGAGAGGTCCAGCAGTTTTCTGCTGTTTCAGACTCAACGTTTTCCCACTTGAGATCCAGAGATGGTGCTAGGGAGTGAGGTAGCATAATGAATGACAGTTCAACCATCCTGTGCTCTGTTTTGGTTTTCCAACTTAATCGTTTGGTTCTGTCAGAGATGTGGAAGTGCGTGTCTTTTGCATGCACTGGGTCTCATATTAGATAATGTCTACAGAGCTGAAACATCTAAAATTTTGGAGTTTTCCATTTTTTTTCTGTCCTGTGATCTCCTCTTCCTCCTCCCCCCCACAAAATGCCTGCTTGTACAAGGCAGCACTGGCCCCCTGGTGATGCTTGGTGCAGTACAGGCAGTTCTCCCACAGCAGGCTGTTTCTGTTTTGGAGTGGAAGGGAGGTAATAATCCAGCATGGATTTAGAAGCTGAGTACTTTTAGCCTCAATGTCGGGGTGGTGACTTACATAGCAGCTCTGGCTGCTGTAGTTGCTCTAGAAATGAAGTGGTGCAGTGTCAATATCTGCATGTTGTTGTATTGCCTTGGAACCAACTTCTCTAATGTCTTCACGTGCAGACAGTTGCTACGATGTGCCTTGGAAGTAGCAAAAGGCCTTATGTGGTTGGTTTGTGCTAAATAAACAACCCAGCTGTCAGTGAGGGTGCCTGCTCTGTGTCATCGAGGCTGTTTTTTATGCCAGATGCACTGGGCTCTTTGAAGTGCAACATGGAGGCCTGTTATGGTCGATTAACCTGGTCCAAAAGTGGAGTAACTGCCATCACTTTGACTCTGGAGTTCTTCAGAGGACCATGTTGTCTGCTGCGGAGCTGAGGCTCGTACCTGGAGACCAGTAGAGGTAGCAATCCATGTTCCAGATCAGCTCACAGAAAGCTCTGAAGTTCTGCACTGTGCTGCCTGTCTCATGGGGATGGCAGAGGCCTTCTTCTGATGGATGCTCCTTCTGCAGGCCACATTCATTGGTAAAGTTGGCTGGCTTTTCAGTGTATTTTTTAAATCTGACTTCTATAAATAGCCCATGTGTCCAGGAGTGGAATCTAGGCTAGCTAGTAGTGTTTTTTTTTTTTTTTTTTTTTTTCCTCACACTTGGTTAAGCTTTAGCTTGTGTCAATAATACAGCCCCATTGCCATCTTCCTGCAGGAAGATCTCTGGTGGCTGAACCACAGTGTTGAAGTTTCTGGCAAATTAATTCCTGGGTCCTTTTTAAGACCCAGTTATACAGACTTCAATCTGTTGTTCATAATGCTGAATATCTAGCAATTGATATTGCATAGGTCCCACTCCTGTAATTACTTCTTCCAGCGGACTGGAAGAGAGATCCTATTTTTATATCCATATGAAGTGTTTTGTGTAGGGAGTCATTTTTCTTGAGGTCTGTCTTAATCGGATAATCAGCTTGTTTTTTCTAAACTGTATATACCTGGGGCTGATACTATCTTTCATACACTCAACATCAAGAGCACTTTGTTTCTGTGCTAACAGATTGAGGCTGTACAAGTGCTCACAGCAATGGGTGCAGTAAGCTGGACATGAGGAAAGGAATACTCATGCAAAAACTGGCAGACCAATGTCTGCTTTGGCAAAGGGGAGCTTCTTTCAGTCACTGGAGCTTAAGTTGCATAAGTGAGATTATGGAAGATTATCTCACTTCCAAATGTGTTACACTGCTGGAAAAATGCATCACTGTCATTAGTAACCTTTTTTTCTGTTTAAGTTAGAACCGCTATTAAATTAGCGTTTTTATTGTTAGCAAGTGGGTCATTGCACTATACTGTCTCTACACCGTCAAGGAAGCAATGTAACTTACTGCACAAATGGAGGTTTTCAGAAAAGTGACAAACATCAGACCTGACCAAAAAGCTGCTGCCAGCTCTTTCAGGCAGCAAGAAGCAGTGACACTGAGCGTGTTCACCTCGCTGTCAGAAGTTCCAGACCAGGCAGAAAGGCCTGTGGAAAGTAGCTCAGGAACTGAGGTATGTAACGCTTACAGTCTGCTGCCTGGTTAGGTTCATGGTACTGGCTGATGGGACTGCCAATTCAATACGAATTTATTGTTTTCAGTATTTCATTTTCACTATTTCATTTCACACATTAATCAAAAGCAAAGCTCTGTTCAGGTCTTCATAAAAATATTTGTTTGGTTCAACAGGTTATGTTTCATTAATTCAGGCAATACTCACCAAAAGAGTATAGGTCAGATTCAGTCCTGCTAATGGTTCTTCTAAACATTCTTCAAAACAAATATTTTCTATCCTAAGCATTTAAAATATCTTAGACTACTGTATTCATCTTAATTACATTGGTGGTTATAGATTTTAACCTCTTGCATTATCTAGCCTAACATTGATTTTCTTTACCATAAGCTTTGCTTCTCACACGAGATGTAGTATTGAAGGTAGAGTAAAAACACTTTTGTATTATCTGTAAATTCAGACTGGTGCGTGCTTGTAGCACCCTGCACAGCATGTTTGTTATTACTGCTGAACAATGTTCACGAGTTACCATTGTGAACAGGGACACAGTGATACTGCAGGGAGAAGTAACTTCAGCTTCTGCGGGGATGCTGTTCTGGCCCACTCAAGCATAAATACTTAAGAATAAAAGGTCGACAACAGTATCGCTGCCTCTGTTCCTCAGTTCTGCCTATGATTGCTCATTATAGATGCTGTGTAAAGGTGTACTGCCAGCGCTGTACTGAAGAGAAGTGTCCTGTGATTAAACTGGAAACTGGTAGATTTTCTTCATGGACAGACTTAAATACGGGCACTGAAGTGCAGAGGAGAAATGTATCTAGCTGCCCTTTCCACAAAGCTTTTGCTGTATAAAGAAACACTGTATCTCATTAATGGTAAATTAGCAGATTCTTTACAGTTTTTGCTGTTCTAGTCTTGCCTAGCAGAGCAGGCAGCCCTGCGATAAGTGAGTCTGGCACCCTAAGGAATTGCAGAGGAAGAATTGAGGCTTCTGGGAAGGAGCTTTCCCGTTCAGCAGTGCTCTGTGCATTTATTTTTGGGTAGTAGGCAGTAAGCTTAGAAAAGAAACTGTCAACTCCATTGTTACCAAGTTTTGACTTGCAACTGTTTTTGAAGTCCTGACCTGATGTAGGGCTTTTATCCCTTTCTTCCCCTGCCCCTGAAAATTAAGTATTGCAAACCCAGTGGTCTGTCTTCAGGTTTTTTTAAGCAATAACCTTACACCCAGATGTTGCCTTTATACTGTTAATTTGGATGGTCCAAAGGGAGCATGTACGAAAAACAAATTGCAGAGGGGAGCCTTCTTATATGGTAGAAATTTAACATTTATAGTACTTGACGTGAGAATTCTAACAAAAATCTTGAGCTACAGAGCCTGTGCCATAGCAGATGGCTGAGGGTAAGCTCTTAATGCAGTTTCTAAGAGGCATAAATAGTAATACCAAAATCCAGCCTAAAATATCCCTAGTATGTTTCGTGTAGCTTTCTTTAGAGGAAGGCCTAGAGGTATGGAGAAAATTATTTTGAATGGCTGTGTTGAAATTAGGCTGCAGTGCCAAATTTTCAAAACTACTTCTGTCAGGTGGGTGTCTGGTTTCTCTGGTATTGACATCATCTGATTTTTTTGTGTGTGTGCTTGATCGCATGATTTTCTCAGTCTTTTTCATAAGACTTCAGGGATTCTTCTTCTTCCTGGAAGAGAACCCTAAAAATGCTGAGAAGGTGGGAAATTACTTTTGCTTTATTAATTCCTTTTACTATGAAGTTTTGGGACACTTGCTTTGTGCTCTTCATTCTTCCATCTTAAAAAGAAAGTATTTAATATACTGAGTAAAAAGTATGACTTACAAAAGCATCGGTATATTTTGTTACTCACAAAACTTAGAGCTGTGGTTTGTCTAAAATGGAATAGGTGGCCTACATTCAGGCCAGGGTTTATGTAGAGTTGGCCATATAAGACCACTCTTCTGTGACACTGATTCCAAATTACTAAAGTTTGTTTACAAATATTTAAGTTAATATTTCACTGCATGGTATGTTAGCAAATGCATTGCTTCAGACCTACAAAGAAGGAACAAGTGGTGACATTTGTAAATGTTAGCTGTAATAAATCTCACTCTTTAATCAAGGTTCGTCCCTTGTGGTGAAAGAGTCTGTTTCCTTCATGGTTGTAGCGTGTCTGAGACTAAAACAGTCAACAGTAAACAGGCTATGAAGTAGTAATTGATGTTCACGCATTGTGGAGAAAACTAACACGAGCAGCGTGGAACTGCTTTGGCTCTTGCTGTTAGCAGATGAGGTAAGGTGGCCATCGTTCCCCAGCCCCAATAAATGGATTCCTGCCTGTGGCAGCCTAACGCTGTTTTCTTCATCAGTAGTTCAGAGCACTGTACAGAGGTAGAGGTCACTGTCTCCTCCATAGCACAGATGAGGAAAATGAGGCACAGGGGAGAGATGAAGAAAAGCATCATGCTACAGGCTGTTGGCAGGACTGTATTTAAAATAGCATTTTCCCAGACATTTAATGCTTTCACTATTAGGTACGTCTTCTGCTCTCAAGGAGCTTTTAGCATTGTATCCCCTGACTGAGCTTTGAATTTGGCCAGGTGTCATGTAACCACTAAATCTTCTTGCTCTTTTTCTCCTGGTAGCATACCTACATTTGAGGACTTATAATTGGGAATAACTTTTTTTCATAGCAGACTCAGTTATTGGTGTAAAAGAAAAAATCTTATGAACAATTGAGGGTTTCTTTATCTGACTTGAATTATAATAATGTGTTTCTTCAAACAGGGGCTGCTGCAGGAGGAATTAAAACACGTTTCTGTGGCACAGGGGAAGTGGAAGGGGAGCTGCTTCTCTAAGTACCCTTATATAAGTGGATTGAGGCTGCTTTATGGGGCAGGCCTCCAGTTGTATACACAATTGTGAGACGAGTTGCTGGCTATTATTCAAAGAGGTTTTACTTCTAATACCCTTTTCTCAAATTTGTTCATATTTTGAAGGGAGTTCTTTGTTTTGTGTTGGCATGAAGTTAATGTTTTCTTATAAAAGAGCCTTTCTTTTACAATAGTTTAAGATGGTTTATTTCAGTGTTCTAGAAGTATTTGAAGTCAGAATGCCTTATGTTATGCCCTCAGTTGTAAAGATCTTAAGAAAAGTTCACCTTTAATCTTACCTCTGTAAAGCAAATATATACATATATATATGTGTATATATATATATATATATATTTTAAATCTGGACATGGGATTACAAGATGCTGCATAACATTTTCAGGGGCTCATTAATGATTATTCCAGAGCTAGAAAAATTCAGAAATTCCTGAGGCTTATGCTTTGCATCCTTTCTTTAATCAATGTAACTGCTGCTTTGAAGACATTCATTGTGGAAGTGGTGATGCATATGCCACTGAGTGGGTCTCTAAAGAACTTCAGTGGATCCAGTACTTTTTTTAAACTGCCTGTTTTCCTTTTATGAACAAGGGTCTGAGTTCTGACTCATTTTCTTGAAGGCATTCTCATAGTTTCAAAGTAGATGTGAAGATCTGTTTATGAGAGTCTGCATTAAATACAGAACTAAGTGTGTAGCACCTGGTAAAAATGTTATGTAGAAAATGAAATGGTTGGTGAATGAAGAAAGAAGACCTCAGTGCATGAAAGCAATGGGTAGATGGTAGAGGAGAAAATGTTGAGTCAGAGGAATGGGTTTCCCTTATAGCTGAGTTAGCAATGGTAAAAGAGCAAAACAGATTTGAGCTCCAACTGTATCCCGTAAGGCGTTTGCAACTCTTGATTCTTGCCTCTAATCTCTATGGCTCAACACCAAGCAGAGATCTCTGTGCAAGGCTATGAAATGTTGGTTTTGGAAGCAGGTAATGTACAGATCTGTACAGTGCTTTATTTGTGTGAGGATCATCCTAGTCTTTGAAGACCTGTTTAACTTACAGTGGCTCACAAGGTAGACCTAAACATTTAATCTAAAAATCCCCTGAGCTTTGAAAAAGAACAGTCCTATAAATGGCTTGTTTTTTGGAGGAAAAATCGCAAGATAAAGCGTGTCTTCTGCAGTCAGGTTTCTTGTTCCGGGGCAGTGGGGCAGCAAGAAACTTGTGGCAGGTCTGCATATAGCAGGCTTTTATTTGTTCTGAAAGTAACTGAATGTGTAACTTCAACAACAGAGCACAAATAAATGTTTTGTCATGTGTCTGCTGCTTTCTGGCCAGCCAAGATTTCAACAGAGCTAAGATGAGACACAGCTGAGCTAATAAGGTACAGGTAAGCAGGAAGTGTCTGTGTTTAGTTCACTCATTGGTGGAAGCTCCGGGTTGAGTGTTATCTCTTACGTTAGCTGCTAACCCAGGATGGGCCAGCCTGGGGTACTGTAATGCTGTAATAATCATCAGCCTGCTCGGGGCTGTGGCTCCGCAACAGCTCTGGAGGGCTGAGGTCTTGAACTGAGATTGTAGGCTTTAAGAATATCTTCCATAAAAGCATTTTTTTTCCCTCTATTAGATTAAGATTCTTTGTTTCCAAAATAATAAGGAATGCCTGAAGTGGCTTTGTGCTGTTCCATAAAAACTTCCTCTCTTCATTCTCCCTTCAAATAAGGAAAAAGCAGTGTCCTTTACGTTATGGCTTTATTTTAATATGGTCCAAGTTTGCATGTAGGTGGGGAAAAAAAGATATTTGCTTCTATGTATAGTACACTTCTGAATCTGTGGGTGATCATGGGAAATTAAGCAATGAAAAAGCTTTAAGCTTAAAACTGAGCATTGTTGGTGACTGCAATAAATAATTCCACAGGCAGTGGAACTGATGAGGCTGCCTTGTCTGGCAGCTGAGGAACTTTTCAATTTGCACCAAATAAAGCCATTCTTCTGTGCATGGGTATGTAAAAAAGGCTCTCATGTCAATTCTGTCAAATAAGGTAAAGTCTGTCTTCAGTTTTCTCGTCTGTGGAGCAATTGGTCAGTCTCCTGAAAATAATGTCCTGCAAATTGTATTAAAACTAGAAGATTGTTTCCAGCTGCTTAATTTGTTGAAATCTGCCAGCAAACTCCAGAAGTTCCATATTTCTTGTTTCTGTGGGAAATGATTATACAACCATGTCTGTGGCATCTGAAGGTGACTTTTTTGCAATAAACAACTTTCTTCAGAGATAAGTTTATAAGTAATTAATTAAATATATCTTTAATAGCTATGATAGCTGTGAAAGTTGAAGTAATTGCCATTTACCCAAATCGCAAGTAAAAAAGCATCCAAATCCCCAGTGAAGGAACGCTCAAATGTAGGACTCCTCTGTGAAGACTGAGGAGACAACTTGGCGCTAAGATGTAAGTTGCTAGGCTGGGAGTTGCATAATCCAGTTTACTAAATTTCAGTTGCATAGTCAAGAAGGTATGGAAGAGTCCTTGAAAGGTATTTTAATCTACAGAGAAGCCTCCTTGTATGGACTATCAAGCCAATGGCATCACATACTATACAAGAGGCAGGAACCTAAAATAATGTGACCCACATCTCTTCAGGGAAAAAGACTAAAAAGGTGGTGTAAAACATCTGCTTTAACTATCCCATCATGTTTCTTCTATGGTCATTACTGAATGGGACCCCAGTCCTTGTGTTCTTCAGGTAAAGGTGTCAGCACGAAGCAAAACCAGTGTTTTAACAGTGTTAGTTCAGTGTTACTAGTCTTTTCTTTCTCCTGTGTCATTCATTTCTCCCTATTTCCATCCCTTCCCTTTCTAAAACTACACAAGCAAGTGGCACTAACTTACTACATAAGCACACTTGTGAATATTTGAGAGCTCTGAAATTTGGTGAAGGCTTTGATATTTCTTTGTATTTCTTGCCATGATGCCTGAAGTGGACCTAGACCATCACAATAGGCACATATGCTTAAGAGAGATGGATGAGGATCATGTTTTATCAGCCCTGGACAGTACATTGTAGGCTCCTGAGCTTAACCAAGCTCAAGTTTTCCAAGTTTCCGTGAAAGTGCTAGGAAACTTCTGTCTACTATAGGAAATGCCTCTGCTACTTATGATGTAAAAATTGCATTCTTACATGTCATTTAGGTGGCCTAATTAGTGTAGGGCTCATCTGAACAGAGACAGGCTCATTTGGTTCATTTACAAGCACGTTTGGAGGAGATTGCAGCATGTGCCGTCTGTAGGATTGCTCAGTGCTGAGAACACTCATCCCGGAGGTGGGTTATCAGCCCTTCCTTGCAGGATGGGAACGCACTGTTCCCCGCGTGGCAGGAGACAGCCTCAGCGCCAAGAAAACAGTGATGTTTCTCTCAAAACTGGACCACTGTGCAGAAGGGAAATCAAACCACCAGGACATGGAGCTGCGATGTGTGTGCCACCACCGACAGCCTTCCCATGAGAAGGGGAGGAGGTTCCAGCCTCTGGTCGACGCAGCACCTTCTGTCGATGCTCTGTGTTAAGAGTGGCGAGTTACAATGCACAGGCTGTGTTGAGCACTGCAAAAGCATTTTTGGAAGCTCCATCTATTTATGACAGTAAAGATAAGCTGATCAACACAAACGTATTACCGCTGTCTTACTATGGTTTAGTTCACTTTGAATAACATGAGCTTATTAAGGTGTTGACACTTAAATGTGCAATTATTTAAACAGTAGGTTTTTTGAGGTAAACTAAGATTTCAAGCAATGCTTCTGCTTGATTGACCAGTGATTTTTTTTTTTTCTGCAAAATACTTGTATTCTAGAGAAAGAAATGTCAGCCCCTGAGTTCTGTCTAAGTGGCTAATTTTCTGTAGACTAATCTGATTTCTTACAGTTAGCTACTCAGCATTCTGGCTGCTGATGCTGCTTTCCCTTTCATCACTCTTAGTGAGTTTCCATCTCCTTTTTTTTATGGCTTAAATAATGCTTGGCTAGTAGAGATTTCCTCCGCACTGAAGCTTCCTGTCCTTGCAGTGGTCAAGATTAGAGTTATGCCTCTGTAAGCGTTCTCCACAGCAAAGTGGTACTTGACTTGAGTACACCTCTGATCTGGAGCCCGGCCCTCTCAGGCTGCCTATGACTTCCCCCGGTTTAATGACACTCAATGGCAACAGCCCTTTATTCTTGAACCCTTGTAGAAGCAAGCTGCAAGCTGTCTGCCTGCTCTTGTATCAAAGAAGAACCAAGTGGCATGGGAGCATCTAGCATCATCACCTGGTCAGGCCTCAGGCTGTTGGCTTAGGATAATGGGGATTGAAGCCACAGCAGGTCTTAATGCCTGCCTCCAGTACCTGCTCACCAGCAGTAGTATTGGTCAGGACAGCTTTTTCCAAATACCTACTTTAAGGAAATAAAAACCAGAAACATTGGTGTGTATCCTGGTAGGAGTGGGATTACATACAACTAGCCAGTTTGAATTGCAAACTACACTGTATTTTTTCATAGAAACAGTGAAGTAGCTAATTGTGTGCACTGAGACTTTCAACCTGAAAGTCTTTTGACAGACTTCCTGAAGAAGCTACAGACATTATATCAATATCAACATGTTTTTTCTAGAAGTTGCTGTGCCTGGAAACAAGCTGCAGCTAGTTGTGGTCTTGTGTTGTAGGGTAAGGTTGTCCTTCAGTTTTCATTGTAAGATGCTTCCTGGTGCTGGGAGGGGTAACGAGGAAAAGAAATTTGCCATGTGGGATTTAATTGCCTCTGTATTCATGAGTCTACACCTTTCTTGGAAAAATCAGGAGTTTTAAAATTGGAAAAAGACTGCAACTCACTGCTTGCAGAAGTATAGTCAACGTGTAACACAACAACACCAAATTATTAGAAGAATACATTATACTTAGTTGTATTTTTACAAGCACTAAAATGGGAGTGATTAAGCACTGGAACAGGGATAATCTGGGCCCTTTAAACTTAACTGGGCAAGACCTTGAGCAACCAGACCTCAGGGCTTTGCAATTGCCCTTGCTGTGAGCCAGAAGATGGACTGGATGCCTTAGGGAGGTCACAGCCAACCTGAGGTATCTGAGGTTCTTTGATCATGGCACTGCCAGCAGCTGGCAGCTCTACGTGGAGACCTGTACACTGGCAAGGATTCTGCTGAGCTGTCCGGTGTGATGGCTTGCTCTTGCAGTCAGGTGTGCTGCTGTCTGTGCTGGCTTCTTGCTTTAATTAGGCATCTGCAGCAAGTGTTTGTAACAGAAGCTGATCAAAGTACTGAGGTACCTACTGGCCATCTGGAAGCTATCAGCACGGGTGTGATCCACCCCACAAATGTGTGGTGACTTGTTGTGGCCACCTTTTGCAGGCAGAGGGTGTTTCACGAGCCCCGTGCTGATAGCGCATATCCTGCAGTGTGCGTGTCCAAGGATGAGACCAGCTCTGTCAGTGAGCTGATGACAGCAGGCTTACTGCTTCACAGCTCGTTAGTGTGAGGGGTGTGACGAGTCCCTGGAATCAGTGGCATGTCCTCCTGCAGGATGCTGGCAGTGGGAACAAGAAAAGGAACCAAGGTGATTGACTCTCCTTTCATACCGTGATAGTTGGTAGGCTGGCTTTCTTTTTCCTGTGCACCTTTTCCAGATACAAAGGTGTATGAAAAGGACAAAGACCTCAACAGAAGTGTTAAGCACAGCAGTAAGATCAACTTCAGAATCTTTCTACTGAAACCACAGCAATAACTTTAAGTATTAAGTAACACAGAAGCTTGCTGAAACTCAGAAAAAACACACTAATTATGTGAAGTATTTAATAGCACTCCATTTCTGTCTGTGAAGTCAGGGGCAGGACTTCTTGTGAAGAAATATTTACTTACATCTTTAAAGAAATACTTCTAATGCAACATTCGTTTCAAGAATGGTGTGAGAAACTGAGCAGTGTATATTAACTGGCTTCAAAAGACAAATTGAATGCAAATTCAAAAAATACACACAATATTGTAACTTAAACATTCAATGGTAAGTGTTTCAAAGGCTGCAGTTTTGTGATTAAAGTTGAAAAATGTCAATTAGCATGGCTAAGATTGATAATGATAGCAGTGGATAAAGTTTATGGTTCATAAGTTCATACATTTTTACAAGCTGTATGTGTACATTTCCAAAGGTTGTGGATGATTAAATATTATTGTCAACTGTCTTCCAGAAGCTGAACAACATAAAACATTGTAAAACATCATTCTTGTGTATGATGAAAACAAACAGAGGCTGAAGTAAAAGGAGATGGATTTTATTGTCCTTCTCCTGCTGAAAATACAGCTTGTATTTTTTTTTACTGTGTTGTCCCTTTTAGTTTTTTTTTTTTTAAAGTGGTGTAATAGTGGCATTAATAATATGTTCTAACACGTGAGAACCTCATTGTAGTCTGTCAACACTAGGAATTTGCACAATGCTAATTAGTAAGTTAAAGTGTAATTGAACTCTAGGCTTGGTAGGTCTGAGAACAACACCTACTTTAACAACACCTACTTTAGATTCAGCGAAATTGTTTTCTAACATGTAAATTGAGCTCTACGCTTAGAGTATACACGTGTAAATTAAACCTGTTGTAATTACACAGAATGAGGACACTTTTTGTGGAATATTCTGTCTGGTCATGGGGCAGGTGCTGATTCCAGGTTTTATATGCAATCATCGTGGAGTTACGACAACTAGGGTTTGCCCAGAGCCCGGATAATCCAGCTGGTGTTTTTGCTGCTAGATACAATAGGAAGCAATTCATAGGGAACCATTTCACCATGCGGATCATTCCTCTGGATCTTGAATTTAACATGTATGAATTGCTGCCAAAGCCACCTTTTTCTGTGGGTAGCCCTGCTGGGAGGAGGCTGGTGGAGCTGGGCTTGTTCTGGGGGTTTGAGAAGGCTTCTTGTATAGACAGTGGGATAGTTCTTTTGGTTGAATTAAATGTCGCCTTGGTTATAACCATTGGGTGGGACACCTGTGCTTCTTTTTGTTCTTGTATCTACAAGATTATCAGAATAAAAAGGAAGTGAAATGGCAGAAATGAGAGAAAAGGCTGTTAGAAGTTCTGAACAAAATATGGGCAGTTGTACCCCAAATCAAATCTTTGCCTATTGCAGCATAAGGGAAAAGTAACATCTTACACCTGTGATGTCCGTCGGCAAACTGCTGTGGTGTGCTGGTGTGGTTAATTCAAGGTTCCCTTTTCCTCACCTGACAAGTCCAGTTATGACTAAATCAGTCATATCATTCTGTAGGTTATAGGGAGGGAAGTCTTGCTTTGCATTTAGTTGTAGAGCATCTGAGGGGATGACTGCAAAGCTCTGAGTCAGCTGCAACTTCTTCCTGCAGGATACCACAGTGGTGAGAAGTCAGTCTTACTACCTCTGAAGAAATGGTTGCGAAGAGGAACGTGTGAAAATTGCATCACAGGCCTTTGTCAAAGGTTATAAAGATTCCCTGGGGAGTAGCTGTCAGTCCAGCTAATTCCTTTGCCTCTATTTTAACAAAGCTAGAAGCTTTTTGATCAGAAAACTCCAAGAGGGTGATAGTGATATTTAGTAGATACCAATAGATGTTGATGTAATACACCTAGGTGTGCATTCTGGATAAGCTATCTGTTTTGGCAAGCAGTGTTGATGAAGGTGCAGTAATGCTGGTAGAGTGGCTGGGGAAACCTAGTATGGAGTCCATTGCTCAGACCAGGTAACTCTCTTTCAGGAAGGTTCTTGGAGATGTAACAGGTCTATGATAAGATCGACATAATCTCCCTTAATGGAAAAGAAAATGCTTAAAATTGCAGGGAAATCAAGAACAAACTAGAAAGCAATATTGCTGTCACTCTTAGGTTCAAAAGGCTAACAGAAAGGATACATGCACCATAAGTCTCATCTCCAGTCTAAGAAGGATGCAGTAGGACTGGGTAAGATGTGTTTGAGAGTGACAAGGGCAATGAAGTGTGGATGCGTTTTTCCTTTATTTACTTCTATATTTTTTGGTACAAGGATGACTTAAAACTAGCATCACTTCTCTAAACAGTAGAGAAATTATGGGTGAAGAACTATGACAGAATATCTATAACAGCATGTGCAGCATGGAGAGGCAACTAAGCCATTCCTTGTGTCTCCCAGCATAAGAACTAGCAGGGATGGTGAACTGAAACCACCAGGTAGCAAATTTTTAAATCAAAGTAGTTCTTTACACAGTCCTTAAGCGAACACTGAAATACAATCCTGTATGCTGTTGTGATGCTCAGAAATTCACGTGCATTCAAGGAGAGATGAAATAAATTTACGGAGGAAAAAATACATGCAGTAAAACACACATGCTGGCTTAGGAGGGCTTTGAGCTCCAGCCTGCCCATGCTGGGGGTCTGTTCCCATGGCAGAGAGGTGTCCTGCTGTGTTCCCTAGGCATCTGCCACTGTTACAGTGTGGATCCTGGGCTAGATAGCCCTGGTCTGTGCTGTGACAAAGGCTTTAAGCTGTGTATCTTTGTGACTTGGCTACAAGATGAAAACTGGAGCCGTTGAAGAGTATTCCCTCATAGGACTTTTACAGTAGAACACAAATTGTGTATATACTAGAAAATATGTTCAGGTACATTTCCAGGCATGGAAGCAATCTGGTGTAGAACAATATTTTAATGAAATCTCTCAATTTGAAAATGGGACAACTTCACATTGCCAACTGGGAGCGATCCTTGTTCATGTGGATTCCCAAACCATGCCAAAGAATTTTAGGGGTTTGCTAGTTGGCATAGGTTAAAATCATGCCAGAGACCATTTTTAACAATTAAGCAATATAGGCAGTTGCATTCCAATACCCGGGAGTGTTTCCAGGCCCTGTAATTTACAGCTTGAATATTGCATTTCTATTCAGGTTGAAGTAACAAACAGAAAAACGTAGTAGCACAGTAGGGCTTCTCTGTGTGACTGCCTCTTACAGGCAAAGTCTTCTTGCTGATTTTATGGCCAAGAACAAAATGTTCTATTAGATTCTTAAGCAATTTAAATCTTGCACAAAAAAAGGGCAAAGAAGTGCTGTGGGGTCATTTGAACTTGCCTGTGTTACCACCTGGGAAATAGTCTAAAGTTGCTGTTTAGAATGAAGATCGTTAAGAGTTGCTTTGCTAAAATGTAAAATGTGTTGGTTTTACCTTAAAAGTAATCACTACTTTTTCTTTCTAGACGATGTCTTCAGCAGTTGTTCAAATATATGCAGCAGATCGCAATGCCATGTGGTCAAAGAAATGCTGTGGTGTAGCTTGCCTTGTAAAGGACAATCCGCAGAGGTCATATTTTATCAGAATATATGACATTAAGGTAAGTGTTTTTTCTTTTTCATACTGACGTAGTTATATTCATTCTCCATTTTGAATTGAATGAGTTTAGGTGATTGTAGTTACACCTTTACACAGAAATTCTGAAGTAAATAGTTGTGCACTGAGCAGTTCAATGGCAGTGCTTATTAATAGGCGTGTGCAACTTTCTCAGGTGTTCTAAATTTAAATTATTTCAATACGTCAGCTCTTACAGATGAGATAAAGATGAGGTGTGATTTTCTTGCAGTTCACAGAAGCTGTTCTCCACTAACCACATTAGTGAAACTAGTGAAAGCTAGCGTAGTGTCAGTGATACAGGTAGCTGTCAGAACTCTAGCAGTGATGCTGATGGCTGATACTAATAAAGTAGATTCTGTGTTCTTCAGGGATGAAAACCAGAATCTTCTTTTTCATGATCAGTGTGTTCATGCACGTGAAAACTGCAGGATAAACGTTTTTCTCCACAATGTGTATATTCATACTGAAGATCTCTGTCCGACTCTAGTATTTCACTCACGGCAGTGTGAACTAAGGGCTTATGTGTTCCAAGATATTTTTACAACAAAAAAATGATGTCTAGAAGTATAAGTCGTACTGACTTTCTCTAAGACTTTCCATGCCATCTACAGCTAGGAGTAGCTCACTAACTGTCAATATTAATTCCTTGAAGTCTTTCAGATTGATTCAGAAATGCTAGTTGGCATTTACGTTTGTGATAAGGTCACTTCATTATTAGGCTTGGAAACCCATTCCTTGGGTGCTGATACATAATGCTACTTAAATATATAAAACTTTACTTAAAAAGGTGAGATTTTTGTTCCCTTGAGTTCAAGTGTTTTCAGGTGAACCCTGAGCTGATAACATGCTGGTGTAAGCCTCCCTTATTTTTATTACTATTAAAACTGTACATTGTTATCACTGCTGACTATTAGTGCTACCAGCATAATGATTGCAGGATTATAGAAATTGAGGTATGTTTTATAAAACATCCAGGAATCTGAACAGAAAGTAGAATGAGGGAATTAGTCTGGTTTCGTCTGGTTTCTCCACGTGTTCTAGTATACTTGGATTGAGCTTGTTCTTTGGGTGAATGAATGACAGATGCTTAGCAATATTCAGCTTCAAACTCTTGATTGGTTCTATTGTGAAAGATAACCTGCAATTTGTCTTCAAGTGTTTTCAAATCTTTTTTTTTCCAGGATGGGAAATTATTGTGGGAGCAGGAGCTGTACAATAACTTTGTATATAATAGTCCTAGAGGATATTTTCATACCTTTGCTGGAGATGTGAGTCTCAACATTTTTGAATACCTATTTTAGAATGTCTTTTAATAGAATGGTAACTAATAATGTAACTGAGGTTTTCATTTAATTCTGTAAATTATTTATGAAAGTACAATATTACTTGTTTTCCTTGAAGTTTTTAATGCTTATTTATTGAAATAACTTAAGTTTTCTAGTCGAAAGCCAAAGTCATAGAAACATAAAATGCACTTCTTTATTTTCAACTCCCATTAATAATGAAATTCTTTTGACTTACAGATGAAGTATCATCTATTTCTTTAAAAAAAAAAAAAAATCCTCCCCCAACTTTGATTTCAGGCCCCAAGATTTTGCTCAATTTTGTTAGTATGAGCTCCAGATACTTGATTAGTAGACAGACATTCCTGTGTTAGATTATCTTTCGCTGAGATTTGTTTGCAAATTTACAGCGGTGGTCTTTTTTTTTTTTTTGACTGATTATACCTTCAGAAGGTATAAGAACTTGTAAACCTTTGAGACATTTTCTTAGTCATGGGTGGGGGAATATTAATGTTTTTCAGACATGTCAAGTTGGTCTTAATTTTGCTAATGAAGAAGAAGCTAAACTATTCCGCAAAACAGTAACAGATTTACTTGGACGACGGCAGAGAAAATCTGGTAAATATTTAAATTAATCTTAAATTCAGAATTGTTTATGTTGTTTTGGGGGGAGGCAGGAAATTAATTACATGTCTGAAAGCAACTGGAGGCTTTGCTGCCATATTTATATTTAGAAGTCATTGTGTTATGAAAGTGCTTCATCTCTCTATTTTACAAAAACAATATTTTTTTTTTTCTGAAATAACTTGGTGCTCCTTGCTATAAAGTCTCAGCTTGTAGGCTCCAAGATTGTGGTGTTTGAAAATATAGACCAGAAAGAAGCAAAAAGGGTAAGCTGTCAGTGGGGAAAAGGAGAAATCTTCCTGTAAGCTGTTTTCACATTTGATTAAACCCTATTTTAGCTCTGGGCTGTTTATAACGAATTTGTTTAAATTCAGCCCAAGTGGGTCGTAACAAAGATTTTACCATCTGGTATGTTCAGTAGTTCATGTGAATGAATTATTGGCATGGGTCCAGTGTTTAGTAGAGAAACATCTTCTATTCAAAACTAGTAATCTTGGCAGGGGCCAAGAACAGGAGACATAATGTGCCTATACTGTCCTTAGCAGCACAGGATGGTCTGAAGCACAGCATGCGTTTTGTCAGCTGCAGGATGCCTTAGGAACATGGACAGTGTTTTAAAGGGAGCTCAGGCTTTCTCCAGATCTTGTCTTGGTCCTTTTCTCATAAACATCTCATAAATGACTTGCCTATCTGACAGCCACATCACCATGAAGAGTAAGGTGAGAGAAAACATAGGTTGGGTACGCATGGATGAGCTTAGGCTTGCTGTAAGCCATAGTGTGGACTTGTGTCTAAGCTATAAGACGCGTTTCTGTAGTCTGTCTTGGAACTGAATTGCACTAGCAATGAATGCAGCTAAGGCTGAATTAAAGGGAGGATGCCCTTGGAGTACCATGGGCTTGCAAGCCTTCTTGGGAAGCTACATGATCCATGTGGGTTTCATTCAAGGATGGTGGCTTAGGCACAGTGCATTTGTTCCAAAGCTTAGTTGGCTTCTTGAAGATGGTCTCTGCTTGAAACTGGAATATGTGCATTCTTGTGTGTCTTCATTATTGTGTGTCTAAAACGCTGTGCTGCAGTGCACAGATGTGACTTAGAAGAAAGGAAATACCTATCTGCGTGGCTGGCCATAGCAAAGTTCGGTTGAAAATAGTGGTTCAGTCAAACCTCCTGTTCACAGGATGTTCAGCATAGTTTTTCTTGTTTAATCTTTGAGTAAATGTGTGCTTGTGTGCTCAAATCCATGCTGTAAGAAGAGCTTATTCCATACATTCTGAAACGTCTTAAAAGACAAACAACTCTGCCCCAAAATGCTTACAAATTGACAAAAACTTTAGTTAAAAAAAAAAGGAAAGCTAAAATACTCCACACTTTTTCTTACTAAGAACTGGAAAACAAGGATTAAAAACAGTTACAAGATTTTTTTTTTTTTTTTT
The DNA here is from genome assembly GCA_011075105.1 of Heteronetta atricapilla. Taxonomy (NCBI): domain Eukaryota; kingdom Metazoa; phylum Chordata; class Aves; order Anseriformes; family Anatidae; genus Heteronetta; species Heteronetta atricapilla. The sequence continues at coordinate 23,562,690 of CM021731.1, forward strand.
TTTAGTCAAGCCACCAGGTTGAATTTCCTATTTGTCATTCATAGGGCTGTTTCTAATTGTTCTTCTATAATAATGGGCTTTGCATTTGTCAAAGGTAAAACTGATTTGCTGTTGGTGTATGTACATAGATTTTTATATAAATGCTTTATAAAAACATATTATGCGTAGGCTAAATTATGTTATACACATAAGCTTATAGATAATATAAATTATATTAAAACTTCATGTATTTATATTAGATAATAAATCGTATGTGTATTCTAACACAACTTCTAAAACTGCAGTAAAGGTTTGGCATTCTCAATACTTTTTCTGTTTAATGGGATCTTTACTCCCATGCCTTCCAAATATATTTCATTTCCTAGCAGTGCCGCCTGATGTGCTTTTACTGAAATGAGTACTCTGTGTGATCACTTAGCAGCCTGTTATGCCATTCAGGGCTTGCTAGGAGACCTTTTTCCAGGAGTTTTATGGAAAGGTCAGGTTACTGGAAAGCAGCAAGAACAGCAGTTCTGGCTCAGAAAATTGTCTTGGTGCTGAGACTAGTATATGAAATATCATACAGCTGCAAGGGGAGGCAACAGTATTCTGCTCTTCCTCACTTGGCATGAAGTGTGTTCCAGTCAGTGTACAGACAAGTCCTGAGTAAGTGCATCTGGAGTTCAGCAGAGGTGAAAGTACAGCTCCAAACAGAGAATGTATGAGAATTTACAAATGTACAGAATATTCAGTAGAGAATAGAAGGATAGAGAAAGTTTTTAATATCAGGCTGTTTTTTCACCTAGTTAAATTTTGAAAAACTCATTAAATCCTTAACCACAGGTTAGGAAGAAATTACCATACTTAGCTTATTTCTCTGGTTGACTCACTTAAATAATCTCTCCATTTACTTCTTAAATGGATCCCAAATAGTTCCCCCAGTAAGCAAGGTGAACACAGCGTTTCTTCTTTATCCAAATGTCTATTTTTTGGAGGCTCAGGGGTGACCTTATCGCTCTTTTTAGGTACCTCAAGGGAGGCTGTAGCGAGGTGGGGGTTGGCCTGTTCTCCCACGTGCCTGGTGACAGGACGAGGGGGAATGGGTTTAAGTTGAGCCAGGGGAGTTTTAGGTTAGATGTTAGGAAGAACTTCTTCACTGAAAGGGTTGTGAGGCACTGGAACAGGCTGCCCAGGGAAGTGGTGGAGTCACCATCCCTGGAAGTCTTCAAAAGACGCTTAGATGTAGAGCTTAGGGATATGGTTTAGTGGTGGGCTGTTAGCGTTAGGTTGGAGGTTGGACTCGATGACCTTGAGGTCTCTTCCAACCTGGAAATTCTGTGTGATTCTGTGAAATTCTGTGATTCTATGGGCCTGTCAGTATAGTCCATTCACATTTTGGGTATACTTGCATGTAAGTACCATTTGTTCTTATTTTTTATCATCTTGCCTAAGAAATGTTGACGTGTGTGTTCCACGCTCTGAGAGAATTTAGCTTTATTTTTAACTGCCTTTCAGAAGTAGGAGGTTTCAGTTTTTGTCTAATTTTTTGGCACCTTGTAGCTCAGGGGTGGGAGCTCTTTCAGCCCTCTTTGAAGCTCTCTGCTTCCTCCACAAGCTTTTAGCTCCTGCTGCCCTTCCTAATGCACTTCAAGCTGGGTATTGAATATGTACTAAATGGTACTATTACTGCCTGGGAGGCAAGGGCATCTCTGCTGAGACTTGAATCCAATGCAAGCTGAGCACTTGAGAGATCTCTTTCCAGGAATGCTTGGTGATGAGAACACGGTTTCTCAGACACAGGCAGCTGAAGTTGATCTTTTGGATCAGTAGGCTTCTCCATCTTCTGTCAGACCTCTGGTTAGGTCATCGGCACTTCAGAACAGGAGTTTTTGTTTCCTAGTCTGCAATGGAAACCACAGAAAAACAGATCTAGTATCTTTTGGCCACAAATCATTATTCTTATCCAGACCCAGCAAAAACTGTGGGAAGTGTTTAAAGTGTCTTGCTTTGTTCTCCACTATTTTCTCTCCTGAACTCTTTCTCCTAATGAAAATTTTAATAGGTTGCCATGATTTGGCACAAGGCTACTTAACATTTCCCATGAATGCGTACTGCTTTTGCCAGCTTCCCCTCCTGTGCCAAATGGCTTGCCCAAAGTCCTGCGCTTTCCTTTTCAGTATCAAAGCCGATGCTTCCTAGGTAGGACTGCAATTACACTCCAGAAGTTGAGCAGGTTTTTTTGAGTCCAACATGAGCGAATTCTTAACCTCAGTATTCTAGGAAGAGAAAACATAGTATTTGGCCAAAAAGCCCCTTTTTTGTCCCCCAGCCTTTCACCTCAAACACTAATTTTCTTTGAACTGAGAGACAACTGTCTTCTGAAGACTTGCTCAGCAAAAGAAGATTCTTGAAGGGTTTTGGTCACCTTCTTTTGGAGGTTCTCTGTTCCCAGCTGAAGATCATCAGCATGTGAGGCTGACTTGTCTTGCTCACCTAGAATTTTAGATTTTGTTTTTTAAATATTGGTAGGACAAGGTCAAGAATATCTTGGCAGCACGGTCTCCCTTCCAGTTATGCTTGTGTCTGAAAAACACAATGGGTTAGCAGTGTTTCCAGGAGTTGCTGAAGATGAACATATCTTTTAAATTATCCTTAAACTCGTAGGAGGTGCTGTTACATTTCAGATATGCCAGTACAGTCTTCTACGTAGAGCCAAGTTTTTTGGTGTGGTGAGACGATAGACCAAGCTTGCATGTATGGTGCTTCTAAATCCAGAAGCCTTCTGAATGTCCGTATAGGTACACAAGTAGCGTAAGTGTAACTGGACTGGTTTTTGTTCAAAACTGTGTTTTGAAGGAAGGTTGCAAAATGGGTAAATGTTGAGGTGTGTAGGAACAAATACTAAGATGGAAGTCTCCTTCAAAAGAGAATAAAAACCATTACAGGCTGAGATTGATGAAGTATGAAATGCTTACAACTACATTTTAAATTGTAAAACCAAATTCTTCATAGTCTATGAAACAGTTTGGCTTTGTGAATAAAATATTTTCAGATCTGAGTTCTGTTTGGTGTTGTTCAGCTAGCTGCTGGGTAACAGGTGAAGTGTCTTGCCCTTCTGTGTCCCAGTTCCTTCACATAAAACCAAAAATAATTATAAAGTACATCTGGCTTTGTGGGAGAACATTATTGTATCAAAGTGCTCATTGTACTTCCAGTTAAACTGAAGGAACAATCTCATTTAGTGGAAATAAGAAACCATAATACTTTGAAAATCTTGCTTTGATAGGTTGTACCAAAACAGCTGTTTTTTGAATATTTCACCTTACTTTGGAGTTAAAATAGCTATTTCCTTATGCTCCAAGTTGGCTCACTTCAAAGCAGTTATCTAAAATGTGTTTTCATAATTCTGTAATGCTTAACTTCTTTCAACTGTTGAACAAGTAGGTTTTAAAAACAGGTTGTTAGGTCTCAGCTCAAGGCCATTGAAAGTGTCACTAAAAAGTAAAGTTTAGAAGAAATTTGTCCTGTGATACCTATGAATAAATAGTTCTTTTTCTTTTTCAACAGAAAAAAGAAGAGACCCACCAAATGGTAAGCTTTTTGCATGAACACTGCATTTTATTTTTTCCTACTGCTGTCATTTATGGTTTATGTATAGCTTTGTTTTGGCCTTGTTCAGGATAGTCCTGTGGTAGCACAAGCAATAAACTCATATTCTGGAGGTTAGTATGCTTGTTTTGTTTCTGTTCTTTGGTATTTGTTTAGTTGTACCTTGGAAGATTTGTGGCTTCTTAGCTGGCATTTGTAAAGGATGTTTTTGGAGAGGGGCATGTTTTCCTGTAAATAGGACATAGGCCCTTCAGCTTAAGCTGTGAACAAGGCTCTGTACCTTTCATTTGCTGCTTGGTCTTCGGAATATACCCATAAAAAGCTGCTCTATAAAACATTACTGAAATTCAAAGCTAATGTATTTGTCTAAAGGTGGGCATAATCGTAATTGATTTCATAAAATATGCATGACATTTTGTTTATCTGGCTAACCCAGTAACATAGCCTTTTAGTAATATGTCACACGTTTCTAAGAGTAAACTTATTTTTTTCCACAAGAGAAAATTTGAATTTATTTGTCTCTGGAGTACATCTCACTGACATGAATATCTTTCTGGTTTTAAACTAAAAGATGGTTTGAAACAAAAAGAGGGGAGGTTTAGATTAGAGGTTAGAAGGAAATTCTTTACTGAGAGGGTGGTGAGGCACTGGAACAGGTTGCCCAGAGAAGCTGTGGATGCCCCATGATCTAATGGGGACATCCCTGCCCATGGCAGGGGGGTTGGAACTGGGTGATCTTTAAGGTCCCTTCCAACCTGAGCTATTCTATGATTTCTCAGAAGATGCTCATTAAATTCATGGAAGAAGTCAAAATTTTGGATAAAATTGATACATAGTTTTACAATTTATTCTTAGATCAAGTGAGAAATGCACATCAGTGAATATCAAGTTTAGAGTCTTTGATCTAATTATGACTTGAAGCTAAAAAGGGATTTCTCCAGTGATATTTCTGTTCATGCTTGTTTACTGCTTGAGCAGGGATACCACCAGCTGATCATCTAGGGGTCCCTGAACCCTTATTGCCGAAGGTAGTATTAAGCTTATTCTAACCAAGACATCCAAGTATCTCATCTCACCAAACTATATGTAATCCTTAACTAATCATGAATTATGGAAACGATAGATGTCCTTTCTCCATGCAGAATACTTCTCCAAAAATAATAATATGCCTTTTTCATACACATAAAATTTTGAGGAATCTCAGGCAATCATCAGCTGAGGCATTTTTAGTGTCCTTTCATTCAATGGTGACTGGGTTGCTTAGTTTTGAAACAATCATATTAATATCAGTCTGGTCTTATCCATCTACTAGGTTTTCTGCGCTTTGGGAGGGTTTTAATTGTTCACCATCTTGAGCAATGTTTGCTTTCCATCACCTAGAAGTTCATTCCTGGTAGCAATGTCTGCAGAGTAAAAAGAAAGAAAAGCAGTGGTGACCATGTAGTGCCACCAACCAGACCTCAGGCAAAAAAAAAAAAATAATGAGAGAAATAGTGAAGTACTGAACTTGCATTAATTGATCCCATCCACTTAGCCTGAGTATTTTGTGGAAAACACAGGATTGTGCTCAGTGTTTCAGGTTTATAATCACTAGTCAAAACTCTGTTTTTTTAGTATACTCTTCTGCTGGGACGTAGGTGACTCTTGGGACATCCGTGGCTCTTCCATGATCTGTATACCTTCCTGTTATGTTTCTGTGAAATGCTATAATGCCTGCCTTCTCTGACAGGTGTGGGTTGGAGCCTCAGTTGGCTGTGACCTCCAGGCTGCAGCATTTGGAGTTCAGTCTAGAGCTGATCTATACTGTACATACCATCAGTGTGTAACAGGAGAGGAGTTACAAAAAATACAACTGTAGTAGGGTCAGCTGGCTTTTGTTATACTTCCCATATGCAGTAAAATTCTCTTTTTTGGTGAGGAAAAAAAAGGAACTTTTTTTTTGTATGTGCTATGTATCAATACACAATTATCTTTAAATCTGAAAAGCAGGAACAGGCATACTTCCATACTCGTATAATCCATGCTTTGAATTATTGTGGGGATTTTTTTTAGTGGTGCTTGATTGTCTGGATTTTCTGCATGCGTTGAAATAAATGGGGAGTTGCACAGAAAAAGCACTCTTATTTTTTTATATGATGTTTACAATAGTACAGATTTAAGATTTTTTTTTTTTTTTTTTAGAATTGCAGGATTAAAATCAAATTGGCATTAAGAGTTATGTAAAATGTATTAGCCTGTAATTTCCTGGGATTTGTGTTCTACTCGCTTGTTATAGCTAGGTCTTTGTGCAAATTGAAGAGTTACTGTGGTCGAATTCATCTCTTAGTGAAGTTCTGGATGAAATAAGGATTTGTCAGAATTAGGTTTTGAGGGAATCTTTAAGAACCATGTGACAGAATTGTTTCATCTGTTAACTAGAACAGTTTGCATTTATTGTAGGGCTGTCAGTAGTCAGGGACAGATGTCTACAGTGGCTCTAAAATACAGATAATTTCATAGAATTTATATTTCAAAATGTTCTGTACTACATTTTCTGGACCCCCTTCTGAAGATGTCATGGATGCTGATATCAGTGGATGCCTACGGCCACTGTATTGTCAAGTGCTTCCTAATGATGAGCTCTATATGCCTCTCTCATCTTCTTTTATTGAGCTGTCTATACCTGATGGGGAAGGTGCTTGTGTTTTGATGGGGAAAATTTTACTGGATATAAATATGGCAGTTCTGGAAGAATACAGTTCTTTCCAAGGTACTTTTATCTCTCGTGGATATCTAAGGTCTAAACCTAATGGTAAGAATAACTTTCATTGTGAAGAGTTTGCTGTGATCTCTCGTGTGAATATTATTAGACTCAAGGAATTAGGCACTCAGTCCTTAATTTGAGCTCAGCTGAACAAAACTTTTTGCAGACGTCTGCTTCTTTATACTTGTTAAAACCAGTTACAGTCAGTTTAATGCTTTAGTCCTTGCAAATATACCTTTTTGCATTTTAAGAGTTGAGACTCTTGAGAAGAATATCAAGAACTCACTAGCACTTTCAGTGCAAAGGTACATACTTACTCTTGAATGTCAGTATAGCTTTTGAAACTATGAATATCACTGTAAGAGTGAGAAGGTATAAAACACAGGTGACTGGAGTGAGAATCAACTCCTACAGTATTTTTTCTTTTCGAATCTAATGAAATTTAGACTGTAGTTCTCAATTCATCCTTGAAGGTTGGTTTAACTCCACATTGTTAAGTTTTGGGTTGATTAAATTCTCCAACTGTTGAATATTACGTGAATTTCAAGTGCACCTTTAACAACACAAATTGTGCATAGTTCTATGTGGTCAGTCTGTGTTTTGTATTCTCAAAGGATAGTGGTCTAGATCATAGCACCTCTAGATCAAAGCATTTCTTTGTAGTAGAAAAAACTTTAAAAATTCTTGGTCTTGCAGTTTACATTCGGCTTTAAAAACTTGTCCTCTAAGACTGTCATAGGAATGTAGGGAGTTGTCGTGTGTTTTTAGATGAGTTTTGTCTAGCCCTGTGTCTTGTTTCTGTTCATGATTCTTGTTCTGGTGGGTACTAGATGCTTCCCACTGAAGTGTTATGCTGCAAACATCAGATAATTTATCTTTCATTGTCTGCTACTCCTTTCTGATTCAGAGCTTGGACTGTGAAAACAGCTCGTTGGTGCTTTCAGACTGCATAGAATAATTCTGAATAATCAATATTAAAAAAATTAAAAATATCAATTATGAAAAAAAAATATCAAAATAAGTTTCTGATTCACTCAACTTATTCGACATTTTTATCATACACCCAGTAAAGTTGGATGCAGGAATCCTATTTTAATTGCTAATTATTAAATAGCAACTCAGAGTATGTTTTTCAAAGTATTTCTAGCCAAACTGGTCTTAAGTAGACCTGCTTAATTTCAGTTTTGGAAGAATGAGATTGCTTATTTTTTAGCAGGATTCTTTAAAAATACACGTATACATACATGTGTGTGCATGTACCCACATGAAAATGCATGAATTGCCTCATAGTGTTTAAATAGCATTATCACTTCCCTTATGTCAAGAGTTACTTGCCATCAAACCTAAAAAATCTGAGTGGAAAATATTCTAGGTACGTTTATTTGCTATAATATTACAAAGATAACCTAATACTAGAATGCTAAAATGGGCAGGAGTGTAATTCAGATACATTTTAAATAGCAAGTTTAGTAATTCAGAGTTCTTTATAACAAAGAACAAGGCTTGAGAACATAATTCACAATCAGTGTTTACTTTGTTTCTAGTATTGCTTTTACTGTCACAAGCTCTGTTTTTCATCTGGGACTTGGATTGTTTTCCAAACCTGTCAATGAAAAAGCAACAAGAACTCCTGAATAGCTCTATAAATGCAGAATAGCTCTATAAAATCTTTGAAGACAACAATATTCCCACCTGATGCTTATTAAGCAAAGGTTCCCTCTTTTAAGATGCATTTAGTGTGCTGCCAAGGTAATGGCATGCTGGGTGTTGCTGTTCATGGCACTCACTTTTTAAATCTCGTCTAGGATGGTAGTTATACTGGTATTGTGTACAAGTGCATATATTAATGTCTCATTTCATGTATTCTATGCGCATGAAAACCCTTTAATGTAGAATTAATTTCTTTGCCAATTTTGCAGAAACAAAATTCTAGCTTATATATATATATTTGCTATTGCTCTGCTCTAGCAATGCCTCTTTTTCTTCAGCAAATAACTTAACAGTTATGCATCTGACATCCAGGACCCAGTCAGGTGCATGTGGTACATAAAGCTGTCACTACAGTACAAGCATTTTGCCACATGCGCACGCACACAAAAAGTTGTTGGTTAAATATTTTTTAAATACAACTTTGTTGAAACACATTATTAAAAATATTATTTTATCTTCACAGGCCCAAACCTACCAATGGCAACTGTTGATATCAAAAACCCAGAAATTACAACTAACAGATTTTATACTCCACAAGTCAACAATATTTCATATACCAAAGAAAAGAAGAAAGGAAAAACTAAAAAGAGAAGATTGACAAAGGCAGATATTGGAACACCATCGAACTTCCAGTAAGGACTTTCTTTGAGTTTTGTCAATTATGCAGAGGTTTTAAATGTATTACCATTGTGTGTAAACTGACTTACCATGAATGTTAGTTGGCATGTTGCAGGGTCTGAAAATTTAGATACAGATGACAGTTTACTGAATCTAAATAAAAAGTAACCTGCTATCCTAAAATAAATTAATTTAGCTGTATAAAGATGCCTTGCTTAAAAGATGCCAGCTCAGTGTAGACTCCTCTTAAATTCACCCTCAATGGTCAACTCTTAAACTCCGTTATTCTTACAGCTATGCGTGCTTAACTGTGCATTGTCAAACAGCTCCTGACTTGTCATAACAGCAGCAATGTTACAGCCATATTATCTCTCTCTGACTTTGTAAACTTAATTATTCCGGTATGTGGGCTAGTGCTGGTATCTTGTGATGAAAGTACAATGTGCATGTATACACCTTTTAGGAACAGGTTGTTTTTTCTACTATTTCTTAGATGTCTTTGTTCTTTTAGTTATCTGTAATTATAAGCTTCGCTTTGATGAAAGTTGGTTTTGGTCAGCTTACTGAAAACTATTTTTTTCTTAAATTATAATTTGGCAGCTTAATTTTCTGCCTTTTAAAATCAGCGTACTTTATTTGCTAAAGCGACAGCAATTTAAAGAGTTAGTTACAGGAAAGATCAGCTTCTGTGAAGTGTTGGAAAACCAGCATGAGATTTACATGCCAAATTAATGTCTGGTTCTTTCAAACCATTATTTTGCATCACTTCCACTGATGTGCTTTCACAGAGTAAAATTCCAAAAATGAAATGCCAGTATTACCAGTTACGATAATGTTGGTGCAGTGTTTTGAGTCTGTACAGAGTGCACGGGGAACAAAAGGAGAGATGGATTAAAATGCATCCCTGTTCAGACTGTGCTTAGACAGTTGAAACCTCAACCATGTTTCTTCTGACATGAGTATTGGTGAAGGGACATCTGTTAATGTCACTCAATACTGAAAAATGAAGGAAAGGATGAAGAGAGACATAAGGAAACTTGAATATTGATTCATAGCTGGTCACTTGCTGCTGTAGCTCTACTGATGCAGATGTCAGCATAGGTGGACAGTACTGCAAATAACGATTTGAATTAGTATAACTTATCTCTGATCAGAATTTGTGGAAGGGTGTGCAGTGGTGCAGATATAAACAGAATTTGTTGCTTTTGTCTTTTCGGTTCTGATAATTGTGGGACACTTTATGTGCATTCACAGAATATTAGAACAGTCCTAGAAAAGCTGAGAATAAGATAAAGTATTTAATGAAGTTCAAACAAAAGATATATTGTAGTCCATGTCAAGATTTGTAGATAGACTAGTTTTAAATGTAATTTCAAATTGTAAATGGTAAACCTTTGGAAAAGAAGCTTGGAAGTCTTGGAAGTTTTTGGTCCATTTAAGGTGTATTTAAGTTTCCTGTAGAGTGCAGCAGTGTGTCATCTTACATCTTACTATGTAAAATAGTTGTAGTTGCCCTTTTTTTTTTTTTTTTTTTTTTTTTTTTCAAATTTATGGGAATTACTGTTTGGTGATGTTTAGCAAACATGCCATTAGGAAAAGCTGTATGCAGCTTGGTCTGAGATACTGGTAAAGACCAGTATTTGCTACTACTTATGCCAGAACAAAGTTGCAATCAGGAAGTAGAATTATTGAATTGCTTCTGCTAGACAGATGTTGACTTCTAGCATTTTCAGGAAAATAAATAAAAATCAATCTACACTTAATGTAACATTGCATACAATCTTCTAAATAACTTAAGAATTGCAGTTTTTCTAATAAATACACATTTCATTTTAAAAGACCTCTGAAAATGTGTTAGTCAGCATATCCAAGTAACTTCTTTCCCTCTGAGGGTTGAAAAATAAATGAGAAGTAACACTAACATAGATTATAAAATATATAATCTTTAATATCAATTAAGTGCAATCTCTGAATCACATGCTCACAGTCTCTTAAAAGAGCGTTGTGAAATTAATATAGGTATGCAGAGATGTATATGTAAAATTTTATTTGCTGTTAAATTTCTATTAACTTGCCAAAAACAGTTAATCCATTGTGACTGAATATGTCTAATTTATGTGAAGCCAGTTTATCATCCAGAATAATACATTAATTGACAATCATCCCATATTTTGATAACAAAAAACCATTTAAATATTTAGGCAGAACAGAGTGCTTTTTCTTTTTCCTTTTTTTCCTGTAGCAGACCTTTTACTTTCATTCTTGCCCTTTGAACTAAGTAATCAACTAACTGCAGTTAGAAGAAGACCAAAAACTGAATATGGAGCATCAGTATCCTCAATAGAAAACCCTAGTGCTTAGTGTTGGTACTAACAGTAGCTTCAGGTCTGCCTATGAAGACTAAACTTCACACTTTATCTGTGTGCAGTCCTTCCATCACCGTAAGTATGTACCACAGGGTGGCATGGTGCCGTGATGTTTTGCCACAGGCTGTATATAACCTAACAGGGGAAGCTACTTCGCCACTTGGTCTTTTTCATGTAAGATAGAACATGGGAATAATTGGAGGTTTTGTTCTTCCTTTCTCAAGTGAAGCACTGAGGAGTAAGAATTGCTTAGTGTCTTATGGGGCAAAAGATAGAATCTGGTAGTAATCCAGCTAGCTGGGTGTCTGGTTATTTTAATTAACAAGGTCCTTTTAACTCCGATTAAATGGACTTTTCTGCTTTTTTAGACACATTGGACATGTTGGTTGGGATCCAAACACAGGTTTCGATGTAAGTAATTTGATGTTTTTCAAGATACCAAATGTTTAAAGCTTTAGTGGCTTTTTAATGTAAGTTTTGAAGATTGGAATCAAATTAATTGCACGTGAAACTAGTTACAAATTGTGTGATCCTTCTTACGGGATTCAAACAGACATTGGAGTAGAAGGGAATAAGAGGGATTTGGGATTGAGGGGAAAATATTTAAAATTTAAGTTGATATGCAAGGTACTTTTCCTTTCTTAAAACAGACATTGCTGACTGAAAAGGCAGCTCGGAGACATGGAGTTGTTCTAGCTGTCCCACTAAACTGTATCATTTTTTTTCTCCATTACAAATTATATTTTAAAAACTTCCATGTCAAGCTACTTAAAACTAATGTATCTGACTTGCAGGTGAATAACTTGGACCCAGAACTGAAAAACCTGTTTGATTTGTGTGGAATTTCAGAGGCTCAACTAAAAGACAAAGAAACTTCAAAGGTCATATATGATTTCATTGAAAAAACAGGAGGTGTGGAAGCAGTTAAAAATGAACTGCGCAGACAAGGTAGGCTTCTTTTTATTTCCACACCAGATTTTGAAAGGTGTTTTTTGTCTTAAGGATTGGAATAGAAGCTGTTGATGAGCAGTTCTTGATATATCTTCATATTAATCTAGACTTCATACCACCACAGATGCATTGAATTTTATGTTTCTGTACACCATGCACCTTGTAAAAATGTCCACATGTGAGTACTTTCTCATTAAGGATAAGATTGGGCCCATGTCAGTTAAATAATTGCCAGTAACACTTAGTCGAACTGCAAAGCTATGCACGTATTCCATACAGATTTTTCAGACTGCAAATGTTACATATTTATTTATAATCTTGGTCTTATAAATAAATTAAAACCTCAGAATCAATCTTGCTGTTGTCAAATATAGTAGTAACGTATTGCTGACAGAGGTATGTGGTGTCTCTCTACCCTTCAACACTGTAATGTGCCTTGAAAAAGCTAGAGACTTGCAGATTTTATGTAGACATTATTTTTTAAAAAATAGCTTTTCTAATTTAAAGTAAGAAGTACTAGTTTTGATGAGGAAGATCTGATTTAGGTTTCTGCTGCAAGATAATTTTCAAATAAGCTATTACCTGCCTAATCTTGAAATGCAATCTCAGCTGATGCATTAGATGCATTTGCTGCAGTATTGCAAGTCAGTCTGAAAATTAGGCTGCCAATATAAAAGTTCTAAAAATTTACCTAGACCACTTTTCAGGAGAAGCAAGAAATAAATTGTGTTGGAATTATAGCAGTTTGAAACTGGTGAATAAATTGTTTGAGAGGCTGAGTAGATGGAAGTTCAGGGTACAATGACTTGTTACATTTATTCCTAGGTCCCCCACGTTGGAGTGGTATGTATTTGAGTTGTCACCTGAGTGTATGCTGCTGTGTGATTTTCTTCCTAGACAAAAAACCTTAGTTGATATCTATTTGACTGCAATACTAAAAATTATAGTCAAATTTCTTAGATAAATTGAAAGCAAAAATTCAATTGCTTTTTTCGCAGCAGTAAGTCTGTCAGTTTTTTTAATATAATCTTAACTCTGTTAAAGTGTGTACAGAGTTGTTGATCTAAAACTGTTGATCTTTAAGTTAGACTACGATTTGCCTTGGAGTCTTAATACTGGCTTAAAATACTTTAAAAATGCCATTTTTATGTTACGTACATATTAACTTCAAGTTGTGTCCACTTGCATGCATACAACTGAAAGAAAAGCCGCCTCATCTTTAATATGCATGATAATAATTACCTCTATGCTTTTTTTGGTAGAGGTAGACACAAATATTAACAGTATTTCAGTGGTTTTGTCCACAGTGATGTGATTTGTAGGTTTTACTGCTGTTTGAAGTGTTTTTTTCTCAACTGAAACACATTTTCCTGTTTTATTGCAAGAATTTCTGTGCCTAAGGGTTTACACTGCTAGGATGCTGAATAGAGAGTTACAGACACTTTGTTCTGTTGAGATAAAACTTTTTCTTGCCCTTTACCTGGCTTTGGCACTGTTGGTTGCTTATTAGTGACAATACCATCAACAGAAGAGTTTACAAACTGTCATATTAATAGCTGTGTATCACTTACAAAAGCTAATTCATTTTCTTGTTTTGCTTCTTTTCTGTTTGGGGGGAAGGGAGAGAGAGGACAAGGTAATTGTGCTTCATCCTTGCTGCTCCTCCTTCTTTTCACTTCAGTCCAGATAAGTGTGTAAAAAAAAAAAAAAAAAAAAGAAAAGAAAAACATCCAACTTGCTGAACTGTGAACAGTTTGGAGGTGCCATATTGCTCTAGATGTGATGCAAATAAAAATCATTCCCCCCCAGCAAAACTTAAGCCTTGTGTTCAAAGTCTACAGGCAACACAAACTGTGGCGTATGATCATGTTTGGATCTTTTCAGTAATCCAGGAAAACTCTAGGGCTTGCAAAGTAAGACTTGAAAATACTGGCCTCCAATGGCCAGAAAGGAAGTAACACCCTTATCAACCATAAGGGGTGGTAGATTTTTTGTGGTTGTTCTTGATTTTTTTAAATAAATAATGTTGGCAGTATTTCTCTTGTAAAATATATGAAGTTTGAAAGGAGATTATCTTCTTGCTTTTCTTTTGAAGAAATAGAAAAAGTAGAGAAGTTTGAGGAGCTGAGGATGTGGCACACAGTTTCAGAAAGGGTATGCCTCAAATGAGCAGGGAAAGAGGTACTGAGGCACCAGTGTTTCTCCTTCTGCCTCAAAATCCCTCTTCTAGGGCTTTCCAGTACAGACAGACTGCTTTCTCAGCTTGTAACAGGATAAAGGAAGTAAAGAAGCATCACCTTAATGTAATACCCTTTTTGTTATCAAAGCACATGAAATCAAATGTGAACTTTTCTAATAACCCAGGTGCTGTCATATAACTGAGTAGTAATGGGCAGCAACCACACAACTTACATTACCACAAGCCATTAGATTCTTATGGCAGAGGAAATGAAACTGTGTTATTTAAAATGCCATTAGCAAAGCAAGTACATTTCAAGGCCAAATCATATGGAAGGGATCCTGTGTGTTGAACTAACCCTGAAGTTGTTCTCTTCCTATAGTCCTTCCTATAAATGTTGAAATGAATTTTCAGTAAATTCTGAAATTCTGACTTACAGATATTTTTCCGCTGGGTGGGACAGAATTTTGTATATATGTTCCCTCAGATTTTTACAAGCCTGTCTCAGAGCAGCTTCTGTTGGCAAATAAAGGTTGAGTAAAGGTATGTTTGCTAATGACTACCTCTTTTTTCAAGTTCAATTTGTCTGTATACCTAGAATAACATACAGAACTATAAGATCATCCTCGTTTGATAGACTTAAGGCATAAAACAGTTTTTTATGACAGGTTTAGAAACACCATAATGAGTTCTTCCACTGCAACAAACGAAAAGAAGCATTCACATTGTTTAGAAGGACAGCATTCCTAAATGAGTTTGAGATCCTGTTTATTTTTTTTTGCTTTTAAAAATAGGCTTATTAGCCAACCCACAGAGGAAGTCAGCTCCGCTATACTGAAGCAATAGTTGATGGAGAGAGACAAGGTTTTGCTTCTCTTTTGTGTTGCCTATGGAGGAAACTGCTATATTAGATGGAAGTTCTACCCTGGTCTGTCACCATTAACTTGAAATGCTGTTACCAACAATGCCACTTCCCTGTTAGGCTTCGCAGTTGCTGCTAGGCTGTGTTTTAAGGATGCAAAGGCATACAGTTAAACACAGAAATAGACTACGTTCAGCGTTGTATCCCACCTATTCCCAATTGTAATGCATTAGTATTTTTTTAAACATCATCTTCCAGTAACAAAACAAACAAAAAACACCTTGCCTTTATTCCCTAATCATATAATAGATAGCCTGTAAAGTGGAAATTCTGTATTTCATTTTTAAGTGTGTTTTTAATGCATCTTTCCCTTGTCTTCTGGCCTAGTTCAGCAAAATTTTAGTGTTTTGATTTTTTTTCTGCATTTTGCCATAGAAAATTGGAATGCTGACTTAAGATACACTTGTATTATGAAGGACATTAACCACACTAAAATTAATGACCCAGCTAGTGCTGTGACTTCAGTCGTCTTATGTACTACACTTGCTCCCTGCAGTGTTGCAGCTTTTATGAGAGTTCAAAATACATGACAGATACAGGAGCTATATTCAGTTTACTTTGTATTCATGCAAACATAGCTTATATTCAGCTATTTTCAGCTTAATTCAGAGTTGGTAAAATTTGTACGTGCACAGAGATCCTTGCAAAAGTCAATGCAGACCCTTTTTTTTCTTCTTCTGCCAGACTCTGAAAGACTTGTGAGTATTGAATATCATCTAACTGTAAATTATTTTGCTTTGTTTCAGCTCCACCTCCACCACCACCATGCAGAGGAGGACCCCCGCCACCTCCACCACCACCTCCCCATAGTTCAGGCCCCCCTCCTCCCCCGGCCAGAGGCCGAGGGGCGCCACCTCCACCTCCCTCAAGAGCTCCAACAGCAGCACCTCCACCCCCACCTCCATCTAGACCAGGTGCAGCAGTGCCCCCACCTCCTCCCAACAGGATGTATCCACCTCCACCACCAGTGCATTCATCATCTGCACCATCAGGCCCTCCTCCACCACCGCCACCACCAAGTGGGTCGTCTGCTCCCCCACCACCGCCGCCTCCTCCACCTCCTCCCGGTCCTCCCCCGCCACCCGGCCTTCCTTCAGAGGTCGATCACCAGCTTCCAGTTCCTGCAGGAAACAAAGCAGCACTCTTAGATCAAATCAGAGAAGGAGCCCAGTTAAAGAAAGTAGAACAGAACAGTCGGCCAGTGTCCTGCTCAGGAAGAGATGCGTTGTTAGACCAGATACGACAGGGTATACAGCTGAAATCTGTGAGTAAAACTTTCTCATCTAAGTCCCTTGGCACTTGCAAATGGCTGCAGTACTCCAAAATCAATAGTAACTTGTGACTGTGTTTTGGGCTCTATCATAATTCATTGAGTTTTTGAAATCATACTCTAAACAATACTATTGGAAAAATGTTTAGTACATGTACTCACAATGGATGAGTATTGATGCATGAAATTACTCTTGTCTCAAAATCATTTCTCACTTTTCAGTCAAGCTTTAAGCATATACCCTACAGTAATGATACCACAGTATCACATCTGTGAAGAACTTTTGCAAGAACTACCATGAAAGATTGCTGATGTCATGAATGCTTCAGTAAAATCTTCTAAACAACCACAGGGGATGAGTTCAGCAGTATTGGTACTTGAAGGCAGAAGGTAGAATTACTTACTTTTTAGAAAGTTCATCTAGAATATGGACTAACTAAAGTTGTATTATATGGCACAACAGAATAGTTCAGCTTTATTATAAGTAAAAGCTTAGCTTGGGCTAAGAAACTGTAGTTTCACTCTTCCTTCTGGCTGAACATAAACTCATCAATTTTATAAAGAGGTTTTTCTAGAAATACATGTTCTGTTTTTCTAATTGCATCATCCTAACATAACTTTTTTTTTTTTTTTTCCCAAGGTATCTGATGGCCAGGAGAGTGCACCACCTACACCTGCACCCACCTCAGGAATTGTGGGTGCACTAATGGAAGTTATGCAGAAAAGGAGCAAAGCCATTCATTCTTCAGGTAAGCCTGATGAAATTTTTCTGATCTCAAGGCATCAGATTTTCAAGTGTTAACATTTCTATTGACATAAAATGCTGGGGGAAAAAGCATGGATTTCAGCATATAGTCAAATACAGAATGCTCTAGGCAAATCTCTAGTGATGATTCAAGTGGGTGCTTCGTGCCACTTTGAATTACTGATGTATAGTAGCTTGCAGCGATAATGAATTTAAAATCATAGAATCATAGAATCATAGAATATCCTGAGTTGGAAGGGACCCTTAAGGATCATCAAGGAAAATCACTAATCAAGGCTAGTATCCTTTACAAAAAGTTTTTACAACTTATTTTGTCCATAAGATATATGCTGATTTTTTTTCTCTCAAAATGTTTTGAAGAGAAGAGTTTTAATGCTCTGCTTCTAGAAGCCAGGGCTCTTGCTGAGATTCGTGCACTTAAAACTGTGGCTTCCAAGTGTGCTTTGGATGCCACCTGCTGGATAACAAACAGAATAACTAGTGTTACTTGACAAGTCCCATCCTAGTACTGAACTGCTTCGTCAGTCTTGGAGTGCTTGGAAAAAGTAAGGATGGAAAATTTATGTCTCTCCTTGTAACACCAGCTTAAAAAATAAAATAGATGCAGTGCAGTAGCCATAGTGCAGCTGTTGAGTTACACCTCTTCTGCTTTGGTAGATTGTTTTTTCTTCCAAAGCTTACATTAGTATCAGACCTTCATTTGCAGTCTGCAGACCATTTGACTATTAAACACAGTTTGATTTGTGTCTGTATGTGGTAATCTCCATTTATGGTGCTTTATATAAATTAAACATTGGAAACATGCTAAATACACCATATTCTGGTGGGGGGAATGCTCTTGCCTAACAAATGAGTAGTTTATATGTATCGTAATTTAAAAGTTGTAGCATGCTAAAATTAAAAACAGTGGAAGGCTGGATAAAGTTAACAACAAAATTGATGTTAAAGTTGATGTGCACTGTGCCATTTACAATATTGCAGTAACCACAGCAGTCTTTAGCTCACAAAAATATTTTTATCTGCTTGTACAGTAAACAGAAATCCTGTTAGAGAAGAAACATGGGGAAACAGTTCTTATGTTTTAGAAATTAATCTATCTTAAGTTTAAAATTCAATCTGGAACAAGCTGGCCTTTCTCACATCTCACATTCTCTAAAAAAAAAAAAGTAATAGAGTATGACATGAGAATTTGATTATTTCTCTCAGTAGAAAACAAGATAAAAATTTCCTACCTGGGGAAGGGAATGAGAAAGGAAACATGTAATTTTCAACCAGTATCAATCTAAACTGAACATCATGTCTAGCAATCTTAAAATATAATATTACCAGGTGTCTTGTCCTGACCTCCTTCAGCTGATTGTTCTTTTTCAGAATGTTGTGGACAAAATTGGTTGCACTTTTGTCATATTAATTTGGAGCATGCAATGACTTGCTTTTCCTGTTTTTTAGATGAAGATGAGGATGAAGATGATGAAGAAGACTTTGAAGATGACGACGAATGGGATGATTGATCATATATTATATTATATATATATATTTTTTAAGGTGAATGATATACTAAACACTACTTTCTGTCTATGGATTCTGTAAAATTATCATGTAAATGTTCTACCAATTTGCTGTATATTTTTGTTGCCTTTTGCTTTTTTATTAATCTGTGCAATACCTCATTTAATCTGTAAAGGTTTGTCATAATCCTCTACAAAGCTACTCCCTGTTAATGTGTGCAAGTTTACACCTGGATGATCATGTACATGTGAATACTTTCCATTCCATCAATAAGGGAGTTTAAATGTAATATGTGAGACTGACGAAAACCTTAATGTAATTTAGTTATAATGCAAGAAGGAAAACACTATTTTCATACCCTACTTTTTCTGTATCTAAATTTTCTTATTAAAACCTAGTATAGCACTATGTTCTTTAAGTGATGCAGCTCTTAGTTTATTTAGCCCCTTCATTTCAAATGCAGTGCTACATGAATGTTGAGGCTGGTTTATACTATTGCATGGTTTCAGATACATCACAACATTGCAGTTCAAATCTTAGCAGTATGCTTTATGTAAAACAAAATCACTACAGAAATACACAGCTAGTTGTGAAGATTACCTTGCCCTAACTGTAGCAATACTGACTGCTATCGAACAGCAGTAGTAATTGAATACTGTAATTAGGGAACTCTCTATCTGAGGTTAAACAGGGTGGCTTTACGTTGTAAGTGATAAAGGCATATTTGATGCAGACCAGTTCAGTCCTTTTTTTTGTTTTTTTTTTTCCCAACTCCTGTCTTTCAGAATGAAGAAATGTAAATTACTGGGGGCTATACTGGAGACTGGCAATTGCTACAGTTTGATTTATTTTTTAAATCATTTTTATGTGGTTTTCAGGCTGAAGGGCTGCGTTTAATGCTTGCTTCAATAATGTTTAATTACTTTTTTAAAAATTTATAGGGCATTGGTGTACTAATAAAGTAAACATAAGTGGGATTACTTTGCAGTCTTTGCGTTATGGTACATAACAAATGCTAAAGCACCAATCCTACATCCAAGAAGTTGGAAAGCCATTAACTCACAATGTACAGTTTGACTATGTACTGAACTCTATGGCAATATTCTGTTTTCATACGTTGGCTTTAAGACCAAGGGTTGTGATGAAGATCAAGAACCCTATTCACAAGAGTACTATTTGAATAAGTGGACAGAAAATGGGATTCTCATTTCACAGCTCACACGTTTATATGTTGTACTTTATAGTGCAGTAAACCTTGGCATATCTGCCTATTACAAAATACTAAGCTGTGCTGTGCAGGTATTTAATATCTGCAGCATAAATTACTGTACTTACTGTAATTTTCAGGTAGAAAATCTTTCTAAAAACACTATCTGACACAGAATGTTTAGTTAAGTCAGTCATATTTGGAGCATAGTTAATGCATAGTGTCCTGGGTCATGGACTGTAGTCAAGGTATCAAACTCAATTTAAGTTATCGGAATTGTATTGACTGAAACCCAGTGATGACCTGATCTTGACAGGCTGGACCTGCATGATACGGCTTGGATTTCTAACCCAGTTATAACCTAGTCTTTAGCAAATTAATTTAGTTATGTGAGAAGAAAGGAAAGTTGCTGAAAAGTAGTGGGAGGGGTAAGGTTGTAGTTAAATTTTTCAGAAGAGGCTAACTTCCTTCCGAGAGTAATTTAAGCACATAACACTAGGAAAAACTATTTCAAAGTGATGTAATTTCCTTGCGGTAACTCTCTTATTGCACTCTGCTGCTGGAAACACTTCCTATAAGCTTTGCTGCTGTAATGGCTTGAGCATTGGATCAAGTGCAAGTGCAGCCAGGGATAGCTAATGGCAGTGGAGTTAAGAACTCGTGTAGAAGGAAAATATTTGTATGGCTTTCATATAAGTTCTGGTACTGCTCCCTCTTTTTTATTGCATATAGGGCATTTTAAAATTAAGCAGATGAGGCCTAGAGGTTTTCCTAACATGCTACTTACTAGATATGTTTAGCTGTTATGTTCCCAGAGTTGGAGTTTCTGTAATGTAGTTAATAATTAAGCATCACAGTTCATTAATCAAATTTCTGTTCCAGGTTTTGGGAGCTCTGAAGTTACGTTGTTGAGTAAAACTTTAATTTGTAGATAACGGCCAAAGAAAGCTTCTGGTTTTTCATTTCCTTTTTCTTCATGCAAAAGTACACTCATATTCTGTGGTGTCCAGTTTAATATTTACTTTAAAATAGTGTATGTACATGATAAATTTCGGGCATAAAGACTGCAATGGCAGTTAAGTTAGTCATAACTGCATGCTTCAGCACTCCGCCACTTGCACTACGAGCAGAAGATAGCATTTCATGATACTGGTGCATTGTTGCTAAACATTGTAATGAAGGCCTCTCGTATATTCTGGTTAAATGACTGTCCAGATAGCCTTAGCAATTAACAAACTAGCATGAGGCTTTTGTATTTCAACACTCTATGTGCATAGACAATATCAGCTAGCCACTTGTACGTATGAAATCCGTAAGAACTTCTCAATCATTCAGTTTTCCATTTATCAAACTGAAATTTTTAGTATGTGAATTTTTGAAATGTACAGTGAATAGGATGTTGCACTGGTGGCAATTCATCATGGAGCATAATAAAATTAATTTGACCCAACTAGTGTAAAACTGTGTGGTTTTTAAGTGCTAATTGTGGCGCAGCTTTTAAAATAGATGTACATCTTGCTTACATGCTTCAAAAGTCATTTTGGTTGCAAAGCCAAGTTCACAAAGCAGTAAATAGCGACTGTCAAATCACAGCGGTTTTGATGTCTGGAAAGTTGGATTGTGCTAGTGAATAAACACAATGAGTAAGAATGTGACACCCCGTGCTCCTGGCACATCTGACAGCTGCTCAGCAGCTTCTCTGGAAACAGCTACTGCTGCAGGCAAGTGCAATAATACAGCAACATTTCAAGGTCAAACAAACAGGGCTTCATTAATCCAGAATGAATACTAACTAGTTAACTCTTTGCAATGAATGCTGCGACTTAGGAGGTTTTTACAGAGGTGAATCCTTGTCTTGTATGCTGCAGTGCTTGGGCAGCATAGGATGCTTCAGCCTGGTTTCCTCTAAAGCACCCGAAGAGTCTGGCATTTTGAATTTTTATCTGGTGTCTGCTTTCTTCTGAAGCGTATTACTGCTCTGATGTGTAGGCCGTAAGTGGAAGACAAAGTTGAAATTGTTCCTTAGAGGGTGTGCTGATTAAGTATATAAAATTCTCTCTGCTCCATGAACAGAAGCTTAAAAAATGTGTTTGCAGAGCTTTTTTTCTTATTTTTTTTATTTGACCATGGTTACTTTACCAAGCAAGATGTATGTAAAGAGGAAAAAGGAGATGTTCTTTTGTTTATGAGACTTACTGATCCATTGCAACAGCCTCTATCTAATCATTAGAGGAATTCCTGGTCTAATTAAAGCTCCTGAAGCTCAAGTACAGTGATAAGCAGCTTTATTTATAGTGTAAATGGGTTAGGGAAGCTTAGAAGATACTAAACGAGTCTCAAGGGCCAGTGCTATCCTCTAGCACAGCAGTAGGGACGCCTGTTGCTCTGTATTCGTTCAATGCCTGAGGTTTTCTTGTGAGCAGAAAAGAGACAGGGCAATGTAAATTGAAACAGAAGCTGTGGAGGTTTAGTGAGCAGATTTGGGACTGGTTCTGGGTGACACCAGCCCAACCCTGTTCCCTAAAGTGGTGTTAAAAGCGTGAGGGTGTCTGCACAGTTAGAGGGGAGATTTTATATCTACAACACGTCTATTTTGTGCTTGAAGAAATAAACTGTTAGTTTGTAATCACCGGTTTAAAAGGGTGAACGTGTAGAAGAGAGAAATAGAATAATTGCATCACTATTGAAATATAATTTTTTTTTTTTTTGATAAATTTTATTTTGTGCTGGATTTTACAGTACTTGCAGAGCAACCTGCTCAGATGAGCCAGAATAGTGATGTATCAGTTATTCAAGTTTTTATTCTAGTGTGGTTTTAGATAATGCCTGCAGGACTTGCCCATCTTTAAACAGCTTAATGTGTACCTGCAATGGAGAATCTTGATTATTTTGCATTTATTGTGTTCTCTGTTAGTACTGACAAACACAGACTGTTTTGCTAGAGCTCTGATAAGATTTTAGGGTCTTTTTGGAGCAAACTTCTTCAGCCATTACTTCGGTTTGTATTTCTCCCTCCCTGAATGTTAATTGTCCCTTCTGAGTTTTGCTATTCAAGCAGTATGAATGTTATACTTGATACTTCAGGATTGGTGGTATGTAAGGTTTTCTGAGAAAAACCTTCAGAAGCTATAAAAAACAGAGGAAGTTCTAAAAAAACAATAACCAATGTTATGTTTTTGTATGCCCCAGCCGGGGGACAGAATAGTATCTGGAGTTTAACACTTGGGAATAAGAAATACAATGCTTGTATCATATATCAGACACAAAGTATTTGCTTAAGTGCCATCAGCAAGCACTCATAACCAGCAGTTGACTCTTCCAAATGTTGATGCCAAAACCCTGGCAACTACCAGAGCAGCTGAGCTGGATTTGGAGCCCTCTGTTGCAAGGTGGGGCTATCCTGGATGTTCAGGGTACTGGGTACACAAACTGCTCAGAAGCTTGTGTCTTTTTCTCAGCCCCCACCTCGTTTTTACTGGATGCTACCATACAATTAACACCCTGATCCTTACAGAATGGATTACTGAAACTTACCTGCTGCCCCCAAGATGAATAAGAGTACTTCAGGAGAGCAAGCAAACCACTCTTGTACCAGTTACGTTAAACAGTGGGTGGGCCCAGGTTTGGTATTTTTAACTATGCTAATAGTGGATTATCAGGTACAAAAACAAATAGCAAGGTCTTTGTATCAAAATTGGTGTCCAGATCACATAAAAGAGAAACTACAGACAGTGATACTGCTGTTGGGTATGTTTTTGAAATGGGCATGCTATTGATTAGTACCCAGCATCACATCCAAGCCCTTTCTATGCAACATGTTGCCCTTTTCATATGTGAATCAATATAATTCTGGGACAACAAGTGTAGTAAATGGTACTTGGACAGTTTTGTTTCTCCACCATGCCTACATTTTGCCAAACAAATAATATGTTTTAGACATATTTCCAGATGACCTTTCCAACACTTGTGTCTGAAAGGCAGACATACTGTGGTTTAGAGAGGGAGCTACTGATTTTCTTGGCAGGAGGTCTCCCTGCAGACTCCGTGTTCTTAGAAAAGTATTTGAATATAGCACATTACGTTGGTGATGTGTTCCTCAGCCAGACGACCTGTCACATGTGGGTTACTGCTTATGGAGAGAACAGTTCTTATGATTTTATTATTTATAATTTACTGTGGTTCTTTATGAATTACCCCAGTTCTAATGCAGGTTATCAGATAAAGCAGAATTCTTACCCGGCGAGGAAGAAAGGAAAGTTACTAACAGAATTAAGTCCTCAGGAAGATGCTTGGGAAGCAGGCACATCCCTACTGGGATTAGTGGCTAAAACTGAGATAAATACATACCAAGAGTGTTCAGAGATCTGAAAAAAAAATAAAAAGGAAAAAAAATAAGTTGACTACAACTCTGCAGAAGGAACAATAGAGTCCAGCAGAGCAAGACAAAGAAAACCATTGTACAAAATCATTCTGTAGTGCTTAAAATGATTTCTTTTATGCTATAATGTTCTCTCTGCTGCCTTGCAGAAGCTGGGATGGTTTTCTGTCTCTTGCTAAGCAAATGACTTACCCAGATAATTTAAGTATCTTTTTCTTACAGATACGCTGTCGTATCTCAGCCCTCACTACTCAGGCATTCTGGTCTTCACTACAAACATCTTACTCCTGAGCATCTCTCCAAACTTCACCTCCAAGATAGCAGTACACTTGCCTGAAAAATACTGTCAGCCGCCTCCGCAGCATGCGGGTGCAACTGTATACATGAGCTGTTTCAAAGTGAACAGAAGTTCTGCTGTGGACATCTCATGGGTTAAAAATGGTCTTATCTATGTATTTTCTGAAGGATGCTCAGAGGTTTTCAATGACCAGTACAAAGAGAGCTCTGTGTTTGATTGCTGTAATGGGTAGCTTGAGAGATGGGTGGCTGGTAAAAGGGCAGCTGTAATCCAAGCTGTATTTTTTGAGGATTCAACCCAACATACATCTCCGCAGGTACAGAAAGCAAAATGAGCAATTATTGCTCTTTCTATGCCTTCTTTCTGTGCACATAGCCTGGTTCATCATGTATGCTGACTCTCCGGGCTGCAGAGCTCAGGAAATCACAGGGACCATGGGCAGTGACTGGCCAAGGCAGTGACCACTTCTGTGCCAGGAATCTGCCTCCTCAATCTGCCTGTCCAGTCCAGAGGTGATACCTGGATCTCAGATCAGTTTAGAGCAGTATTCCTCTTACTTCACACCACAGATGCTAGCTAACCAAGAAATCTTCAGTTACGCTGTGGTGCAGAGGATTTAGTGAGACCTGTGTATTCGGTCAACTTGAATCACTGCATTGTTACCTGCAGACATAAGGGGTCTGCCTCCTGAAGGGCTGTAGCTGTGGCCCCCTGGCTGGAATCAAATGCTGAGCTAGTTGAAGTTGTTAGACACATTCCTTGTGTTTCCACTGTCAGAACAGCCTTTCTTGAAAACCTGAAATGAAGGAGAATGGGTAAGTAGGGTACAATACGAGATCATTATAGACCTTCATAGTTCCTGACCATCCGACGCAACCAGACTCCTTTAAACCCCCCCTGCATCCTTCCCCAGACTGTTTTCAGCACTAAGCCTCCTGCCTTCGGCTCGCTCCTCACGTGTCCTCTCTCTGCACAGACAGAAGCGCTTGGTCTAACTTCAAGCAGGTCATCTCTTGGTGCTCTTTCAGAGGCGAATCCAAAGAGCAGTGCCCACCATGGAATACTCTTGGCAAGGGACAGCAGAGTGTACAGAAGCCTGTAAGGAGCACCGTGGGGGCCGTGTCCCTGTACAGCAGGCCCCACAGCTCAGATTCAGAAGCGCTACAGCGTGTTTTGGAGGAAGAATGATCTGTGGTTTATGGTGTTGGCTATGAATTCAAGATTTGGCTGCATTATTCCTCAGAAACAGGTGATGTTTTACTGGGGAAGCAGGGTGAGATTAATCCCACAATAGGCACCCACACTGATCCCACTTGGTCACCCTTCAGACACTGATCACAATAACTAGTGTCCACTGACCATAGGATGTAGACACCCACTGAGCAGGTGTGTATGCTTTAGACACTTAGATGTAGGAGTCTTACCTGAAGCCAAATCTCTCCCCAGCTTGTTCTGTGCCTCAGTAACCCACCTGCATAATGGTGGTAACAGCAGGCCGAGGTTAATGCAGATAAATGCGTACCACAGAGTGGCTGAAGTTGGAGGGCATCGTGGAGGTCATCTGGTCCATCCCCCTGCTCAAGCAGGGCAATTACAGACCAAGGGACTGCAACCCAAAGATGCTAAGTTTAGTTATCTTGATTCCCAGGATGAAAATACTGGGTAAGTTTTTATTATTATTTCTATTAGGCCTGATTTTCAGAAGTGGCAGATTAGGTTGTACTCTTGTGTTGCCTTGGCCTAAAGCGTGCTTTTGAATTAATTCTCTTGTGTGATCAGAATGCAGTTCCCCACGGGTTCCGTTTTAATAAACTACCTACAGAAGATGTGACCTGCAAACAGTATTTGGGACTTGGAGCTGCAGAGCAGCTGCTAATCCTGTGGTTTACAAGCGACATGTCCTCCCCGAGTTCAGCAGCACATCCCATTGCAGCAGGAGGACCTCGCTCTGATGGATGGGGTCAGCAGCTTAACTGATCCTGAACACCGAGTGCTCCCTGGGGCAAGGTGCCTGCCTTCGTACGCCCCGCAGCAGCTCTTCCCCTATCGTATGGCCACACAGCTCTGCCTGTGTAGTGCAGCGGACTTCACTGCTGATCGGCCACGAGCAGTCACATTTCTTCCTAAAGATGCAACGAACATTAATTTTGCAGGTGTAAATTGTTATAAAATCACTGGGATCAGTCGCTATTCTGAATTCCTGCATGTTTGCGAGATCAAGGGGTGCAACAGTGCAATTGCCACACTTTTAGAAAGCTGAGGGACCTCGGAAGATTTTAAGCATAGAAGGCATTCTGTTTATGGCCTGGATTTATTGCAGCTCTGCGTGTGCTGGCTCCTGTTGGTTTCGTCTTACTGCCTCGTCTGCCTCTATCATCTTGGTTTGAAAGGGGCCATCCTGTTTTCATCAGGGTGCACATTAAAGCTCTGACTTTATTTGAGGAAAGGCAGCCAATAGCTTTGAAGTGTGTGATAATATTTTTGCTGCAGAGTGACAGTCACACTCTGGACGCCCCAGCCTCTCACACCATCATGGGACATTAGGAGAAACTGTCTCTGGATGTGGCTAAAATCAGATTGATTTATTTTTCTCTTTTAAATTTTATTTTTACTGCTTTTACTAAATTAAATACTGCAGCCACGTGGTAACAACATCAGCTCCTTATTTCAGCTGAGGGATGTGATCCACACTTGCTTCAAACTGTTGCACTTGCTGTATATTTTGAGATCCTAACCAAGAATTTATTAATCTTTCTGCATAATTTTCAGTGAACAGCTGCACTCTCAACTCAGAGACAGAGAGGTCTTCCAAGAAACGCAAAGGCAAACGTAGCTCTTTGAATCTGACCTCCTGTTTTTATTACTATGAAGACAGTTGGGTTCTAATTTAATAGCATCTATATTGCAGCATTAAAGAAGGAAAAAAGTAACAAAAACATTGTGTTTTGTTTTGCTAATTTGACCAAGACTGGCAAAATGTTTCTGCCCAAGGCAACTTCTGAAGGTCTTGCTCAGCAGAAACTCAGACACATAGTAACTCCAAAGTTTTTCACTCAGTTTAAATATTTGTTACTCTGTGCACATGTTCTTACAGCATCTTGTTCAGGTCCTCCAAACATTTTTCTAATGCTAACCAGATTGGGTGATGAGGTTCTTTAAAGGTCCAGTCAATAAAATGTTACTGCTCAAGTTCCAAATTGGATTTCACCAAGGCTTTTACAGAAGTTTGTGATAGAGGTACACCTCCTGTCTATTACTCCTTATTGCCAGCATTATATTTTATTCAGTCATGAAATCTTTCCACCATGCCACATTTAGAAGTAATAAACTGGAGTGAAATCCTGGTATGGAATCAATCAGTTAAATTGTTGGCATGTTCTGGGAATAGTCAGGATGGGGGGTTGCAGCAAGAAACACGGTGGTGTAGCACATTTGCTAGCAATAACCTCAGTCTCAGAGAATAATATGTGTTTAATTGGTGTGATACTTCAGAAACCAGCATGGTGAGGAATGGAGATACCAGGTTGTGGAGAGTGTGAGTTATTATCTGTACTGAGCAGCTCTCATGCATCATAGCTACCTGCTGAGGCCACATTGTATGAGGTTGTCTTTGTATTTCATCCCTGGTTCCTCTTAAACATATGCTGTTTTAGAGGTAAGCAAACCAGGTGTGCAAAATACAAAGTTACATTGGCCATGGGAGCATCTGAAGCAATCTGCACAGTATGACCAAAGCCCCAAAACATCTCTAGGGCACACGAGCTTTGCCAGAATTCATAGGCCAGAAACAAATATTGGAATAGTAGGCTTGAGAAGGGATTTGTCAGGCTATCTGAGGCAGCGACCCGTTCCACAGAAAGATATCAGCGTGTACAAGAATATATGAAGAGATCCACAAGTTCATATTACAGTCTTGGCAATTCTCGCAAACTGCAAAACATTTGGCCATCTGTAACTGGCAGTTTAGAGGCTAAAGTTCGAGGAAGGACAGGCCCCGGTAGTACTGGACAAGTCCTTTGAAACAAAAAGGCTGATCAGTGCTCTCAGACCCATGGTCTGATTTTTGGGTGGTCCTGGGTGGAGCCAGGACTTGGATTCGATGATCCTTGTGGGTCCCTTCCAAGGTGGGATATTCTATGAATCAGTAATTTGATGATTCTAATCCACTTGGAGAGAGGGTTAAATATTTTATCAGCTCGGAAAGAGGCTGATTTGGAAACCAGATGTTTAAACATCCATTGAAATACAAAGAAATGAAGTCCTGGAGTGTGTTTTGGGCAGTTCCTGGCATGGGAGTCCCAACACAGAAACAGCAAGCAAGACCTGGATGGTCAGGCTGCTTCTCTCACTCTAATGAGAAATTCCACCCTTGATGAATTGGTTCTTTCCTGAGACAACAGCCACCAGTGACTTCATTATCACTATATCCCAGGCATCACTACTAGCATCAACACAATGGGACAATGCCTGAAAACTGATGGACAAGGTGAGAGGTGGGGAGAGAAAGCTTGGGTTACTCAGACGTGTAGATCTGGTAACAACTCCACATCCCCAGGTGCTCACCATCACGTCTCTTCTGCTGCTGCTGCCTGAGTACGCTGGCTGGGAGTACATCTGAGGGGCTGCGGAGTGGCACACTGCAGGGGGAATAGTTGGCTGCTTCACAGTTAAGCTGTGATTCATTAGCTGTGGTCTTGGTTAGATCACAGCTGCTTAACATGTGCAATGAGCTGTGGCTCTGTTAGATTTGAATGAATGAATGTCAAAGGGCCTTGTGTCTGAAAGCACTGTCCAAATGCTTCTTGAACGCCAGCAGCTTGGTGCTATGACCACTGCCCTGGTGGGCCTGTCCCAGTGCCCGACCACCCTCTGGGTGCAGAACCTTTCCTTAACCCCCAGCCTGACCCTCCCCTGTCCCAGCTCCATGCCGTTCCCTTGGGTCCTGTCGCTGTCCCCAGAGAGCAGAGCTCAGCGCCTGCCCCTCCGCTCCCCTCGGGAGGGAGCTGCAGGCCGCCATGAGGCCTCCCCTCAGCCTGCTCTGCTCTGGGCTGAGCAAACCAAGGGACCTCAGCAGCTCCTCATACGTCTTCCCCTCTAGACCCTTCACCATCTTTGTAGTCCTCCTTGGGAGACTCTTTTACATAAAACTATTGTTTTATGCTCTTCTTATACTGTGGTGCCCAGAACTACACACAGTGCTCAAGGTGAGGCTGCACAGAGCAGAGCAGGACAATCCCTTCCCTCACCCAGCAGTGCTGGGCCTGATGCACCCCAGGGTACAGCTGGCCCTCCTGGCTGCCAGGGCACACTGCTGGCTCATGGGCAACTTGCCTTCAAACAGGACCCCCAGATCCCTTTCTCTGGGGCTGCTCTGCAGCCTCTTGTTCCCCAGTCTGTACTTATACCCAGGTGTAATGAGGCCATGCATTGCCATTCTGAATTATCCATTTTAAATGGTTCTATGTGTCCAGTGCAAATGGTACAATAAATAATGGGTTTAACTTTCCAAACAAGAAGACTAAGCACTAAAGAAAACTTTCCGGTGATAAATATAATGGAGGATTGTTTAGGGACAGATTGTTTAGGGGCACTAGGATTTCAATCTACAGAGTGTTTTTAATGATTGAATTATGTTTGGTCTCTTCTTGGAGCAATGGCAGCTCTGGAAACACTTTCTAGAACTAACTTGTGTGTTTTGCAGAGATACGGAACTAGCACAACTTGCTTAATGCCCTTGAGACACGCTGTGTCTGATAGCAGTGAGCCAGTGGAGAGGGATTAGAGCCCAGGATTGTCTGACACCCAGCTGTGAGCTCAGTTCTCCATGTGATCCATGGGCTTCATCTCAGTGGGAATTCGAGAGCAGGAGCCAGCGGCATGGCAGGGTGATGCAGGCTGCTCAGCTGTGCCGGGCTGTCAACATCCACAGCTCTGTTGTCACAAGGGTCACAAAGAGCCTAGGGTACAGGTCCAGAACAACTTAGGCCATGCTAAAGGCATGATGCCCAGACACCATCCTCCCTCTGTTCCTGGCCAGAGATTCTCCTTACCTCCCTGCACCAGCAATACAGCACGAAGCCTGTAGGGAGAGATCTGTGGAAACAACCAGCAGAACAGTGTTCCATTTTTTTTTTTTTTTTTACTTTGTTTGTTTGTTTGTTTGTTTTGCCAGGTTAGTTTTGTGGTGGTTCAGCTCACCTAATGCACAGCCAGGCAGGCAAACGGGGTAACAGGGCCACCACAGTGCTGATTCAGAACTGCAAAATTCTCCTGGGGCTGCTCTGCCTCGTACTGCACCTAAAATCCAACAGTTAGGATGTTTGCAGTGACTGGAACTTAGACTATTTTTGATCACTGTACAGAAACTGAAGTTGGGATTATGAATAATTAGACAGAAGATAACCCTCTAATGAGGTGCAGTTTACGTGAAATGAAGTCTACAGTGCCCACTGGAGACAACCTGGAGCTGAGTGAAAGTCAAGTAACATTGCCCAGCAAGGCACTCAAACCTGTGTGATAAACCCAGAAAAGGCAGAAAAATTTGCACCAGCTGAGTGCTGCCTGTGCAATCACACAGCTTTTGGACCATGATGGGTATCTGTCTGACTGGCTTACAGTATGGGCAGCACTGGTTTGTATCTGCCTGCCCTGTACAGCCAAGACCAAACCACTGTGGTAATTAAAGATGAAAATGAAAAGTTGGAGATTGGCGGAAGTGTTCAAGAGCATTTGAAACATGAGCACCGTTGCCTTCCTGCTTGTTTGTGAAACAGAGGAACACATGCATGTATCACAAACCTAGAGAGCAGTAAACTGAGACCTAGTGAAAGAAGTGACCCGACTTTGTGTACACATAAACACTTCCTTCAGGTGCCTGTGAAATTCACTGCTAGACGTGTAGCTCATTTACAGCCCTGAAGAACATTCATGAGTATGTTAATGAACAAAATAAAGCTATAGCTCTAGATGTTTCTCAGAAAAAGCCCTGGAAATTAAAACCCAAGAAATATTTAACACTTTACAGGTGGATTGACAGAATACTCTCATGAGAATTTCATAATGGGTGTAGAAGGGAAGAATTTCTTGTCTATGGAATTGAAACTTCAGATATCTTCTGCACAATAAATGTAGCCTGATTAAGTTCCTTCCTATGAGCCACAAGGAAGCTACTCTTCGTGAATCTTGTGAAATGATCTCCTAGGCCTCTCCTGGGAAACAGCCCCGGTGTGTTTTCCTCAGGGTGGATAAACAATTCTTTCTGTCCTCTCAGGTCCCTGTATACTTGTTTATTAGGTGGCTAAATCACAGAAATTGCATGTCTTCCTTTTGATGGCATTCTTGTACAGCTGCATCAACCTTGAGGTTCCTATCCTCATGGCTTGCTTCACCTTCATTTACAAAACTTACTGTGCTTTGTCCTGGGCTGTGTTTCTCTGACAGTTTAGAATTACACTGACACTAATCATATACACTCAGTTATTCAGACAAACAACTCCCATTAGCAATAACAATAGCAATAACAATAATAATAATGTCTTATACCTCCTGATACATGAAGATTTTGGAGTGCATTTGAGTTGGTGTGAGCATGACCTTGCAAGACCATGAGGCGAATCAGTATTGATATCTCCAAGGCAAAGTAGAGGCACAAGAAATTAAGCGATTTACCTGAGAGTACACAAATAGCAGAAGTCAATCCCAGGACATAATCGTCAGTCTGGGCTTTGAGATACATGTTCTGGCTGTTACTAAAGACCCACTGAAAATTTTTACTTTGACATTTTTTTTAAGATAAGTAAGTTTACTTTTGTTAAACTTCTGTAGAAAAATATTTACGTCTACCATTAAAAAAGCTTTTTAAAATTCATATTAACTTTAAACTGAAAAAGTAAAATGTTACAGATAGAAATAAATACACCCGACAAGCAGACTGTTGCCATGGCTTTTAAAAAGGGCAGAATTTTTCTGTGTTTCTATTTTTTGTTTTGATTATCCTTCCTTTCTGGTAACAACAGACATGGAGGAGGCTGACAACTTCTTTGCCTTAGTCTTCAGTGCCAGTCAGGCTTCCCACATCTCTACAGTCCCTGAACCTCTAGGCAGAGGCTGGAGGAGCAAAGACCCTCCCACTGTAAGTAAAGAGCAGGTTCTAAAACATCTGATGAAACTGAACAGGTTCAAGTCTATGGGGCCCAAAGACATGCATCCTTGAATCCTGAGGGAACTGGCTGATGGAGTTGCCAAGCCTTTCTCCATCATAGTGGGATTGAGTGCACCGTCGGCAAATTTGCAGATGACACCAAGCTGATTGGTGCCACGGAAGGAAGGGATGCCATCCAAAGGGATCTGGAAGAGCTTGAGAAGTTGGTCCACATGAACCTAATGATGTTCAATGAGTCCAAGTGCAAGATGCTGCACCTGAGTCAGGGCAATCCCAGACATGAGCACAGACTGGAAGAAAAACTCATTGGGAGCAGCTCTTCTGAGAAGGACTTGGCAGTTCTGGTCGAAAAAAAGCTCAACATGAGCTTGCAGCCCAGAAGGCCAATGGCATCCTGAGCTGCATCGACAGAGATGTAGCCAACAGGTGATTGTCCCTCTCTGCTCTGCCTTTTGAGGCCTCACTTGGAGTGCTGTGTCCAGGTCTGGGGCCCCCAGCACAAGAAGGACATGGGGCTCTTAAAGGCAGTCCAGAGGAGGGCCACAAAGTTGGTAAGAAGGCTGGCTGGAGCAGCTCTTCTATGAAGAAAGACTGAGAGAGCTGGGGTTGTTCAGTCTGGAGAAAAGAAGAAGGTTCTGGGGAGACCTCATTGTACCTTTCAGTACTTAAATGGGGCTTACAAGAAAGAAGAACAACTTTTTATTCAGGCAGATAGTGATAGGACAAAGGGGGAATGGTTCTAAAATAAAAGAGGGGAGATGGAGATTAGATGTTAGGAGGAAATTCTTCCCTCAGAGGGTGGTGAGGCGCTGGGACAGCTTGCCTGGAGAAGTTGTGGATGCCCCATCCCTTGAGGTGTTCAAAGCCAGGTTGCAATGGCCCCAGGCAACCTGATCTTGTGGATGGCATCCCTGCCCACGGCAGGGGGTTAGGAAGTAAATGACCTTAAGGTCCCCTCCAACCCAAGCCATTCTGTGATTTTTCACGCAGAACAGTTAAATCTGAGCTTGATGATGCACCAACTGATGCAGCTGGTTGGTAATGTTTGATGATTTGTGATGTTTGCCCTATTTTTGCCCCACCTTCATGAAAATAAAGTAGGGCACTTAACTTTTATGTGGCCTACTTGCTGCAGTTCACTCCTTCTCCACCAAATTTCAGTGCAAGGTTGCTTCCACCCTGGCTGTGCTGAACTTTTTATGCCCATCAGCCTGTGTCATACCTTCAGGACATCCATGGTAAGCTGGAGCACAGTGTGGACATGGCAGAACCTGTCAGTCCATGCTGACAGCTGTTGCCACAGCTAACTGTTCTAGTAGATCACTGACATCATCCAAACTCATACCTTCAGCTTGCATGTTTGAGGTGATCACCTCCCTTTCTTGCAGCATTGCCAGCCTATAATCCTCCTCCTTCATGGTTCTGGGTCTTGGCAGCTCGGGGAGACAGGACTGGGAAGCTCAAGTCCCACCCAAGATTGTGAGAGATCCCCCTCAGATGCTGAAGGTCTTGTCTGGCTGGCAGCTACTGAACATGATTCCTCTGTACTTCCAAGAGCAAGACAATCATCTGATAAAATTACCAAAATACTGTAAAAATCACATCTGAATTCAGAAACTTCATTTAGAATTGTCTAACATGAACACCAATAAGCAGGCTGATGTTTTGCACATCTGACACTGAGCTAGCAAATCAACAAAAACTTTATTTAAAATCTTTAGATGAACGCATCTAAAATGAATTCTGTCTTAAATGCAGGGTTTTGTAGAGGGCGATCTGTCAGGCCAAGACAGTGTATGCACAGTGCTGGACTCACCAATATGTGATCCAAATTTTGCTTCCTCTTGTGTTTGGTTCCTGATAGTATCAAGTGTAGGTGGTACTAAACCAGCGCCTAGCAAAAGATTTTAGCTTCTGTGTCATAATCTTTCTCTGAAGTTGCTTCTGACTTGCATAGATTTCAAAATAAAGCATCTTAGTACAAATTGTAGGGGATTTTTATAACTTCCAATACTATCCTGGCTTGCAGATCTTGTGGAGTTATCACTTCTAACAGCATCAAAATAATAATGGCAGGGCCTTCTGTTACAAGCTTCAAGCTTCTGTTACTTAAGTACTATACTGTACTATCCTTTTTGTAAGTTTCTTGCATTATTTTAACAGCAAACTGGTGTATTTGTCCATTTATTCATTTTTTAAACAAGAAAGATAACAACCTTCCTGTTCAGTTAGGAAATTTCTTCTAATTTCTGATCCAAACGTAGCCATGCACATTTTATGTCCGTTGTTTTTCAACTGCTAACACCATCCTGTGGCTGAATAGCTCTTTCCCCTTTGCATTATTTATAGACATGAGCCAAAATCCTTTTGAGCCTTTGTTTGGCTAGACTGATCCCACCACCTGTTCTCGTTTCTTCTTGTAGGATGGTCTCCTCAGCTTCCCAATTATCCTAGCCATTTTCTGCCCTGCTTCCAACTCAAAACAATTTGTCATGACTCTTAGTAACCAGAATTGTACACAATCTCCCAGATGATGTTTCACTTGGGCTTACACCCAGGAATAGTTCTTGGATCTACCTCTCCCATTTCATCCACTGATTAGAGGTACTTTAAGGTAGTTTGGAGTCATTTGCTCATAAACCAAAGAAAAGTTTCTCTATTTTGTCTGCGGAGCTGCTCTACATTAATTATTACTTCCATGTATCTGATGAACTTCTGAGGAAACCATATGAGCGGAGGAGTTGAGTCTTGAATACTCACAGCTTCTCTTTATGCTGGAATGCCTGGTGTGCAGGTGAGGAAGGGTCCTTGGTGCATAATTTCCTGCTCCCTTCCACCTTGCAGCCCCCAAAGCCCCAAAACATCCACCTTCCAAAGAATTCTTGCCTTGACGGCACTGCATACGCTCCTCTGGCTTCCCATCTGCACGTAGCACAGGCTCAGCCTCCAGAAATGTAGGTGGCTTCACCTGGATGGAGCCTTGTTGGCCACCTGCCCTGTTGAGTGAGGAGGAGGCACCTCCCTGGTGCCAGGATGTTGGATGGAGGCTGTTGTTAGACCAGCACACATCTCTCGCTAAATCCCCAAGCTGCACAGGTCTCTACCCAAAACTTATAAGAGGCTCAGCAGGAGGGAAGAAATTTTCAGAAGACATGGAAACAAAATCTCTTGAGCTTTTACAAGCTTCTTTTCTTTTTATAATCTCAAACGCTTTCCCGGGTGATTAGACACAAACTAGAGGACAAGTACTGCAATTAGAGATAACCAACGAAACTCTGATTTTTCTGGTGCTTTGGTAGGTCCGTTCTTTCACACTGGGCCTTACAGCATGGATGCCCACAAGGAAACAGGTTACAAGGGCCATAGCATGAGGCTGCAGCTGAGGCAGTGATTCCTGGTTGGACTATCCAGAGCACGAGGCCTTGCGGGGTGGCACAGCTCCGACCACCACGCAGTGCTGCCTGCCTCACATGCCCAGGGCAGCCTGGTGGCAGGTCTTGTACTGTGTCCTTGTAGCACACAGTGCAGAGCAGATGTGGGGTGCCAGGAGGACCCTGTGTCCGTCTCAACCACCGCATGAAGCTTCTGTGATCTGCAGAGTCCCCCTCCCACTTCACAGCCTGAATCTGGGGGAACACTCACAGGAGAGATTTGGCTCAGTGTAAACAGGGGAGGCAGGTTTTGCTTTTTTTCCTTCTCAGAAAGCTACAGTATTTCTGCTCTTCAGTGGGCTGGTCACTTCTGCAATTCATGATGAGACAAATCATGCTCTAAGGACATGTAGACGCTTCCTAAAGACACTATAACCTCTTGTCCTGCCCTGCCTCTTTGCCTCTTCAGTGACAGCATGTACTTGGTTATTCTTTGTAGCTCTCTTATTGCTGACTGATTCATTTTGAGAGGTTTTTGTGTGTGTGCATTTTCTGACTGGTCATTGACAGTACGTGGACAGCCACCCACTGCAGGGAATCCTTGAGCTCAGTCGAGGAATATCCGACATCCTAGGGCCTCCTTGTCAGCCCTGGTGAGGACATAGGAATGTGCAGGAGCTGGCCTAGGGGATATCCTCCATACAGGCCAAACAAGAGACTGCCAGACCTTCAAAGGAGGTTATTTGCCTCCCTGTGACTTGAGGGAAGGGGATAGGGAGTGAAGTGGAGATACACGAGTGCAGGGGTGTTTGAACCCAGGGGAGTTGAAGCTTGGCAGGAGGACAACTTGGCAGCCCTCCACTCCTGGCTCGTGCTAAGCTGGGAGGTGGCACAGTACCTCCCAGAGA
The DNA here is from genome assembly GCA_011075105.1 of Heteronetta atricapilla. Lineage (NCBI taxonomy): Eukaryota > Metazoa > Chordata > Aves > Anseriformes > Anatidae > Heteronetta > Heteronetta atricapilla. The sequence continues at coordinate 23,599,635 of CM021731.1, forward strand.
GGTTTCATTTGCTTGTCATACAGTGCTCAGTTGCCTACTTGAAAGGAAAACAAATGGCTTCTTGGAAGCTGGTTGTGCATCCAGGAGGAACGGGACGCTGACGACAGCAGGACTGATGTGCACCCAAGGAGGGAAGGGGCTGCCTTCCTCTTCAACTGGGCATCAAAATCTTAACAAGGTGTTTTCAGGGGCCCTGCCTCATGGGTCTGCAAATAGGAGACAGGCTTTGAAATGCCTCCAAGTCAAAGTGCTGTGAAGTTTATGTAGGCAGAAGATAATTACCCAGATTAGAATTTGGCTAGGACACAGGACTGACACTTCATGAAGGAGTGTGCCACAGGAGCTTAAATAACCACAAGCAATTGGCGCTTCTATGACTTTACATTTTAGCAGAAACACTAATCTCCATCAGTGGAGTGGTGATGGAGAGACAGTACTGATGAGGAAGGTGTCAACAACTGCAGGCTGCAGTGCAGATTCAATCTTCATAAGGTCTGCATTCATTTCCCTTCCCCTTCTTGAATATATTAGCTGTTTATTTATTTATTTATTTATTATTTTCCTCATTTTCTCATCTTCCTCCAAATCTTCTCCATTGTTCTTTCCTGGAGTTCTGTCCCTATCTTTCATTCTCCCTTCCAACTTCCTATCTGCTTCTGCCATTTGATTAAATATTTGCTGCTTCTCATCCTTCACAAAGCTGTCTGGGGTTGTGGGCCTCCTCCTGAGCATGGCTGCATTCCAGTACTGCTATATCCTCAAAAGATCACAGGCTTCAGCTTCTATGTGGTCATGAGTGACTGACCACAGATTAATTTTTATGCTATGGGATTCTATGCTGTCATAAAGGTAGCTGAAGACTATCTGTATGTAGCATATTTCCTGTGATAATAGGTCTAGAAATACTCGTGAATTGTTGTGAACCTGAGACAAGACGAAAAATGTTGGGAAGTGTTTCAGTTAGTTGTAAATTGGTTTTAGTTGTTTCTACTCAGTAACTACCAAAGCAAAAAAATTAAAAATAGAAAATGTATGTTCACCATTTTCTTACCATAACAGTAACTTTCCTGGCAATTCACCAACACATCCATTTTCTGTTATGCTTCACTGCCCTCAAGTAATTTGTTCCTCTTTCTGGGGAAATCTGTCTGGTGAATATTTCCTGATACATGCTTACCTGTAGTTTTTCAGTAATATTGCAATGCTGGGTGACCATAAATACTTACCTCTTTTTCATGTGGTTTTATGTGAAAGAAATATTAATTCTGTTACTTACAGCTAAAATAAGTAAACTAATTAATAATTAGTTGTTTTTCAAAAAACCTTTACCTTTCCTTGACCTTCAACATCTTCACTACTGCTTGTTTTTCTTCACGTTATTGCTGCCTTCACTCTATCTGGTGCACTGAGAACCATGACTAATCAGACAGAGCTAGACTGTCTAGTACCACACGAAGAAGGGCTGCTCATGCCATTCCCTGTGATGTGATACCTCCAGCTGCACATCTCCAACTCATGCTGGCTCTGCCTCCACCATATCATGTTGACGATTCACACTCAGCTCAGCTGGTATAGTATGAAAGTCCTTTTCCACCTGAATGCAAGTCTGCTCTTCAAGTTTCTCTGTCTGACCTGGTCTTGGCACTAGGGTTAGTTCTGCCTAGATACAGTGGTTTGCACTTGTACAAAACAGGTATCAGTTGAATAATTTTGCTGCACCTTAAAATATCCATGTTAATTTTAATGCCGAAGTCAGCATGAAATGCAGCTCTGGCTATCACCCACTTTTCCCTTCTGTTAGATGAAGGTTTAGGACCCAGTATGCAATACCGGTGGCCGGATACAGCGCGCAGCTTGATATGAGTTGTATATAGCCTGACGAGCCATTTTCTTCTTCTGTGTTGGTATGGAACTGTACTAACACAGACTCGGGTACAATTCTCCAAACAAGCCTGATGCATGCAGCTGAGAAAGGTTTCATTTTCTTTCCTGGGAGATGTTCCTAATGTTCACATAAACATTTGGCAGGATTTCACTCACAAAAACCCAAGACTATATTTCTGTTTAAAAGCTTCAAACTGCATTTATTGTAAATTCATGGAAAAAAAAAAAATGAAGAAACCACAGGTTGGTAAACTATTACATCTCAGTGTGAGGAAGTTGTCCAGTGATTTGCAATCAGATATTGAAAAGAATATCTAAAGAAGCAGCAATTTTTCAATACAAATCTTATTAAATAAAAAAGAAAATTATTTCCATATTTACAGATTATAAGGCAAATGTATCCTTAAAGCATTGTTTAGTAGTTAGTGGGTTTATTTCTTTGAAATGAAAAGGGAAATGGTTCAAATCTAAGAGGGTACTTAGGAAGCAGCTTGCTACAGAGTCTATTTTACCACTGGTGAACAGCCCAACAGCCTCCCCTTGACCACTGCCGTGCTCTGCTTCTTCTGTCATCCAGGCTTTCACCGAAGGGCTTCTGGTACCTCCACCTGAGAAACAGGGAGTGGGGGAATCTCATTACATTTGATGTACAGTCTCGATGTCAAAATTCCTTCCTGAGTTGTAGGCACTCTCCCAAGATCCCTCTGCTAATCCCCACCTCCCATAACAAGCCTGAACCTAGGAAAGAACCTCACTTTCTGTCACAATCTCAGTTAAATAGACGTCAGTGTGCTGAGAAAAGCCTAATCAGAGAAAAACCTCCTCCCAGGTATTTTACATTCGCATTTCTAAGAATGTTTTTATTAAATGCCTATGTGCTAAAATTAATTGAGCTCGTGCTATATCTGAGCCACGATCAGTTACTGAAATATGATCTCTTACTTACTCTCCTTAATTGTTTTATGCTGCTTGCTCGAATTGCTTCCATAAGGTTGTCGTGGAGAGACCTCTGTGGGGTGGAGGGTCGTGTGGAGGGTCGGGAGCCTTCTTCTGATCTTCTGTCTGAGACCGATTTTAGAGAATCTTTAATTTCTTTCAATATGCTGTTCTCGTGTTTTTTGCTTTTTTTGCCTTTTTTCTTTTTCTGTCCATTCTGTAAGGCTTTTCTTGAGCTTTCTTGCTGCTTGATGACTTCAGCTATGCTCCTGGTTGGTGCCTTCTTCTCTGGAATAACTGGGGGAGGCGGAGGAGGAGGAGGAGGGGGTGGGGGTGGAGGTGGAGGTGCAGGAGCTGGCAGCTGACTTTTTGCTGGTGGTGCTTTCTTAGGGAGCTTTGGAGAGGACCAAGGTGAGCTCTTCGGTGATGTATAAGGTGAGGAACGAGGAGTCCCCTTCTGCAAGACTTTGGTCTTTGGGTTGATGGCTCCATCACAACTAGACTCTTGCTGCCGTTGCTCCTGCATACGCTTTTGCCTTTGTTTATCCATATTTCTTGTCAGAATACTTGTCATGCTCATTCTTGGGCCAGCAAGGTCAAAGTGGTATCCGAGCTTGACCAGAGTGGTGTTCTCTTTCAACAGTTTAACTATGTCCATTTCCACCTGGCTGCCCATGATATGCCTTTGGTTGTGGAACCGTAACTCTGTTAGAACCTTGTTATGCTGCAGAGCTCTCATGATGGCCAGCACTCCTTTGCCCGTGATAAAATTTGACTCAATATTCAGACTAGTTATATGCTGATTTACCTTTAACATACCAGCAATTGCTATTGCGACATTGTCATCAGCATGTGTGTTAGCCAAGCTGAATGACTTGACTACAGTGTTGTCCCTCAGGGCTTGAGAAAATTGTATAAGCATCTGTGAAGTGATGTTTTCAATGTTATTTAGATTCACCTCTGTGGTGTCTGGGTCATTGCTCCGAACTTTTTCCAAAGCATCCTCAATAACGGTTGGGTTTCCACAGGGATGGATGGCACTGCTTTTAAAGCTCAGATTGTCAGTGTCTTTCCCATCATGGCCATTGAGCAAATTTTCACTGTCCTTCATGCTGTTACTCTTCTTGTGTCTCGTGTGGTCAGAACTCCTGCCATCCTCACAATTCACAGGTATTTCACCAGCTGCAGCATTTTGCTTTTCATCATCCTCATCATCACTGTCATCTTCATCTTCCTCCTCCTCTTCTTCTTCCTCTTCGTCATCTTCTTCAGTATATGCCTCCTCAGACACTTCACTGTTGCTTTCTGTGAAATATTCTTCTTGAATGTCTCCTGAGTTGTCATCTTCTTGCTCTGATTCCTGAACGGGAATGTAGGTGTGGGCGTTAAACGCAATTGCAGTAACATAGCTACTGCCTCTTTGCACGAAAACAATTATCTTGAAACTGCAGAATTTAATGCTGATAGCTAAAAATAAATCCTCAGAAACAAAGACAATTAAGGGAACAGATAAAACCATTTTGGCACCTTACACCTTTTTATCATTATTTCTTTCATTTTCTTTAGAAGACAAATGCTTAGTGCAAATTGGATTAGCTTCATTGATGTCAAAGATTTCTACAAAGAGAAAGCTTAATACAAGATATCATAACATTGGTAAACTTCATCCTCTTTGTTTGTTGGCATGCCTACCAGGGGCTATTAAATGGATCTGTATGGGTCCCTGCCAGCAGAAACACAAGACCGCAATTTCAGAATGGACATGATATGTGAGCAACAAGTTTCTTGACTTCGTAAAGATCAGGCAGCTGTGCCAATGCTCAGTCTCCCTTGTACACATTAGCACATCCAAAAAGGCTAAAGAATGCCATGACTTAGAATGCAAACAGGCATATAGATGTGGAAGATAATATAGTATTACACGAGTGCTGCAGAAAGGACTCTGGATGCACTAAAGGTGTTACACACACTTAGGAGCAATTTGTGAAGAAAATATTATAACACATTCCCACAGGTAACAAGTAATCATGTCAATAAACCCCAAATCTCTTCATGTTTGCCAACAGCCGAGACTCTGCTCCTGAACAGTTGACACAGGCCAGCTGCCATACTGTAACGGGTTATAACTCATTACGGGTTATAACTCAATGAGTGTTTTTCTAAACCCTGAGGTTATTTCAGCGTGTTTGATGGGCACCAAAATAGCAGCTTTGGATCCACTTCTCAAAGTTCTGCCAGGTGTCCTCAGCAGTTACGGTGGCAGAAGACAATTCTCCACATGCAGAAGCAACAAAAGGTCTGCACCCCTTGAAAATCTCACTCTCCATTTGGAGAGCTCCAGAAGCATGGCAGTATTGTACAGGCCATGACTGAGTCCCCAAGCTGTGACCAACCATCAGCCTCTTAACTAAAAAGAGATCTTAGGTGTCCATCTTAATCTACTGGACAAGCAATAGTCTAAGTGTTTTTATGTTTATAAATGGTTGTAAAATTTTGGATGTAGTGGTTGCATGCACTACTTTATCAACATTCATATTTTAGTTTTTGTAAAATACTAAGTGTGTACTTTGTGGAGACAACGTGATTCAGTTCTATGCTTCTGGAAAACAGAATTGTTACTAACTTGGCAGCTTATTTTTAGAAAACCTGTGTTTTCTTAATTATCTGGTTCTAAAAACACTGTGAAACGTTAAAATAATAGTAATTACAGATTGCGTGGTACCATTTCAGTCTTGAGCAGTTTGCTGAGTTGGGACACATGCAAAACAGACTTGTAGTGTTCACACAAGCCTGACTCTAATGAAACAGGTAATCAAACTGGTCCAGCCTACCACTGCTGAGAGTTCAGCACATGCAGGGTTTGCAGGATCCAGCTCCATCACCTTGTGCATGGAGAGCTTGTAGGGTCCAGCTCCTGCTTCTCCTGTGAAAGAAGTCCCTTAACACAGAAAGACGCTGTGCTGCATATAGAAAGAGGGATGTGTTTAAGCCAGGTTTATTACGAGACAGATTTGTATCTACAGCTTCTGCATATGTATGCAGCCTTTTAAAAGCTGAAAACATTGGTTATCCAGGAAAGTACCTTGATTGCTATGCTTTTCTCTACCCAAGCATATACCCTACAGCCTTCAGCACAGCTGCAAATGAGCAGAAGCTTATGCCTTCAAATGGACTGCTAATATGCTTTGATGACTCTAGATAAATATAAATAAATAAACAAACTTGATTTTTCTCAGAGGCACTTCTGAGGGTAAAGGAGGAATTTATTTTCCCATCACCTACGTCGTTAGATGTCGTATCTCCATACGTGGCTGGATGTCATATCTCATAGTGTTCTGAACAATAATTCTGCAATGGAGTACTCTTCTCTTTGCAGATCTATAGGGGCATGCCCTGGTATTGTGGCAGTATTTCAGTACAGGACTGATGCCAGCAGCCTGCAGGACTTCATCTTGCTTCATGGTAGCAACTTGATGAAAATTAGGCCTGAGATAGTCAACCCAGAGAGATAAATACCTCTCTGGAGGGCATGGCATTCACCCTAAAAGGCTATCTACAGGTTGTGTGCCTTCTGAAGGGGCTGATGTCTTGCCACTAACTATAGAAATAGCACAAATAGCTATCTTAAATAAAGTGCCTAACTTTCAGACAGTTGAGGGCAAAGAGATTGTTTTCAAGAAACCCAGAAAGCATTTTCTTACTGCCTTCATTTGTGCCTTCGACATCAGCAAGTGAACACTTTCCTATTTATGGACACTTTTAGCAATTTTCTTCTTGGATATAAAAGAACAAAGGCTTTTGCAAGCACTTTAAGGTTTAGCCATTAGCACCTTGTTAATGCTATGCAGGCATGGGAAACCATTATATGACACAGAACGAGCCCTGTTGAGAAAGTTTTTGGAACCAACCAGGTTTCAGGTTCCAGGCTCATCTGGAAAAAAAAAACATTAATCTTGCCATTCCGTTCCTTAGTACTTGACAAACAGGGAGTGAAGTCCATGTCTGCAAACTGATACTAATGGTCTGATGACAGCTAGCACTCGGTGTGCTAGCCTATAAAGACACTACAACACCATTCACTAGCAGGAGCAAACACTTAACTGCAAAGAAATCTTGACTATTATTATTGTAAGCTAATTTTATCCAAATGATTTTTCTCTAAGACAATATTTTATCTGATGTAGAAATGGCCTAATTAGATTTTCTTTCAAATGAACTGAGCTCCTGACAAGGCTGTTACAAGTTCAGATTTGCTTTTTTATCTTTTTCATATTTATTTATTTATTTATTTAACCGTAGGAGAACATGTCCTCATAAGGCAGAAACGGAGCAGTGCTTAAACATCAAAAAGTTACTCACACACCTAGGTCCTTGCTTTGCTTTCAAACTACATGGAGCTGTTGTGAAAACAAAAGCTAATTTTTGATGGAGCTCAGTCTCACAGATTGTTTCTGCAAGGGCTTGGGGGATGCCAATATGGTCATTAGCTCACACAGAATGCTCATCAGCTGTTAGGACCGAGTCTTAGTTGTGCTGTCAATTTGTAGTTCAGGAGCCAGCATTTGCTAGGATATTTTTTATTCTTGTGGACAAACTGACTGACAAGAAATACAGGTTGTTTTGGGGGAATAGAGATAAGTAGTTTGACTGGTCACCCTGCTCCAGGCCACTTTTTCAATAATTTACAGCCACCCTCTGACAACCACAGCCAGCAGCTCCTGAGCCAAGGATCCTCAGCAGCACCAAAGCAAGAAAATCCTGCTGGCCATATCGCGGCTTCCTTCCAGCAAGCACAAAGCCTCTGGGCTTATTCAACTTCTGACACACTATCTATTCAAAATCCTTTTCCTGATGTGCTTTCTACGAGTCAGTAATGATTGGTTTGGTTTGGTTTGGTTTGCTTTTGGTTTTAAAAAGCAGCATATAATCTTTTAAACAAATTCAAAAGTTAACCAAAAGTCCGTATTGCTACCTGGCAATAATTTTTAGCCTGTCCCTTAAAATTGTATCCCTGCCCAGTTTGTAACCACCAGCAATAGTTTGTGCAGGATTTTCTTCTGCTCTCAGCTAAGTTTGTAATGTACTTCCAGAGGGGGTGCAAGAACTCTCTGAGCCAACACACAGTGCTTTAGCAGGCACAGACATATCTCCAACAGTGTTCTTAAAGATGTTACAAGAGACAGAAAGAAAAAAACAGCAAGTGAGATCAGCCAGGGAAGAAGAAGCCGTAACATTTCTAGGAAGCAGTGAACACCTCAGTGTCTTACCTTGTCGCATGCACCCAGCCTCTCTTTTTCCAAGAGTTTTCTGGTCTCCCTCTCCCAGTAGGCCATCAGTGCTTCCCTGCTGAAAGTCCCTGTGGGTGTTTTCTCTGTCAGACTCTTTTGCCGTTGTCCTACGGGAAGGTTACGGTCTGGCTCGATGTCCTCCAGCTCCCGCTCCAGCTCCTTCAGCTCCTCTTCAGTGAGAGAAGCAAGGAGCTCGTCTTCGTCAATGTCCTCATATTTGCTAAGCTCTCTTCTGTAGCCAAAGGTAGACATGGTCCCGTTTGGTCAGGCTGGTACAAAACTGAAAGGATCAAGCATTCACGAGGGCTGGATCAGGCACGCCGTGTCTTGTTTGGTCAGCAACTGTTTCCCTGAGTAGCTGAGGCACCCTTTTAAGAGTGATCACCGGGGGCTTACGACAATGCACGAAGGGATGAAAGCATGCTCTGTTTTAAGCATCAGACGTCAGCTAGACATCTGAACAGAAAGAATGTCCCACCGCTGGTGTTTGCAGGTCCCTGGAAGAGGGGATTACTGACACAGTGACCATTGCCTTATTTAGAGCAGCCTGCTCGCGGGAGGGCACCCGCCGCCGGGGGGGCGGCAGGGAGAAAACCACGCTGGCCTCGCCTGTTAACAACAGGAGGAAAGAGCCATGAAAATTCAGATAAACCCGAGCTGCCACAGGGGCTGGGAACGGAACAGCCTCACCATTGCTTGCCTGTGTCCCGCTGCTTTTCACGGTTTTCTGGCAAAACCGCACCATCGTCGCAGCAAGGCGGCTGCAGGAGGCTGCAGGCGGTGGAAGAAGGAGATAAGTTCGTGGTGCCAGCAGCTCGCCTTCCACACATCACCCAGCCAGATTATCTGTCAATTCTCCTTGCTCAGGGGTGATGGGGGGAGGATCAACTCGTCCCTTCGCAGCTGGTGCCAGATGCTGCTCTGGTGGAGGACTGACTGCACGCTGCTGCTGGGGTCGGTGGCATCGCATGGAGGTGTAGGGGCACCACGCAGAACAGCACGGCGTGGGCTTCATTAATGCCCACAGACCCTAGCAAATGAGGCCTCTAGTGGGCATTTTAGTTTATGGCCGTCACTCACTGGAGCTGATGGATGTGCAGCTGGAGAGCACCCTCAAATTCATATATATATATATTCACATGTGTGTATATCTACGGGTGTTTTTTCCTGTATAGATATACGGTAATGTATTCACACAAACACATAAATATATGGGAAGAATGTACATATAAATATATGTGTGTTATCACATCTTCTAGTAAGTACTATGGTATTCTGACATTATTTTTAGAGAGAGAGATCTTCCAATGTAAGGAACCACTGAATGAAAGCTTAAGCTTCATTTTTTTTTTTTTTTTTTTTTTTTTCTCTTTAATAAATGATGGTAAACAAGCAAGGCTTTCGGAGACATCCAGGCCAGCAATATCTGCAAACCGGTGCTCTGAGAGAGAAAAAAAGAGAGAAAGAGAGAAAGAGAGAAAAAGTAGATTTTGGTCCAAGGAAGTAGAAACCCACCCAAAACAATAAATGTTAACATTATAAAATGAAAAGTCACAGTGGTTTTATTTTTAGTTGGTAAAGTCTGTATTTAAGGGAATTGTAAGTGAAAAAAAAAAAAAATGAACTATGTACTTGTCCAGTATTGCCTCTTTTTGATTAGCATCGGTTGGACACTAGAACTGACATGTGGTGTTTTGCCAAATTGTTTATAAAGTTTTATTATAGTATATATTACTTTAATGGCAATAGAGAGAGGAGTGAGCACCATTGGTAAATAAATTAGATACTTCCTTTTGTCATTTTTATATGGGAATTTCATGCAGCTTAGCTCACTCAAGTGGGATGAAAGCTTAGAAGCTTTGGCTTTCCTAACACAGAACAACACTCATAAATCAGATTAAAGAATACTGTGCATTTGTAATCAAATTAAACAAATATTTGCAGGTCATTTGTATTCACCAATCTTTTCATAAAATAAAAAAGCAAAAACAAGCTGCAAAAACATCAGACAAAACAAAAATTTTAAGCCTTAGACTTTTCCTATGTTCAGAGTCCACAATACAATGTACAAACATACAACCGCTTGACCTGTCTATTTACCTATTTACTGTTTTCTGTGTAGAATCCTAATTTTCAAAACTCAAAGAAACTTCAAAAAGTGACATGTGTTGCTCACTTTACAAATAATATTCTAAAGGATAATTTATTCCAACCCTTCACAGCAACATGAACCTTCAATGCTACTCCTTGCAGAGGCATGACAATACATTGATACAGTGATGATGTTTATCATAAGAATCTCAGTGATTTCTACTCTAGCCAAGAGATAACAATATTAAAGATGTTACAAAATATGGGTAAGCTTTTCTATTGCAAATGTCTTCCTAGAAGTGAGGGGAGACTGGCAGAGTTACATGAGGTTACAAGAGATTTGGGTCCTTTCTTAAACCTGCACATGTCACTCATGGTAATTTAGGACCCATTCTTTATAAGGAAATGGACAAGTGCAAACACCCATTAACACTCTCTCAAACAACAGTAATAAAAGTAATAAAGCTCTCAAGTTGTACATACAAAAATGATGCTAAAATTGTAAAGCCAAGCACTAACAGATCAGCAAATGCTGGCATTATATTTGTCCTTGCCTGTTGAAACTCAGTGCTTAATTCCATAATTCTGTGATATAAAATTCTGTGATATAAAATTCTATGCTTCAATTCTGGGCCCATGAGTCCCCAGGACCCTTACTGCCATTCAGTGTGCAGGAGAGATCATGCATATTTAACAAACGGCCCCTCAACGTTTTGTCTTGTACCTGGTCTTTAGCATATCAAGATTGCTAATGACTTTATCTAAGAAGGCTTCCAGAAGAGGTGGTGGTTATCTCAATTGAAAGGAGAAATAAAGTAACTTTAAGATCGAAAGTACCCACTAATGTGGAGTGCTTACGGTGACATTCTTAGGATTCACTTTTGGGGAGTATTTGGCATTATGCAACACTTCAGCTTGTCAGTGGTCAGCTCCTGTAGGCATCAGCCATTGCTGAAGCTACCCACCACTACAGTTCAAACTGCAGGTTGTCACTCAAATTATTTAATTATGATTAAATTGATTTGCCCATCTTCTCAGAGGAACTCTGCTACAAAAATAGGAGTGATTTTGTTTTCCTAATATTACCATTCCTGTGTGAGACTTTTTGTGCTCTTCTCCCAGTTCCATTTCTCAGGCATTATAAGCATTCAGATTTCTGGTGAAAAACAAAAACAAACACAAAAGTACAACCAACAAGCAAAAATAGCAGCCTGGACATCCTGTTGTACATCCCACGCTATGTGCTCAATCACACAACTGTGACTCTGATATAAACCCTTCAGGAAGAAATGTTGCACTAGCGAGGTGTGAGGTGGTTGAAGCGAGAGGTGGCACAGTGAACTTCCTCCTATCGCAGGCAGCATGAGAGCAGAGCATGGGCTATGTGTAGTCCATGTGCACAGGTCAATAATGGCTGTATTGACTGATATCTAGGATGAATCCTCCAAAGTACTTTGCCAGCTATCAGCAGAAAACCACAAACCATGCCCTTAACACCCTGCTGAAATCATGTATTCAGGAAATAGTTTTTTTTTTTTTTTTTTTTTAATTATTATTATTATTACTATTTTCACTTCCAGGCCATGAAAACTCTTCATTCATTCAAAACAATCAATCAATCAAACAAACAAACAAAACCTGAAATATTTGCTTTCTTCAGGACTGGGACTAAGTTGAGAGAAGGTAGGAGCTGAGAGAGCCCATTTTATAGGAGCAGGTCTCACTTTGCCATTTGAAACATCTAGGGTGCAGGTTTCTGGCTTTGAGTGGAACAGAGCTCACTCAGAGGCTGGTAGACTTCAGACAGGACTTTCAATCTTCCCTAGGCCAAGTGACTTATTTCCTTTGTTTTAAAAGACCAGGCACTTCTATGTGCTTATGTCCTTTTTTCCTTTCCAAGCAACTAAATATTTCAAGCAGCAGCCTAGGAAATGTTCTGTTTCTCACAGGTTTCCACACCTTGTTGGCTCAGTTGTTGAAAGGAAGTGAGCAACATCAGACAGGCAGTAGACATCCCTGACAGGGGCAAAACCCATGGCTTAAACTTTACTTGCAGTCTGGTGACTGCAGGGCAAATGACAGGAAAGCAAAGTGAGTGTTGTACAACCTTGTCCTCAGGCATGGGACATGGCCTGCCCCCAGGACACTGGCTATTTCAGTCACAGCTCCTGAGGACAGCCTGTCAGACAGATGCGTTGGCATGTATCAATACGCCGGCCCACGTTGCAGGAACGGGTCCAATTGCCATAGAGCACGTTAAAAACAATGCCACCACAGCATGTCTGGGCTTTCCCAGTCCCTCCTGTTGCACATTCTCACCCTTCCCCACCTCTTTTGCACCCCCATTCCTCACCTATCACCCTCCCTGATGCATACCCCTCATGCAGGCCCTGATGCTCCAGCCCCAAACTCCTCACTGCCATGGCCTTCCATGTCTCCCTTCCTTGACCTCTCCTTCCTGCCCCTCATCCCACATCCCCTGTCCTCCTCCTGGAGCTCCTTGCTGCCTGCCATCCCCCTCCTGCCTCACACTTTTTTACCTATCCTCCTCATATATATATTTCTGTATGCTGCTTCTGCAGGCCCACGTTGAATGCAGAGTCCAAAAGAGACAAAGGGTCAGCAGTCTGGCATCTAGGCAGGACGGGCAGGCGGACTGAGGGGACAAGCTGCAGCTCTTTCTCCCAAGAGACCAGCATTGCTTTTGAAAATTGTGCACACCATACTGTTCTTGAAAAGGATGTGTCATCACCTGCATTTAACACTGGTATCAGCAGAGAAAATGGCATAAAGCATGCTCTGAAGGCATTTGAAGGAACAATTTTTCAGCTGATTTTCTCTGTGCCGGATGATTCTGTTGTTCAGGCCATCTCTCCTGGTGTTGCTGTAAACACGGAGTCACAAATGAGAAAAACTTCTCTCTTCATCCTTGCTAGGAAAACAAAAAGTGGGATGAGTTTAAAGATGACCATGAACCAAAACCACTCTTAGCTTGGGAATCTGACTTGACATCCTAAACCAATGACAGATCTTTCCCGCTGACCCTCTGCAGCACACTCCAGGCCACCGGGAGGGCAGATTCCAGGTCCAGATTGTAGCTTAACAGCTCAGACCCACCACAAACAGCGATCAGCTTTCACTCAAAAACATGTGCATGTGGACTGCCTTATTTCTCAGATTAGTTTTGAAAACAGCATTCCCACCAGCTGCTGGGAAGTTAACCAGAAGTCTGGAGAATGCTATAAACCACCAAGCCAAGTGGCAACCGCTAGTCTAATGCATTTTGATGGCGGGGGTGTTTGGGTTGCCTTGCTTATCAAGCAGACAGAAGAATCATAGAAAAATGTCATAGTAATGTCAAAGAAAATGTAATGGAAAATAAATGAATGGGTTCTGGTGGTGCTGATGATGGGAAGTGTGCAAGGATGCATCTTGGAAATGGGAGTCAAAAGGTGAACCTTACTGCAGGAAACCGCTGGGGGAAAAAAAAGCAACAGTGCAAATAAAAACATTTCTGGACAAACAAATTCCTTTAGCATTTGATTAAAAGAAGGAAAACTTTCTAATTATCTTGTGTTAGTACAATAAGTCAAGTTCCATAATAACAACATGAGAGGAACCTGCTTATCTCTGACAGAGCAAACTATTGTGCTATTCTGTAAATGCTTCTCCACATCCCTACTGAATGTCCATTTTCTCAGTGCCAGTTTCTGCCACACCAAAAAGATAAAGTGCTTTATACACAATGGTTGTCCCAATGCTCTTGCTTTCATATAGCTGCTCATATCCCTCAGGAAGAATCTCAATGTGCTTTACAAACATTGCCAACAGATTTAGGAACTATATATAGAAATCATTTCACTCACTACTGATGTACAGACACTAGGGTGACCACAGCAGCTGTTTGGAATTACAGAGCAATATTGCTCAATGGTTTTGGACAGGAAGCAGAGGCCGCTGTATGGCAGAGAAAGTAGCAGAGGCACTCCTGAATGCAGACAGACATAAAGTGGTTTTTAGAAGTGCAGTTTGAATGTGATGCTGTTAGGCATCTGTAGTCAGCCTTTTCTTTCTCAAAAAACATGATAAAATATATAACGTCTGCCACTGTAAGCATTACATTATTCATAGTGGTATTTGCAACTATACTGTAAGTTGTATGTCTAGGTCAGAGTATTCAGTTGTAAGTAATTATAAAGAGTGCATGCCCTTAATCCTTTGTTGAATGCCTTAGACTCAGTTTTCCCGTGTAGCTTTGCCAAAAATACAGTTTGCTTTTCAGATAGAAAAAAAAAAATGCTGTTTCTTTATACCCAGGGAGCAATACAGGTACTAACTGCTATAACTAGCATTTCCTTGATTTTAAATAAAGGTATTTTAACAGTGTGTGTTTAGATTTTTATTAAAAAAAAAAAAATCCTAGCAATATAAACAAATGATGTAAATCATAAGGAATGAAATACAAGCAGCAGTACTAAGTAAATAAAGACAATAAAGTAGAGAACTTATGTCTATTTTGAAATAGCCCATATTAATGACAATGGGAGTTTGGGCACTGTATCTACCATGCACAAATTATCCTGGCAAAAGTAAATAGTTTTCCGTTAGACTTGATCAAATGTAAAGATTTCTACTGCAAATGTGAATTTTGAAAATGAAATTAAATACTTTGTACATGTCACCAGAGCTACAGTACCATATCAGTCTTAAGACTACTAACAACATGTTTTTACAGCTTTTCTAGAGAATCATGAAACACAGGTTCCTCAGGGAATACTTCTCCTATCTAAGTACCTCTTTTGCTGGTGTGAGTGACACTTAAGGGAGCACTCCAGAGAGAAAATGTTTCCCATTGCAATATATACCTTTAAATATTTATACAGTTATTTGGTGCACTTACCCATGTACTTCTTTCTGATTTATCCAGCATTTGTCTTGGTAAAGGATCAGAATGGATTTTTTTGAAGACTTTTCTGTGCATTTGGAGATAGACGGTGTGGGTTTGAATCAAGGTAATTATCTGTAGGTACAGAAAAGGACTCTGAAGGATAGACACCTTGGACAGCAAGGTTCCAGTTTTAATTACTGCAGCCTAAACAATTTCCAGTGGAAAGGTCAGGGAGAGAACAAGCCAGAATAGAGCCAGTCAGGCTGAAATTCACTTTGGCTGGAATAATGTTTGCTGATACCAGCTTCTTGAGCAGACATCTATCAGTGCCAAGCCTCACAGGGAAAAAAAAAAAAAAAAAAAAAAAGGAGGGGGAGGAAGGCTTTAAATGGACTGACTCAGCAGGCAGCCTAGTACAACAGAGAGGCAAAGCTGGCTACACAGAAGACAACAGATGAGGGCAAGACACCGTTGACCATGCACATATTAAGGGGGTTGATGCAAAAGCTAACAGAGATGAGATCTGTTCTATTACAGATAAGCGCTCATCAATTTATGTCACTTTTCTCCATGCAAACCATAGATAAATAGTTGGCTACTTTAGAAGCCTTTTTCTGCTCCAAGTAAAGGTCAGAAAAATCCCTTTACCTACCCAAAGGTAGACACAAAAGAGCACTGCTTTGTGACTGTGTTTTTCCATATTAGACTCATATACTATCAGGAATAATCAGAGAAAAGGCAGCTGAGGAATGAAAAACCAGAGGCAGAACACTGGCTCATGCTGTAAAACAGTAAAATTGTCTCCCACTTGATACAGAGCAAGGATCTGCCATGCCAGCTTCCCAGATTACATGGGCTCTAAAGGGTATAGCTGGTCATATAACTCATGGCTTTGGTCCTTCACCAAAATTTGAAAACACAGCTACAGAGTTCATCTCACTG
Organism: Heteronetta atricapilla; assembly: GCA_011075105.1. NCBI lineage: Eukaryota > Metazoa > Chordata > Aves > Anseriformes > Anatidae > Heteronetta > Heteronetta atricapilla. The sequence goes on from CM021731.1 coordinate 23,615,664, forward strand.
ATGCTGTAATGGCTGACATAGCTACAGTTGAATTCCTGGCTCCTTGGAGAGCTCATCAGTCTGGCGCAGCTGTTTGTGTCAGATTTTATGGGAAACAGAGACCAAATGATATCGCTGCTTTCAAACATTGTCCCCAAACTGATCAGAGTCCCTACCCCAGAACATGCCTGAATCAAAGCCAGGGCATTTAATTACTTCTAGCCAATGTCGCCCATGGGTAGACATGCCATGGAATTGGGTTGCAATGGAACACCTAATAAGTCACACCCAAATAGCACAGAAAATGAAAACCCAGCATTACAAGGCTTCAATCAGAGTCCAAATGGGGAAAAAAAATAGTAATTTTTTTTCCTAGCCATTTATTCTTACAGCTGGGGCTGCTGACTTCACTTCTTTTCACACATTTCCTGCTCTCACCAGCACATACTCAACTCCACAAAAGTAATAATCAATGATCTGGCTGCAAAACATGGGAGTCAAAAGATTTGTGTTCAGTTCCTAGTTTCACTATAAGCATGACACAGAGTAAATAGCTTCCTTTCTCTATCCATCTGTTTCACTTCATATTCCATTTAAAACAAAGCTTTACCCCTCGCTCCTCCACTCAGTTCACAGGTGCCTTGAAGGCATTCCACATGCTTTCTTATGGTGTTATATTTCCTTTAGTATTCCAGAGGAAAAAGTCTTCAATAAATAAACATCTTAAATGTTGAGGAAAATAAAAGCTTTAAAGCAGAATTAGGCCACCTTCTGTAACAGGCTCCCAAATAACAAAAATGGCCCAGAGGTATTGTTTGAAAGATAAGCATGATAAACCTTACCCAGTGATCTTTTAAGGACTAGTCCATGATATTTTAAACATTTCAGGCAATACTTTGCCCTAGAGCTGAATGCTTTGATGCCAGAGGCACTGTAACTATTGCCTGAGGCGTGTATAGAGGCCTAAATATAAACCTTGGCCCATGAACTAAAATTACTAATGGAATTTGGCTCTAGCCACAGAAAGGGTTTAAAATCTCCTGTCTAAAGCCCTATTTGATCATGTTTCCTTTGCTGGTAGCAGTATACTGTATCAGTTATGTGACTATCCAGATCCTTATGTTGTAGTCACTCTATTCACTGAAATGACCACTATTCAAGACTTACTAAGCCCATATTTCTGCTTAGAAATTCCCACATAGAAAGACCAGTTTATAGGTTATGCAGCACACATGCATTCAGACTGGTATATCCAGGATGCGTTGGTCTATGGAGCCTTGACGGCCGAGAGCCATGTTGGTTTCATCGAGGGCTCGGCCCCCAGGCCACGCATGGAGTCAGCAGCCAGCTGGGACGTCCTGCTGCCAGGGCCTGGTGTGGACACCACATACCTGGAAATTTTGCAAAAATGACCAAATTCTTCCCTTCCACTCTGGTCAAAATTTCTGACAAAACAACAGAGGACATATCTTGGAAAACCAGATGAGTACTTGCCCTAGTGAGAGCAGAAGTAACAACTACGCCTTCTGCTCAAACCCTCAAATCCCAGACCAGTAATTTCTGCTTGTTCCATTTGCTCCTGTAAATATATTGTGAAGATGGGCAGATCTACAAATAACTGATAGAGCTGCCTTTGGAAATGGCATTTACATTTCTGACTGAGGTGTTAATAAGTTATATATGGCAATCACATGCAGCAGAGAAAAAGTTCTAAAGAACATGAAAAGCAAGCATATGGAGCAGGGCAGAAGGATGCTTCAGTTGTCCATGTCCATGTCCGTGTGTGTGTCCGTGTGTGAAAGAGAGAGAGAGAGGGAGAACCAGTATATCTTGAATTGCATGTATATCTATGCTCTGACTTGGGCACTATGTAACACTGACATCCACCAACTGAAATCTTCTCCGAGTTTAGGCAGAACAGCAAAGGGAATAAGTGCAATCCACTTTTAATAGAATAAGATGAAGAATATTTAATCACTTGTGTTTTATTCCAGCATGCACAGAAACACACTGCCAAGTGCATCACAGCATAACTAAGGGTCTTGCTTAGTCTGGCTGAGAAATGATCTGAAAAAGCTCTGTAGGAACCATGATTAAAGTTATGACACTGCACTATTTCTTAGCTATGGGGATAGGCTATTTGATTTCCTGCGTTGTTTGTCCATCAAAATCTACCCACTCTTTTAAAAAGCCTGAAGTCCCTTGATCTTTGCCAAGCACTAAAACACGCTGTACTGGTATGCTGTACTGGCAAGCAGATGTACCTAGGAATACACACTTTGCAAAAATAGCTAAAAAGAATCTTTGAAGTATTTGGAGAATTTTATAATATAAACATTTTTCAAAAACAAAATGTGTACACTTCATGCCAATTACATGACAAAGACTTGCATTTAGAGGTTTAATTTTCCTTCCCAGGTTAAATTATACATTTATTCTCTTTTCCAGATAATCTCATGCCACAATATGAGAGGAGCAATTGTATTTATAACCATCAATGCAAAGTCCATCAGGAAAATTCTTTTGTCCTTTCTTCACCTGAATTACCATTTAGAGTGTACTTTTCTACATAATTATTATAATGTTAATAAATATTATTCTGGTTTTAGACTAGATTCAGATAGTACAACATTGTGTTAAAACATAAGCTTTAACACACCAGTTTTGAAGAAAAATTTGTTCCCATAAAAGATCTATTTACAACAATATCAGAATGTTGTGAGTGTATATAAAACAACAACTAGCTCTTCAGCTAGTAAAAAAAAATAATAAAAAAAATAAATGAGTCTAATTACAGATTGTGCACAGTTATTTCTAAAAACTACTCTAAATGTATCTCTTTTCCATACAGATCATATTCTTTATATAGGATATAGTTCTTGAGAACTGGTGGAAGTGGAAACTTCTTCATAGATGATAGTTTCTGGAGCCTCCTCAACCCCATGAGTTTACGTATTTTCAGGCGACACAGATGTTTCAATGGGCGAGGATTATCTAAAAGTAATAGCGAGAGAGAAATAGGGGAAAAATAATACCATTAACACTGACTGTAAGATGGTTCACAATCTCAAAACTTGCTGTAATAAAACTAATATCAAAATCAATTAGTTTGGGGCATTATTATTATCTTGCCACTTCTGAATAAAATACCATTCATTTTACTTCAAAATTGTGATGTTACACTCTGTTGATATTAAATAAACTTCTTTTAGATATCTGCCTAACACTGTATGTCGCCCTTTTAGAAATATTCACACCGTGCTGTGTCTCCAAAACATCCATCTGAACACCTAGACATTTAACATAATTGTACCTAGTAAATGATCTCTCTTTTCTCTACATTTCTGATGTTAAATCTAATTCTATTAAAAAAAATAAATTAATAGTTAAATAAAATCAGCTCCTGCAAAGGGAACTTTTCATATATTTCCCAACAGTCTTTTTTGTTGTTGTTGTTTTTGTTTAAGTTAAGGTCTTTGCTGCCACCAATGGTAGAAGGTCTAAGCTAACTTGTAGAACTTGAAAAGTAAAAGTGTACAGAGAAATATTATTCAACTGCAGTATTAACAATGGCAAGACTAGATGTATATCATGTAAAACAGGAATTGATGGTGACGTGATGTACTATTGTGATGGTACACTCACTGTCATCACCTCTCACTTTGAACAGAATAGGATCTAAACCATGCTTTTATGATAATCCTTGAATGACTGACAGACTTGAGAGATCAAGGGAGAAAAAAGAAGGAGGAAGCGTGAGCAATACTCCTCAATAAAAAACGTTGCATAGCTGTGCAATGACTGGTGTTACAAGGCTTAATAAGGAGTTTGAAAAGTACCTCGGTGGTTCTGCTTTACTGAGGAGGCTTCCCACACAACAATGACATTCCTGATGAGACTAATTCTCACCAAGTGCATACTTGTCATAACCCAGTCCAATCAACTAATTTGTGACCAGTGGCAGTAAGTAAAGATCTGCCTCAATCTGAAGAAAGGACGACAGACACAACCTGGTTCTTAGCTAGTACACAATTAGATTGCATATTTTGGACTAATATGACTTGACATGGGGAATGAAAGTTTCCTATAATAACTCATAACATCATTAACCGGAACTTAGATATTTACCCAATATTTGACGAATTTCTGGCCATTCCTTCTGTGTTTCTAGGACAAACTTAATTTTTGTGCACAGAGGGACATAATCCATGTAATCTATAAAAACACGAACAACTTTTCCCGCTAAGTGTTTCAACCAAGGAACAGCAATAAAGTCACAGAACTGAAAGGAAAAATACATCAAGGAACAACTTCAAAATCTGTGCAGAGGAATGACAAAATAACACAATTAAAACAATTACACAAGATAATTTAAACAAAGTATTAGGAATGACCTTTAACAGCCACAAACTGATGCCTATGTAAGTTACTTGAAAAGCCATTTGCTTCCATGCTTAACCTTTGTGATCCCTTAATTCCTCTGGACAGGCTCAAAGGCCAATAACCATTATAACATTGCTATAATTTCCAGAATTGCTTTGTTCAACTGTGATTTCTCTTTGGAAATGCATCCCTTCCATTGGTTTGGACAGGAACAGAAATACCAATATCCTGCTTTTCAGCTTCTTAAAACTTCCTTCCTAAATCTTTAATATACAGGCACCAAACCAAAACCACTCTACATAGATAATTTTCTCTCAGAGTCAAAAAATGAAGAATGGCTGTTTTATTTTTAGCATGTTCCAAAAAAGAATTTTGTGAGTATATTAAGCTTGATTCTGTACAATAATCTGGAATTTTTTAAGCTGGCTAATGGAAATATGAAAGAGAAGAGAAGGAAGTTATGTATTTACTGGATTATCCTTTATTACAGAAGAAGTCCATCCTGGGAGAATCTCTTCCTCTGGAGTTGACCACACAAAAGAATTTCCAAAGATATCTTGATGCATGCAGTCAAAACACATCTCCACATTATACCCATGATTCAGCAATAGCCTTAACATCACTTCATCATTCAAGGCATACTGAATGGCACTGGGGAAATGCGTATCATTAACCAGCATAAAGTAGCAATTGACGTTTGCTCCATAAGATAGGAGCAGCCTTACTATTTCATGATTACCAGCTCTCACTGCCACAAGAAGACAGTTTAAAGGATCCTTGTTTGGATTTGCACCAGCTTTCAGTAATATTTCGGTGCAAAGAATGTCATTGTTTGAAACAGCAAAATAAAGTGCAGTTTTCCTTTCATCATCGTAACTATTTGAAATGTGCTCAGCCAAGAGAATATTGACATCAAAACCACTTTCAATGAGGAGCTCGAGACACTGCGAATTCTGACCATCTGCAGCTGAGTGAACAGGGCTTAACCCACTTTTCTGGATTGCATTTTGGGATGTGACTGGAATGAGATACTTCAGGACCCTAAAAAACAAGGAAGAAAATTAGTAAGGCATCATTCCTGTGCAAGAAGAAAATGACCATCACCAAATTACACGCTAACCTACCATGTAGATTCTTTACACAAGAAGATCCTAATACCAAACACCTGTTTTGAGCAGTGTCAAATGGGACCTCATGTTTAAGTCATTTCAGTGCTTTTCACTTAGTTTTAAAGCAGTATACTTTGCATTTTGCTTTCTTTATTCTAAAATAACTCTTAAAAGTTGATTCAAGCTGACAAAACATTGGCATTCCTGAAATATAAGCGATCTCTACATTTGTATGTTTAACACAGTGTTCTTCAAATATGACCTTGAGCCACGCTGTATCTTAAAGAAAACATGAAGTCCAAACTCATACTCACAGGTAATGGCCCTCATAAGCTGCTTTGTGTATGGGAAGGAGTCCTGCTTTATTAGGCACATTGCCACTTCCTCCACATTCCAAAAGAAGTGCTATGCAATCTGGATTACCTCCTCCGGCTGCTTCAAACAGTATTGATGCACCATCATCTGCTAAGGCCTGGACATCTCCACCTTGAAGGATAGACAGTTCAGAATTATATCCAAATTGATTTGCAGATCATCATAAAACCAAGCCAAGAGTACTTTCCTCCTCATTTTTAGAAGTATTTAAATTAAAATGTTATGAAAACAAGAAATGTGGAAAATTTAGACCTCAAAGCCAAAAAAGAAATCTTGTACAGATACAAGTTCAAATGTAGGAAAATGCTTACTTGAGTGGGATTTGCTTTGATCTTAAGTGTTATAACTGAGGATTTTCAAAATTTTAGTGTATTTCAAAGTATATTTAATTGCATTATTTAATACCAACATAATTATATTCACTATTGAAAGGAAGGAAGCAGAAGAAGAGAAAGGGAGGGAAGAAAACAGATGTAAAGAAGGGAAAAGACATGTATAGCAGTACAATCAAGTCCATCTTTGACTGAAACGTATTGGTGTCAACTCACTTCATGTGGATTATGGAAGTGTAGGAATACTCACAGATGTTTCCTTTCCTTCCAAGAAACCAAACCTTCTCATTCATCAGTACTCTTTCTCTCTTTTTCCATCAGCACCCTAAAACCTCTCAGCAACTAGACAAGACATATGACAGTCCAGAGGTGTATTTCCTTTTTACCTGACTACATACCTTTATGAATAAGATGTTCCAGCACATCACAGTGCCCATATTCAGCAGCAACACCTAATGGTGATACTCCATATCCATCCTTAAGGTTCACATTTCCACCATTCTTCAGAAGAAGAGAAACAATATCTTTGCGTCCCTGTTTTGCAGCTTCATGCATTGCTGACCAACGTTTTACACACGGCTGGTGGATACTACAGTTGTGTTTTATGAGAATGGATGCCATTTCAAAAGAGCCCCTTTTTACAGCTTGAAGATATTAAAAAGGGAAGAAAATAGTACAATTATATTTTCAGGTATGTTGACCTGAAATTTAAAGGTATCTAGTAAGTTTAGAGAAACTTCTTATTCTGCACTGATATGAGGAAAATCAAAAGATTTCTAGTGCTAGAAATCTGGGTATTCCAAATCATATATTGGTCAATAAATGATGATGTGAGCTGCACAGGAAATCAAGGCAAACCACCACAATCTGTAAAATACATCAGTTTGGAACACAGAGGGCAAAAGCAGCATCAGCTCAATTGCAAGAAAAAAGCAACAACAAAAATAACATATTAGGCAATAGTCCTTACTTTTAAAGTTGGTGCAAGCACTACAATAAAAATAATAAAATCAATAATAAAATTAAGCATTACAATATCCCTCCAAAATCCCTCAAAATTATGATTTAGTCATCTGGTAACTCTAATCCTAATGTGTACTCAGCGGCTGTTGTTAGCCAAAGCATAATTGACAGCTGCCATATTTTAAGACCATGTTCTGCCCTTTTGAGAATACGAGTTTGAAATTTCCAGATAATTACACCTGCAAATTATTTACATATAAAATAATGATCAAGAGTTGGAGTCTAATTTCACTTCTGAACTATCTGAATAGCAGATCTCTCCACTGACAGGCAGGGCAGCTGAGAAAGATCAGTAGCACAGGGTTAGCAAATTTAACTTTTGTGAATGCCTCATCATACAAGTAAGAAAGTTAAGAGGCAATAGTCTTCATAATTACCCACAGATGCCTTGAAGTGGAGTATTACTGAACGTAGATGGAAGCAGAAATCATCCCACTAGATATTTTTTCAGCATTTACCTTTGTACTGAAGAACCTTTCAATCCAGAGTTTTAGAATTAAAAGAAGAAACTAAATCATGTTCAGCTTTTAACATCATGTTAAGTGTTAAACACCCGATTCTCTATTTTACAGACAAAGATTAAAATGTATGATGCACAGCAATATCTACACCCACACTGTCATCTCTAAGTGACATAATATCGTAAAAAGCATCACATAAACCATACACAGCTTATAAATCTCATTTTCAGGAGTTTGTATAGAGAAATATTTAGGAAAATAAACTGCTATTGTAAGGGGAAAAAAAATCATCACCCCTAGTTACATAGTTACATAGCCCAGGATTTGTTAAAAGCAAAGGATGAAAATAGCTTAAAAGTTTTAGACTTACTGAATGAAAAACAAGATATCCCAAAGTGATATCTTGGGAAAAGCAAGATATCCTAAAGGAAAACTCTATAAATGTTGCAGGGCCTTAAAATCTTAACATATAATTGCACCTGAGGAAAGTTAACAAAAATTACAAGAATGTAATATTTTAATGCTGACAATTGTACAATATTGTATAAATTGTATTTTTTTTATACAGAATAATGTTACTTTTCATTACACAGGAGAATTGTATTAATTTCACAGACTGATTCTCCTCAGAAGAATGGGGATGTTTTGACTTTCAACAGAAACCAGAAGCTAACAATAGCTAAACTACCCACATATAGTGAGGCTCATTTAAGTCTACCTATAGCATAAAATCTTCCAAAGGAATCACCTTTCTTTAGATGGAGGTATTAGTTAGAAATGCAGCTGAAGCTTATTTTCAGTGCAAGAGGGACAGGAAATGAAAGGGAGATTTTGAAATTGAACATACCTGTCTACTCCTGAGGAAATCATCCAATAAAAACAAAAATCTTCAGTAACATCCAGACCTCCATAAAAAGTACATCCTAGTTAAACTACAAGCTTATTCTTGTACCTGACTTGTACCTTAAGATGGTCAAATGGGACCAGCTTGCTAAAGGCCTTACAGCCCCTGAAGGTACAGAGAAGATGCCTCAAACAACAAAACAGGTCACATTCTTAGGACTATCTTTAAGTGCATCTCAGGAGTCACCTGAAGCATAATTATTGCTGATCTCAGTGCTGGGTACATTTCAGTAAGTGCTGGGCATTTTGTTTCATCTAAAAAGATTACCAGCAGCCTGAACATATAAGTCAATAGGAGTAATGAAGTGAGTAAGAATTATTCACAGTGATGAGGATTCACAGAAATGGGGTTAAATTCCCCTTGCTATGGTTAGATTTTGAGCCTGCAGAAATGGATGTGCCAGTTTAGTTGAGTATGGGTTACAATTCACTTTGCTTAAACATAGGGAAAGGAGGCAATTACCAATAAGAAGTGGAGTTTCTCCTTTGTCATTTTTTGTATTGGGCCAAACACCTTTCTCCAGCAATGCTCGTACGTTTTCCACAAAGCCAGCTTTTGCTGCCAAAGTTAGCGGTGTTTCTCCATCACAGGTTTTGTATTCCCACATTGCTTTATAAGATGCTAGATGAAAGCAAAACATAAAATTACATTAATGGACAAATGTTGTTAACATGCACATGTACATTCACTTTTGCACTGTAGGGCTTCTGAAAGAAGTATTAAAAAACACTGCAACTTCTTTACTGGTGTAAATTGATGCAACATCTCCCAAAAGAAAATTTGCCTGATACTTAAACAACATACATAAGATGCTCCATGAAGGATTTCTTCATACTTTTTAGTAATCAATTCCAGCCTGTTTCCGTGCACGTCTTTTTTTTGTTCGGTGTTTCTTTGCTGCTTCCCCTGTCTTTTGGAATATTTTTACCTTACTCACCATCTAAAACGATTTCAAGTATTTGTTGAATTGGCTGAGCTGCAGCCTCATGCAGTGGAAACCAGCCTCTTTCATCAGCTTCATCCAAAGCATATTTCTGTTTCACAAGGTCTTGGAGCCCAAATACTTGACCTTTAGAAATCCAGTGGATAAAATGAGATGTATTTGAAAAAAAAGTAATATATGGAAAGCTCAGTTTTGCAAATAGACTGTTTTATATTAGGGTTTTTACCTTGCTTTATGGCTGCTACAATTTTCCTATTTTCCTCACTAGGTGGTACAAAACTATCCAAAAAAAAAAAAAAAAAGCAGAAAATATAAAATATAAACAAATCGTAGACGCATTATATTATTTATTCAGTATTTTATATTAGGTTCTCATCTGAGCCAACTTTCCCTTGAAACGTATCAACTACAGTCCTGAATAGCTGTGTGACCTCCTAAGTTACACCTGAACTGTAGAGCTTCTGAGTAGCCCAAGTTCTTGAGGTAGGTGCAATTCCTGCTGCAGGCTGACCTCCTGATGAGCCCCCAGAGCATATGCCTGGTGTCCCATCCCCTCCTCTTCCCTCTCATCCCCTGGCGTGGCAATTTCCAGAAGAAGCTGTGAAGTGCTCTGACAAACCTCCTAATTTGGAAAAGAATTCTGGCTGTGGACTACACAGGTGTGTTTGCCACACAGTACAGCAAGGAGCCCTTCAGATTCACAAGCTTTAAACAGCAAATGAGAACATGACGGCGTCAGAATGTCAATGTTCATAAATGGACAGTTTGATGATATCAATGGTACCATTGCCCCTGAAAAAGTATTGTTGATAGTTTTATCAGTATCATTTATCAGTACCAGCATTCAGCTTCCATCTCATGAAGCTTTCATCTCCATGAGATGGAAGTTGAATGCTGGTGTCTGCTAGTGCACCGAGAGATTTTGGTGATACAAACATCTTAAAAACTAGATTAGATTTAAAAAATAATAAAAAAATAAAAAAGAAGAGCAGTCAAATAAGAGAATTCCCAGTGACTCCACCAAGTGACAAGGGAGATTCCAGACTTACAACAGGAGCCCCTGATGAGAATCCAAACTCTCACAAGATCCTACAGGAAATTAAGAAATGCTAACAGGCCTCCAAGACTTATAGTTCTACATCTCCCTTTCGATTTTGAGACTGACAACATACAAAATGTATTTATAGGATTATTGCTGAAGAACCTCCCTACTAAGACAAAGTTTTGTTTTCTTTCTTGTATGCCCCTTTCATAAGAATGTAAATGGCTTAAAAAACTAAGAGAAATATTAGATTAGCCAAGTGAATCTCATCTCCCTAAACCCTCTGCAACTCCAGAAGACAGCTCAGAGCAGAAGCCTGCTCTGGCTTTTAGTGTTGGCTGCCCAGCACAGAGCCCTGTGCAACACTGGGGAGATGATTTCCATCACCCCACATAGCTCAGCTGAACCCTACATTTCATAACTAAAGGAACCAATCTTACCTGTAACATCTATGTCACCTATGAACCCTTGCCGAATGTTCCTGCAGGGTTTTTGTTTTTCTAGTTTGGATTTTTCTTCCACACGTACATATCTAAGTGCACAGGGGAAGGCTGGAACACTGTTAGAAGTACTGAGCAGATTACTAACAAGTTCAAATTTATTCTTTCAAGTCTAACATTTTAGAAATGGTTTAGGAAAGAATACAAAAACAACAAAATCTACATTTCTATTTTGTTTACTCTTTTCAGACAGTGCTTATCAGAGAAAGATGCATAATGGCCAAACTAAGAACTGTTTTAAGGATGGTATAAAGCACTAAAAATCAGTATCTCTAAACACTCTAAATATATGGCATAACCTCTCATGCGCATATTGAATTTACATTACCCGTCATTGTAACTGGAAGACACCGGTGGTTTGGATGCATTTGATTCTTGAATGCTAAGCTGCATGGCATATTCGGTGAGCAGATCTTCAACCAAATCTTTGCTTTCATCCGCCATTTTTATGGTGAGCTATTTGAAATACAATTTTTAAATAATAAAATCAAGTGTTTCCATCAATTTCTTTTAATTTAAAAATCCTTTGGTGAGTATATTCTTATTTTAAATGACAGAAAACAACCCTTGGAAGCACTGTACATTCCAATTAGAAAAGCTCTGTTTACTGTTCACACGCTACATTTGTTATCTACAAATACTGGACAATTTGTGAGCCATAAAAGAGACTTTTCCTTTTTAGAAGGCTGCGGTCACCAAATCAGTGAATATATGATTTCCATACATGCATGAATAACAAACAGTAAGCAAATTGATCCCCTCAGAATGATTCCTAATCAAAAACAGGCATTTGCAAGGAATTCATGAGCAAAACATAAATATATAAACATTTTAAAATTCCAGAAATAAAAGGAAGACACTCAAACCATTTGAGAATCATTGACATATGTTTCCAAATGAAATACATGACCAGATCTAAGGGTGATCACACACTGCACTCAGCAAAGTTACAAACTCGACTCTTTTTTATGGGGGAAAGAACATTTTTTTGGGGCCTCCCTCACCCAGGGTGACACCAGCACCGATCCATACAAGACTGATCTATCAACTACAGGATTTCAGAGTGAGAAATCCCACAGCACATCACTGAAGTTTAGGAGGTGACACATCATCCAGTTCTGAATTAAAATGAACTTTACTAGACAAGTTTTCAGCTGTGTTCTGTATTCACTGGTCCTCTCCTGGAGCAGAATCAAGCATGGATGGGGGTGTTTCCTCAATTAAAAAACAAGGGATTTTAAGAGGGGATACCAAATGCAAAACTTATTTATGTTAATATAATGACGTCTGGGATTCTGGACTGGACAGAAAAGTAGTCTTGCAATACAAAATGACAATGGTCATATGTCATTAGTTATCACTTTTAATGCCATCCATTAATACATTTACAAAACAAACAACAACAAAAAATGAACCAACTTCCAAATCTTGCTTTGATTTTACACAGCCAAGGCATGGGGGCTATAAAAGCAGACCAAGGGCTTTGAGTCTCTGCGCTGGTTCTGCAGTCCTGAAGTTTAATGGACATTCACAAGAATTCGGTACGTGAGCTCGGCTGACGTTCAAGTTGTGCCAGTTATTTTCAAGGTGTGAGAGTGGTTGGAAAATCCAGTGGATTAGTAACAGAACATGTCAGATCTTTTAACTATAGTTACCAGTTTAATTCAGTCTGCTTATATCATCAACAGTAACTGTGGCTTATGTTCAGTATGCCTTCTGCTAGTGATACCACATCAAGCAAATGCTTTGCTAGTAAATTTTAACTATAACTGGAAGGAATGTTGCTCTTTACACCATCTTGCTGAAGGTTCCTGAAGCATAAAATGTGGCATTTATATATCATAAAAGGTATGTAAGAACAGAAACATAAGTTACTATTTGCATAACAGTAGCTACCCAACTTTTTACAGGCAGACTTAAGGTTTTGCTAGAGCTTCTCTGATTTGCATAGCTTAACATGTTTAATCAGACTGCAGACACCAGATGTTGAATTATTATTATTTTAATTTTAAACTGCTGTTCTCTGAGTTTATGCAATACTAGAACACTTGCCGTCAATTGTTGTACAAATATTGCCCAGGGAAGTACTGGAGTCCCCATCCCTGGAGGCATTTAAGAGACATGTGGACGTGGTACTAAGGGATATGGTTTACTGATGGGGATCAGTAGGTCAGGTTGACTGTTGGACTTGATGGTCCTGAAGGTATTTTCCAGCCTAAATGATTCTATAATATTGAATAATTACACTATAATTACACAATAATTACACATGTTGTATGTTTCACAGAATAGTTACTGCAGGGTGTCCTAGTCATTTGGCACCCATAGAGGGAACGTTACAGAAATTATTTGGAAGCCATTTTCTGCCAAATGATCTTCAAGAGAATGTGCTAACCAGATTTCTTCTTAGAGAAATTTCTGCATTGATCCAGCAATCAGTAAGTGAATTGAAGTACCATAGTCAGCATCACAATTCCATCCACAAACACTTCATTACCTAGTACAAAGCCTGCAAAACAAAATCTAACCACTAAGGGCTTAGAGTCAGAATGAACAGGAAGTTGAATGTCTCTTGGAATCAGATTCCCAAGTAATACATTCACGGCTCTTTCAGCATGTCGACATACCAAGGTGTAATACAAAGCATAAAAGCTTCAAAAGGCTGCAGAACACCAAGCAGCAGACCACATTTTCTCTAAATGCTGCCACAAACTTCTTATTAATCAGAGCTATTTTTTTTTTTTTAAATCACCAGTAAGTCCACAAGCTGAGCTCCTGTTCCTCATCTCTTGTTGGCAATTCACTTTGCTGACAGGCAAATTCTGAGTCAAGGTTCTTTCCTGAAATCATCTTCTCATCTTCACACACACTTTCTGAATTTTGATGGCATGTTAAAGCTTTCATCATGTAACCCCTTACATGCTGATGTTGCAATCCACTAATGTACACTGTTCTGAGGACTGACAAACCTGTTAGGCTGCAGGGTCTCTTTTTAGACTTGTATTTTTTTAAAGTTTCTCAGTAAACTTATCTACAATCTCTTCTACCATCACCTAAAATAAAAGTGCATTTTAGAATAAATTCATACTTCGCTGGGAGGTATTCCTAATGAGACTACAGAGTTAATTTAGGCAAGCTCATTTATTAAGGAGAAATGTGTATCATTCATAATTTCCTCTTGCCAGCACAGCAGCTTAAAGGCAAATGGAAGCTGCCCTGCCTTTCTTCACACCTTTCCTCATGTTTTGAAACCCTTCTTTTTACCTGAGGACTCCATGCCATTGCTGAAATTTATGAAGCATCATTTTTAGAAATCATGATCACTGCATCAGATCCACACGGGTGGACCGTTGTGCCCTGCAAGCCCTACTGAAGCTGCGGTCCTTAGGGGAATCCAGCCTGAATGCTCATTATTTCATTACAGCCCAACACATTACACCTGCCTTGGAGCCTGAATCAAAGCCAAATTAGGTGAATGGAAAGACTCTGAAGACTTACATAGGGTTTTGATTAGGCCCTCACATTGAAAGCTATCTGAAAAAGGCTGTTTTGGTATATTATAGTATCTTTATGACGATGTTCACAAATGGTTTAATACTGTGAGTTGATCAATTAATACTGTCCAACTTCACAGATTCCAAAAGGGACTAAGAGCACAGTGCACCTTGCAGGATTGCCATTTAGCAAGAAAATCCTTTTTTTCTGGGAAAAATATATGGACTGTCTACCTCCACTTTATCTCCAGAAGATTAGTGGAAGAAATCAGTCATGATACAAACTTTTTTTTCTTTTTTTTTCTTTTTTTTTTTTATTTTTTCTGGTCGTACAACTCCCATACCCATTTGGTCAGCTAACTCCTGCTTTGCTGTAGTCCCCAGAACTGCTAATGCCACAGGCAACACCGAGCTCTACCTGAACACAGGATTAACCAGAATGGTGTTAGGTAAGCAGTGTCTTAAAATCACTGTGTGTGCTGTTTTCAAACCATCTTATTCTACCAAAAAAAAAAAAAAATCATAAAAGGAAAAAATTTAGTGAGGTAGCAATGGACTGATGTGGTAGAGTAAGTAGAAGGTAGAAGCCTCACCACAGCACAAGTGCTGAACACATTGCTCGAGGTCTGTAAATGCTTTGAGAGCCTGATTTGCTATATCACTGCTGCTAATATATGCAGTGCTAAGGTGACAAGGTCCGACAATAGCATGGGTGTTCCACTGGATCACAGTGGCGTAAAACAGCATGGCTTGTACACTGAGCAGCAGCAGAAACATCCCTCTTACGTGACGCAGCAGTGAAAAAGCTACAAAGCTCAGCAGCAAAATTTTCTTCCATTTGACTACAGAGGTTTTGCAGTTACCAGACCTCAGCCGTACATCTCTAGAAATAACTGCAAATGCCTTCTAAGCAAGTTTTTTATACTGAATATTTTCCTTAAATAATATTTGGAGTAGTCAGATATTTTCCTATTTTTTTTTTCATTCCTTCCTGACAAAAAAAAAAATAATAATAAAAAAAAGATTACTTACTGTTGTTTCACCTATAAGAAAGACAAAAAAAAAAAGAAAAAAAAAAAAAAAAAAAAGAACAACTTGCAGTTCTTGCAGTTCATGGTTATTGAGTCTTTCCTTGGAAAGAAGTGTGTCAAGCGTTTATCATTTTAGATGCATGGGAATAAAGTTTATCTTAGATGTGTTAATTTTATTCTCATTTCTTATCCCTAAAATAAACTAGACAATCCTAGCTTTGCTCTCTATTAATAGAAGACCCTTAGGCATGCAAAGACAGTTTATTAAAATATTAAAATAATAAATAGCAGTCTACATTTGGACTCAGTCTATTAAATATTACAGTTTTAAACTACTTCACTGTTAGTTTAATTGGCGAGCATAACACATATTCTCACCTTTTCAACCCATTATCTTGCCACTGTTACTCTGGGGCCTGCATTTTCAACAGCCAGGAATAGTGCCCTGCGAGCTGATGTGTCCTGTGATATTTCTAAAATTAAATACGCAGTTGCTAGATAAATTAAGGTCTGACCTTGTACAACTGTAACACAAGCAGACTCAACCCACAGGAAAGTATTACACATGACTTATCTAAAATCTCATCAAATGTAACACGGGGTCTGGATGGTAATAATAAGATTACCTGTGCCCTCATTGGTTCAACAACTCTCATTAAGAAAATAAGGTAATTGCCAACTTAGTCTCAGGGACTACATTAACGAAATCTGGTAATATTACATAAATGAATAGAGATCTCAGAAGGCTTAGCCCGTAACTACTTGTAGATTCTGTCTATAGATAGATGGTGATTATCACTATATATACATAAACTAGGTAGATTACGTATATATAACCTACTATAACCTAGTGACGTATATCGACATATAACCATCTATACTAATAATCGCTATCTCTGAGGCTGATATAATGCAAAGCTTTACAGATCCAATAACTTGACATTGGGCAAAGAAAAAGACACAGCACCACTGATGGTAGTGATATAAATGTAGAATAACTCATGAAGAACAGCAGTACTCAGCAAGATAAATCACAGGAGTGTGGAAGAAGCTGGATTTAGTTTCTCTACCTAGACAGTCATATCACTGATGCAACACCTCTGTCTTGCTTTTGTTTTAACCAAACTAGTTACTATCGTTACCAAAACAAATCAACAAAAAGGGAACACAAGAAATTAAAACAATAAACTTCCAACATATGCTTTATTTAGTAGTTCTGATAAAATTTTACACTGTTAACTCTTGCTAGAATGAACTGTCAGAACTCAATTGCCCCATGACACACTTGTGTTTATAAAACTGCAAAACTAAACTTAACTAAGGTACTGCATGCATCTCATCTTTGGACACAAGACCAAAAAAAATAATTTAATGATGATAAATAACATTAATTGCAACTCCTTTTGCTACTGCTACCTAGACATGTGTTGGGAGCCTGCAAAAAACACATTCAGATCAACAAAAGCAGATATGAACAGTGCTGAGATCCTGCTCTACTGTTGGCTAAAAGCTGGTAAAAACAGAAATATATTTATATATTAAAATATTTAAAATATATATATTTGTAATATACATAAAGAACACACATTTTAATTGCTTACCTTGTGTTCTCTCATTTCTTTTATGTAACCAGGACACTATCAGAACTAATACATATACATATTATAAGCATGGTATTATTTTGCTTTTCAATTCACTTTTAATACTGTTTTGCATTGCTGCATAAACATGTCTAATTCTGATCTTACAGAGTTACAAGGTATGGAATATATCCATCGGTCAATTGTGTTCCATTACGTTTACCATGGAGGTAAAGGGCGAATAAATGAAATAAGACTCTTGTCCAGAGATCAAATCATACAGTAATTTGCAAGACTTTACACTGAGATATTCATTGGTGAGACAAAAAAGGGTAGGGAAGCCACAGCTATAGCAAGGCTTTCTGAGGGTGCCTACGTGTTGTATATTAATGTGCAGGATAAACTCTTAACAGAGTCCCTAAGGCTAAACAGACAATAAACTATGAAATGCTGTGTTCCCTCACACCCACAGAACAGGCAGTTGTTTTATGGATTTATCCAATGATACTTCGTAGGTATTTATGGCCTCAGAGTTGTGATGTTTTAAAATAAATTGAATAAAATAAATTGAATAAAATAAATTGAAACTGAGTTTGGCAATGTGGCACACTGTATCACTTCCGGATTAATTTCATAAACTGATCAACACACTAGTGAAACTATCAACACACTAGTGAAAACTACTAGCTTTTACTTTCTGTCCTAGGATGTGGCAAGGACACTTTATGCTTGGGTTGTTTAAACAGATGATAAGAGCTTGTATTTGAACGAAGCCAACTGAGCTAACTCAGATAAAGAACATGGGACAATTTGTGCTGTGGTCTGGGCCGTAATCAGGAGGTAGATCATCTCTCTGGAGCCCCACAGGGACAGGCAAAATACAGGGATGATACCATAATAGAGGCTGATTTTTATTTTTATTTTATTTTTTTTCTAAAAAGATCTTTTTAAAAGATTAAAAAAAAAAAAACTTTTGATAGGAAAGAGAGATTATCAATGCCTCAGGAAGGCCATGTTCAGACACCTGAGATCTCTCTGATGTAATCTCTAAAATTTTTGGCTCAAGAGTGCAGGAGCACAAACACCACTTTTGGATAGAAATCGTGTTAATCACCTTGCTCTGGTAACACAACTGAAATAGCTCGTGTCTCACTATAAGGCTGGATTTCAGCAAAAGTTGTGAAACACTGAAGCTCAGTTTGTTGGTTTTCCTTACCAGTTCTAGAAAAGCAAAACTTGAACATGGGCCAAATGAATTCTGAAGAAAAATTTGTTCGGAGTAAATGCAATATAAAGTCAGAACAAAAATATTATCAAATCTTACTCACTGTGCAAAACTCACCCTTTAAACTAGCAGCCAGGCCATAAACATGTTTTAGTACAATGGATGCTTAAATGAACATTATGTTTATGCCCACCAATAATTGTAAATGTCTCTTCATTGCTAATGTCTCTCAGTCTATCACCAGTCTTTTAATTAACAGCTGTTTTCCGTAACTATTTAACTTCTTTTCTCGCAAACATTAACTCCAAAATTGCCTGCTTGTTGTAGTCTACTACAGTGAACCTTATTTTGGATTCTGCAGTTTATTAGCTAATTCTAACGTAATTCCTACCCAAACCAATTGCATGGACAAAATTCCTGAGGGGTACGTGCACCCTTCTTGCGAAGTGAAGGCCGGAACCATTGCCCAACTGGGGGCTGCTCACCAGGCAGAAAGCTACTGACCTCACGGAGCCCCCTCTGATCATTTTTTTAATTTTCTAATTGTTTAGAAATTTTGCTTTATCTCCAAACTGAACCTTATTCCCAAACCTAAGAATGTTTTGTTTTACTCTGCTGCTAACCAAGTAGCCAGATGTGTTCTACATGTAGAAAAACACAACTGACGCCCAAGAAACTTCCACAAGTTTTTTATTTGGCAATTACAAGTGGACACCTTCCCTAATTATTAAACGTGCTTGTATTTAAAACGGGGATATCCTCATGCACCCGGCTTGGAAACGCATCCCACAGCACAGCGGGCGACCCCACACCTCCGACTGGTGCCGGGCTGGCCCGAACCCTCAGGCCGAGCCCCGCGCATGCGCATCACCCCACCTCTCTCAGCACCTACACCACCGCCTCCCAACGGCGCATGCGCTCGCACACCGCGGGTCCTGGCACTACGCGCGCCCTCCGAGCGGCTTCCAGTCGGCTGCGGCGCATGCGTAGTCCTGCGCCCTTCGCCATGTCCTCTACGCGCCCGCTTCAGGCCCTCGGGGCCGCGCATGCGCCCGGTGGTGCTCGGCTGCGCCGCCATGTCGGGGGCGCTGAGGAAGGTGAGGGGTTGCTGAGGGGGTCCCGTCCCGTCCCGTCCCGTCCCGACCGGGGGCTGTCCCCGGGCCCTGCCCTGCCGGATCCTGGAGAGGGAACGGCGGTGAGGGAGCGATGGGGTGAGGAGGGCGCTGAGGGGAGTGCGGGGCCGGGGTCCCCCCCCCAGAGGTGTCCGGCGGCGGGCCTGGTGTGGGGACGGGACCCAGTCAGGAATAGCGTTAGAGACGGCTGCGGTGTGCGGGCCTCGGGGTGCTGCCCGAGACCTGGGCGCCAGAGGTGAGGCGGGGGGCACGGCACCGGCAGCTCAGTTTGGCGCTGTAGGTCTGTGGAAGGAATTGCGTCTGGTGAGAGATAGAGGTTAGTGTCACAGGAAGGTTTGAGTTAGGTGTGCAGGGAGACAGAAAAATAAATAACAGAAGTAGCGGCGTTATTATAATAAATGTTTTTCTTTTCTCTTGGCAGACCACTGGGCTTGTAGGATTGGCTGTAGCTGAAAATCCTCATGAGGTATGTTGTGGCTTGGCTGTATTTAATGCAAACTGTCAGTGAGTGCAAAGTCTTCTTTTTGTTACGTATTCGTATATTTGTTGTATGCCTTAAAGTAGTACCAACTTAATGGTGGATTACAAAAACCTTCTAATTCTGTAGGGGAATCTTACCCTATAGAGGCTAACCGTTTGGTGCAAAGCAGAATCAGGGCCTATGATCGTAGAATGGCTCAGGTTGGGTCTGGTGGATTAGCTCTCCACAAGGCTGAGTTGGCCAAGGCCCCATCTAACCTGACCTTGCACAGCTGTGTGAAAATCACAGAATGGTTTGGGTTGGAAGGGACCTTCAAGATCACCTAGTTCCAACCCGCCCTGCCATTGGCAGGGTTGGCAGCCACAAGATCACATTGCCCGTGGACTTGTCCAACCTGGCCTTTAATGCTTCCAGAGATGGGGCATCCACAGCTTCTCTGGGCAACCTGTTCCAGTGCCTCACCACCCTTTGAGGGAAGAATCTCTTCCTAACATCTAATCTCAATCACCCTTATTTTGTTTTATAACCATTCTCCATTTGTCCTATCACTAACTGCCTGAATAAAAAGTTGGTCTTCTTTTTTGTAAGCTCCCTTTAATTATTGAAAGGCCACAATGAGGTCTCCCCAGAGCTGCCTTCTCCAGGCTGAACATCCCCGCCTCTTTCAGCCTTCACAGGAGAGCTGGTTCAGCCCTCTGATCATCTTTGTGGCCCTTCTCTGGACCTGCTCTAACAGATCCACATCCTTCTTGTGCTGGGGGTCCCAGACCTGATGCAGCACTCCAGGTGGGGCCTCACAAGGGCAGAGCAGAGGGGGACAATCACCTCCCTCCCTCCCCTGCTGGCCCCACCTCTTTTGATGCAGCCAAGGATGCAGTTGCCCTTCTGGGCAAGATGCTGTTGAGATTGGAATACTTCAGTGGTTCTTGGAAGCTTGGTGCTTTCTTTTTACTTCCTCAGGGTCAGGAATGAAAGTATGCCACATCTTGTTTTCCTAATCAGGAGGTATGAGCTTTGAAAGGACTTGAGTAATTCTTAAATCTCTTTGTCCTTTGAAATTTCCTGCTGTGCAACAATTCTGTTTCAAAAAATGCTTGTGCCACTAATGTTTAGGAATAATGTCAAAAAGAACCATTGTGACAAATAATATTTTTCGGTGCAAATGATAATATTTTTCGGTGCTAATTCAGTCTACAACCTTGTAAGGCACCTTTTGTTTGGATTTAATTAAATTATGTTCCTTTCAGGGATTTAAGGTCCAGAGCAAATAAATCAATAATGCTTTAGATAAATTATAGATGCTGCACCAGTCCTCCTGTGTTTCCTT
This sequence comes from Heteronetta atricapilla, assembly GCA_011075105.1. NCBI lineage: Eukaryota > Metazoa > Chordata > Aves > Anseriformes > Anatidae > Heteronetta > Heteronetta atricapilla. Next base: position 23,636,986 of record CM021731.1, read on the forward strand.
CTTTGTCTTTATGTCTGCAGTATTCCACTGTTGTTCCTACAGTGCATCTCTTCCCCTTAGGTTAGACAGTTACCCTGTCAGCATAACAAAAGCTTAATTTCTTCATCATCCTAATGTGTCCTTTATTGCTGCATTTAAATCCAGTAGTAGAAGTTTCAGGTTTTAGTTGAATCTGGATATGACTCTCCTTATGCACCAGCATAAGGAGAGGTACAAAAAAAAAACAAAAAAAAAAACCAAAAAATCAAGTTATGCTGCAATAGGTCCCAGGTAATTTTTCAGAACCTAATGGTTTAGTCGTGAGCATATCTGATTTGTGAAAATTGAAAATTATGGTCATTAGAACTACAGCTTCTGTTGTTTCAATTTTGCATCAAATATACTTTAACTTGCAGCTTTGGTTGTGGTGGTTTTTTTGTTTGTTTGTTTGTTTTTTCCAATTTGTGGTAACCTTTTGGTCCTGATAAATTCCCATCCTATTCAAGACAGAATTCTGTGGTTCAGATTTGGTTATTCTGTTAACCTTATTTCTAGATTGAATACTGTAACTATCTGTAGCACAAAAGAGTGTTAGCTAATAGTGGCTAGATAACTGGAGTTGCAGTTTTTAACCGTATCTTTTGATCACTTCAGCGCCTGCGAATACTGTACGCTAAAATCCTTGGTGTTCTGCAAAACATTCCCAAAGATGCAGCGTATAGGAAATACACTGAGCAGATTGTAAATCAGCGGCTTAATCTGGTGCAAACAGTAAGTACAGTGCCGTTTCATAAGTGTCACGTGTGAAAACATTTTTAGGATGAGAAAATGATTTTCAAAATGCCTGTTTTCCAGGAGTATAAATAACTTGGGTATCAATTCAGAAAAAAAAAAAAGTTTTGAGGTCTATTTTTGTTATTGGCTGGAATATTTTGATGGTACGTTCAAAATGATTGCTAATTTATCTGGCTGATATTGTCTGAAAATTAGAAGAAAAATAGTGTTTTTGAAGATTTTTAAAACAGGGTAACTTTCACACGTTTGCACAAAAAATGTCTTTGCTCTTACTGATGTTAGCACAACCTTTGCCTTTGACACATTAAAATATATTTTGGTATGTTAACTATGCAACACAGGTAATGTGTATGTAACTTGACTGTTGGAAGGTTGCGTATAATTTTCTCAAAATAAGATAAAAATTTTTTTTTGAAGGTACATGCTATAGCTCTTTGCTGTTAACACTTCTCTGGATGTCATTAAATAGTATTACATTTTAGTATTTATCATTGAGAGCTTCATCTTTTGTTTCCAATTAAAATAAAAACCTCAAATGCTTTTCTTAGATAATGTAAAATGACAGAAGATAGCTAATTAGATAGTAATTTTGAGGTAGGCAAGAGTATCTGTTCAAATCAGTTTAAATTAGTGCATTTGTAATGTATTTGCTTTTTCTAATTTTCAATAAAACTGAATATTTATATATATCTGAATACACAGGAAACTGATGTGCAGAAACTACAGGACAAACTGAATAGTGGTCAAATAGAAGAAGTCATTGTACAGGTAAAACAGGAAAATTTAAAATCAGGTACAAGTTGGAATAGTAGTTTTGAATGTTCCTTTGGCTGAACTTCTGTTCAGAACTTGACGCTTTTGTGTGTTTTTCTTTACTGTAAAACAAACAACAAAAAATAAATACATGGTGTATATATATATTTTCAAAGAATCTGGAAATGAATTGTCATATAGTGGATGGGATGACCATCTTTAAAAATGAACACAATTACTCAGATTTGCTGTATTAACCTTACATATATACCATGCACACTTAGATTGCTTCTTACGGAGTCTGAATCAGTGAAAAATAAAAAAGGGGGGAAATATGGGGGGATAATTCGAATAGACTGGAAAATACCAGGGATGAAGTTATCACGAAGTAGTCATTGGGAATGACTAGGTGAACAGACTGAGTATCCCGTAGGGGAACTGAATACGTTAAAAAAAAAAAAAAAAAGTTACTCATTTCCTCTAACATTTTTTTTTTTTCTTAAATGCACAGTTAAAATTTGAGGTAGTCCCTAACTGTGATAGGTAGTAATACATCACTGAGATGATGAATTGAAATAAAGGGATCTTAATTCTATATAGATTTTAAAAACTTCATGGAAAGGTTTGGGTTGGAAGGGAACCTAAAGCCCACCCAGTTCCAACCCCCCTGCCATGGGCTGGGACACCTCCCACTTGACCAGGTTGCCCAAAGCCCCATCAAGCCTGGCCTTGAACACTTCCAGGGATGGGGCATCCACAGCTTCTCTGGGCGATCTGTGCCAGTGCTGCACCCCTCTGAATGAAGAGTTTCTTCCTGACACCTAATCTAAATCTACCCTTTTTTAATTTACTTTGTTTATGGTCTTTCTTAATAGGCTGAAAATGAGCTTTCCCTGTCAAGAAAAATGTTACAGTGGAAACCATGGGAGCCTCTAGTTGAAGAACCTCCTTCTAACCAGTGGAGATGGCCAATATAATATTCAAATGGTGTAACTTCTTAAAATTCAAAAATGTTAAATGATAATCTATTGTTACTGACAGTTAACCTTTAAATTAAAATTACTTAATAAAAACATGTTTTGTCTTAATGTCTACTTATATTTAGCAATCTGAACACTGTTTCTAATTTCTTGCAAAAATGGCTTTAAGAAATTTTTGGTGCTTTACAAACTTCATTTCATTTCCTTTCTGTTGTTGTTATCTGTATCTGTTGATATACAAATGCATGTTGATACACAAATGTTATTTGAAATCAAAATCAAAGTTGTAGAAGAGTATGATCCTACCCTTCTCCCCCACTGTAGGTTTTGTATTCTTGCCACTTTCTTAAAGCCAGTACCAGGGTCTCTATGGCCACAGGATTAGGAAACTGATGTAATGCTAAAACTAGGCTTACCAAAAATAAGTATTTTTTAGTTTTCATCTGGATCACTGTCTTGAGCTGGCTGACTTCACTGGCCACATGAACGGTAATTCTGGGTCAAAGAAGTGCCAGATGTCAGCCCTTAAGGTGACAACAGATTACTTGATTAGCAGGTAGGTTACCATACTTAGCATAATATGCATGGCAGAAACTTTAGTATCACTCTATTTTTTATGTACATAACTTGCTTTTTATAAAGGTTTTGTATATAAATGTGTACTTTATGGATTTATATGTATATTGATTCAGAACTGGAATATTGCTATTAATAATTAAGAAAAAATTTTCTTGACACATCTGGCTAGGTTCTTGAAAGCATTTAAATGGAGAGTGCACACCTGCAGCCTGAAAACTTGCCTAGAAAAGCTTACAGGGCTAACTAAAAATATCCAAATTGGATCTAAGAACACTGAGCAGGTTTGTCTTTATTCACATTTTTTCAGTATCTTTCCAGTGCCATTAACAAACTTGATGCAAGTTCCAAGATAAGAATACAGCTATTTGACAAAAATCTGCAGCTTGTTAAAGGTTGACAGTTCTGCTGTCCTATCATGTCTAGGACTATCAGTTTACCTGTGGCTTCATTATTAATGACTAATTACATCTCTTAGGTAATACTTTATACAATTAAGATGTTAGGGAGTAGAACAGGTAGAAGAAAAGCCACTGGGTATAGCTAATGTAATCTACATACAGCTCGTGTTAACTCTACAAATTATTTTTGCTGCATCATCAGTGTTGTTTTTTTCCCCACAGATTGTTACAGTAATTACATATTTATTTTTTTTCCAAAATACCTTACTTCCTTGGCTTCCTTAGCTTTTTTTCAGCCTTGGAAAAGTTACAATCTGGTTTCTTCTGAGATAATACCACTAGGTGGCATTCCAGAAGAAGACTTCGCTGAAGCTTGCCAACATTGCAAACTAAATTTCCACATGAGAAATACTAAAGATTATAAACCTGAATGAGGGTGACCCATGTCAGATGAGAAATAAAGATAAGTAGTCTAGGGTAATAAGTATTAAACTAATGTGAGAAAAAGTGTGGGGGGAGGATGGGACGAAACATTTTGGTTGGTAATACGTGCAGGAGGGTAGCAAAATATTGCAATCTTTCCAATTTCCTGAGGCAGTAGCTGAACTCTGCTTCTAAAGCTGTAGTGTGTCTTAGTTGTTGTGTGTCTTAGTGTGTCTTAGTTGTTCTAAGAGTTCATTAATTATGTTTCCTACTTTATGTTAGCAATGATTTTGCTGGTCTATAAATGTTTCTTTTGTGTCTCGATAATTTTCTGCATCTATCCAAAATACTGAATTAGTCTTCACAAATACTTTAATTTAGGAACCAATTAACTTGAGTCTTAAAAAGGTTCTACTGAGGCCAAAGTCTAGGAATCACAGACTTTTCAGCTTTTTATCAAATTCTCTGCATGTCTTATGATTTATTTCCATTACTTTTATCATTGGTTAAGTTTCATTACACAATTTTAGAAAGCAGAAATGAATCCCATCCATGCTACATAAATTTACTAAATTAATATTCAGTATGCTGTAGTATCAGCATTAAATAGCAGTTATTGAAAACAAGGAAAGACAATGGTCTTTGTTTTGATGTATTGGTGTTGTGTAGTTCACTTCATCCTAGTTCAGGATACCTCTGCCAAGAAGAGAAAGTAATTTTTACCATGCCATTAGCTTTGTAACTATATACCTGATATTTAAATCCACACCGTAGCAACAAACAGTACACACATATTTTACAGGCAAGAGAGAATCTATATTAGGAGTATTATGTTGCAAGTAATTTATTTTAAGATGAAAATGCCAGCAAGGCATAGTTTGGAGACTGATTATAATGATTTTGCTTGATTTTTCTCTATTAACTATGTTGAGATATGTGATGAAGCAAATGATTTTTATCTGCTGTAGTATGGTAAGGTAAATCAGTGCAAACCTTAGAGTTAACAAAACACTTTAAGATCCTCTGATTGGATCCTCATTATGTGTGACAATCACCATCTGCAAGATAACCTAAGGGAGATGCAGATTGTTAAACCAGTAAAACAACTTTAGATTGCCATCTAACAGCAGCACCGAGGTTTTTGTTTGTCTCAAGTGCTATCTGTGCTGCTTAGTCTATCTGGAGTGGCTGTTTTCTTAACAAGACAACTTTACGTAATTTTGATTGTTTGCATTCCATGGGAGGTAGATGAAAGATGCAGTTTTATTTTCAAGGTACATGCTTTCCTAAAGAAAGAAAAATATGAAAAATCATCTTTCACAATGCAAGTGAGTTTGAATGTTCAGTCAGCGTGGTTATATGACAGGGACTATCATATGAAGTTCATCATATGAATGTTCAGTCAGCGTGATTATATGAAAGTGACTATCTCTATAGAATTACTTCTGGTCCTCTTCTACCAGGTTCAGTCCAGAAAAAAAGATACTAGTAGTAAAGGGCTCTTTCTGCCCTTTTTATGGGAAGCAGGCCTGTGTTTGTAAGCTGAACAACGTCTGTGAGACCTTTTGACATGAACGTGGCACACTGTTACATGGCATGTGGATGTAATTTCATATATTTCACTATAAATGTAATTTTGTATTTCAATATACCTTTTTTTCCAGGATCCTCCCAGAGCCTGGTGACACACAGCTATGCCTTTTATCTCTAAGATAGCTGTGCGAGGTCGCTGTACTCTCGCTTTTCCTGCAGCGCGCTGAGACACCTGTGCGAGCACTAGCAACAGGTCGTCGCTTCACATCCCTCGAATCCCCTCACACGGGTCTTCCTTTCCCCTGCCTGCAGACGAAATGCCCGGCGCCCCCCGCTCACCTTGTAACAAGCCAGGGCCGGCGTGAAGCGAGGGGTTTTGCGGCGGGGCTGCCCCCGTCCCCTCACGGCTCTGCCGCCGCCATTTCCCCGGAGGCCCCCCGCCGCCCCTCAGGGCGCATGCCCGGGGCCGCGCTGCCATGGTTGCGGGGAGCGGCCGCATCGGGACGCCCTGACAGAGCCGTGGGGGGAAAAGGAGCAGAGCACCGGTGTGCCGGGGGATCCCAGCCGTGCCCCGAACCGCCCCGGGCCGGGGGCAGTGTGGGGAGGTGGGCGGCCAACGGCCCGACCCTCTGCCCCGTGGTGGTGCCCGCCCTGAGGGGCGCTGAGGGGAGGTGAGCCCCTGGGTGTGCGCCCTGAGGGAGGGCCTGGCTGCCGGCTGTTAATTCCTCCCTGAGTACGTTTCACCTATGTATATATGTATCTATATAGATACATGCGTATGTAAAGGGGCTGCTGACCGCTTGCTGGCAGCGTGGTGGAGCGTTATGTCTGCTAAAGACCCACGAAGATGCTATGTGTTTTGCAGTTGGAGGAAAATAAGATGTCTATCTATTGTAACTAGGCTGTTTGGGAAAAGATTTAGGAAAAGTTTTTCAGAGTAGTGTTGTTCCTGTGGTTGACAGTAAAAAATGTACACGTTTTTAAATAGATACTGTGGTTATTCTTGCTAAAAGGCTAAAAACTTGCATCCTTTAGGAAATGGAAGGCACATCGGACTGCAGCCTTGAAGCTGTTAACGCAGAGACACCAGCTGCAGAGCGGCCGCCCGCAGGAGCAGGAGAGGCTGGGGAGGCCAGGAATGCGGAGCCACAGGGTGAGCCCCCGCTGTCTGGAGGTGCCAGCACAGCACAGACAGATAAGCCACCTGGAGAAGGGCTAGGTCATCACGAAGTGATGGAAAATGGTGAGCAATGTGTGTGTGAGCCAGATGGCCCGTTCAGTGCATCACCCGAGAAAGCATCTCCTGTTACCGTTATGAGTTACTCTACCTTACGTGAATTAAGAAATTCAGAAAGGGGAAAAGAAACATCTCAAAATGCAGTGCTGTCAGAGAATGTGACAAGTTCAACAGTGACACGTAAATAACTTGTTAGAATGTCGGACGTTAGTGCTTTAAGATTTTTTTCTTCAACTTGATTAAGCCTTCTTGCACTCCCCACACCCTCCTTCTGTTCACATTTGCAGGTTTTTGGTTTTGAAGTGACTTTCTAAATTCTTAAATAAAAATTGAATGAAAAGGTGAGGAATGTATTATTTATCTCACATTGTGATAGCAATTTATAGACTAATATTACATTTTATAGAGCAATCCTTGTTTCCAGAAATGTATATAAGTATGTTTATGTGTTTTGTACAGGTATGTTAAAAATAGCAGTGCACAGTTCAAATATAACATGACTTCTAACAATTTAGGTTAGATCATAACAGTCACCTTGCTATTTTACCTTTCTGAGGTTCTCCTGTAATTACCTATCACCGTTCTGTACTCCATGCCTTTCTCCTGCAGTCCCTGAAACACTCCAGCACTTCCTGCACTTACTTTGTGCTTCTCTCTTCTGTCCTGTGACTTCCCTTTTTCCATTCAGTGCCCGGCTTCCTTAGGTCTTCAGAGCTGAAGGTAGTGCATCCCATTCCACGTGTGAGCACAGTGAGTGATAATACAGAGCTGCTGCCTGCCTGCCTCTTGGCCGGGTTGTGTTCAGATGCTCTTATTTCAAGTAGCTGGTCATCACTTCCTGGGAAGAGCACTATACCAAAGCCAGATGGTGTATCTTATCTCTAAGCCAAAAATAAGTGATTTCTGGAGCTTCAAGCTAAGTAAATCTGGTTCATACTGTAGTCTTTGAATCAACACCACAAAGTCAAGTATCGTGTGGAAGACCACACAGATTTGGCCATCGTATGCTTAGATCAGGTCTAAGCTGGAGCGGGTTTCAGTTTTTCAATAAAAGTTCACTTTTTTAATTGGAACGTGAATGACTTTTTATGTGGTAACAGTATTACATTAGATCTCTCTTTAAATAGCATATAATGCTGCTTTTAAACTGTTTTCCAGCTTAAAAATCTATGATTATTCTGCCTTACAATGTTTCAATAAAATCATCTAGGTGTAAACCTGAAAGAGGTATTTTATTTGTTTTGAGAAGCATATCAGAAATTATTTGTTTTTATTTTTTGAAGGAAGCATAATTGAGGATAATAAAACTCTTACATGGAGTATGGCTACATTTCATGAAACTATCCAGTCTGAGAAGTTGCATCTTGATCTGGGACATTTTGCTAGGAAAGCAGTTCAACAGGATTACTGCATGCCTGATGTCATCACTGTCAGAGTACAAACAGGTAAATGGTGTTCTTAAATGTGTATCTATCTAGATAGATAAACAAACATTTTAAAATCTCAATCTGTTGCTAAAAGAAACAATGTTTCTGTCTTGGAACTTTCGTTTGAACAGATTCTGATACCTTCCAAGATGTAGCTGTAAAAATTGAAAGACCTACTTTTCGTAAACCATTTCTGGGTGGATATAAGAACAGAATAACAGGAGTGGAATTTCATAATGCAGGATCACAAACGATACCCAAAAAACGACCTGAAAAAGAAACTACATTATTTTGTAGGGAAACACAGGTAATAGCTTTGTGGTGTCTTTTTAGAATATTTTTTTCTTATTTTTTTTCTAAACAATAGAATATTGACACAATTATTTCAAATAGGAATGAGGAAGTAAGCCAGTAATAAGTATGCAGGTGAATGTATTTAATAGATTAATATCATTAGGCTTCTGTTTTTTTAATAAACAGCTAATTTTTGTACTTCTTGTAATGAGGATCAATACAATCTCTGTATTTTGTTACAATTTGACATGCATTTTTTCCCCAGACTGTGTTTCAAAAAAATAAACGTCAACAAACAGCAAATCCAACATCAACACAGATGACTAAGGTTGGCCTGTATGTGTCAAACGTGACTGACAAACTAATAACACCTGGAAAGTATCTCACAGCAGAAGAATACCATAAACGTCGACTTGAAGCTGTAAGTTCTCATCTGTTTGCAACTGCATCTGCGAAGTAAAGTAGTACCAAGGTTATTTGAATACTTAAGGGTGTTCAAAGTGTAAATCCAACAGTGAGTTTCCAAATGTCAGCTTAATCTTCACATTTTGTAATCTTTCTGATATAGGGTAAATGTGTCTGCACATTTACAAGATTAGTGTTTTCAGTAACATTTGAGACTTTATGGTTTCTTAAGTATTACACATTGTGAATGTAATGATTTCTATTGTAAGTTAAATTTCCATACATATTATTAGGGATTAAAATAGGTTTGTCCCTATGGCATTCTCATATCTTTAGAAGGACTTTAATGCCATGTACAGCCTCAAATAGCTGGATTATTGGATTAGGATTTACACGATTTGCATTTGACTTCTGGATTTTGTGTTTTTGTATGTATGTACGTATTTATATATTTATTTTTAAACAGACCTGACACTTGCAGTGGGCTTGTGGGTTCTTTTTGGTTGAGATTCTTCTGGTGCACTGAGTTGCTTCAGGAAGGTGATTCTGACAACAGATTCTGTACGCTGATTGTGCAGAGGTGGCTGTTTAGGCATTCTAAGTTTCTTCATGCAAACCACCTATTCAGTGACCGCACACCTAACTTAAGTACGACTTGTCGTCATGTTAGCCTGGATGCTGCTTTGTAAATGCTCTAGTTCTTAGTGTAATTGCTTGAAATAGGCAGTTTAAGTCTAAATGGATAATCAGTTGGTTTCCCAAAGTGTCTGAGTGGGATAATTATATGGACATGTTTAGCCAGATGCTTTAAAATCTTCTGGTTAGGAGTTTTCTATAAGAACTTACTTGGTTAGCCTCAGCTGACACCTCTAAGATCTTGTAGAAATGGAATCCAAGTAGCTGTGCTGTTTGGTTTTAAGTTGGTGATTTTTTGGTATTGTATCACATGTAGGTTATAGTATTACAGAAATATTTCCGCCGTTGGCATGCTAGAAACCTAGTACAAAAATTGAAGGAAGAAAAGAGATTGAGGCTGGCATGGGAGGCACAAGAAGAGTTACGAAAGAAAAAAGAGAAAGAAGACAAAGTGAGAAGGGAGCATGAGCGAAGACTGAACCCTAAAACAAAAGAAGACTTTGAGCTGCTTTACCATGCTTTAGAATGTAAGTTTTTCTTAAAGAGATGCTCTTAAAGCAGCAGAAGAGTACAGTCTAAAACTTTTTTTTTTTTACGGAATTACATGAGTTTCATGTATTTCTAGAAGCTTTTTAGGAAATTACCAGCTTACAGAATGGCGCTAGTAGTTGTGCTCTTTTGCAGGACTTTTTTGCCTGTTTGTTTGTTTTCACATTAATCTGTAATGATGTAAGATCAGCTTTAATATAGATATTTTCATAATGGGTTACATTTTCCGCAGAAATTTACAAGAGATAAATGAAGTTTTTGCTTTCGTCCATGTCCTCTTCTGTCGCCATTTCTTTTCCTTTCTAATGTTTCACAAAACTGCTGTCAAAAATTTAAAAACCTGTTAAAACTCCTACAGGGCATCTTGAAAGACTTCTCCTATCAGAGTGGGTGATGTCTAATACAATTAAACTTTTCTGGCAAAATAAAGTGCAGATAATTGGCTTAAAATCTTACAGGAGAATAATGTTGTAAATATAACAGAAAATTAGCATATGCCCTTTTGGAAAAACAGAACCAATAGAACTGTACCAGCATATTAAAAACCAAACAAACAAACCTGCAAGAGTTCTTTTAAAATGTCTCCTTTTAAGCAAGAATCTTTCACTGTCACTTCTATAACTCATATTTTATCTAAGCCTACAGTGCTTGTTTATGGTATAATAACTGTGGCAGTTTTTACCTTACTGTTCCTAATGCAGATCTGACCTAATGGATTACCTGATTCATTGCAAAGCTACTGGAACTACCTTAAACCATCCCAACTATTCTTCCTATTGTAAACTGAGTAAATAAATTTGGCGGCATGTGTTATTCATATAGCTTAGGCTCATAATTCAAGAAGTCCCAGGTTACACACTTATCTTCTAATTCTGTCATACTTTGTGTGACACTGAATAAATTGCTTTGTCTAAATGTGTAAATGATATAAATATTACTGTTCTTTGTGACAAATGTAAAAATTGATTACTGGTTTTAAGATTTAAAATTTTGGGGATTATATCTTCCTGGGATTTGTGCTTGGTTGGTTGTTTTTTTCTTTCCGTCTTTTCCTCAGAGAAGATTTGCTTTTTACTTGTGAAGAATTGGGCACTTTTAAAGGTGTGTCTAAGTTGATAATCAAAACCCAAGGTGTTCAAATGATTATTTTTTCTCTCATTTTCTGGCAAGTGCTACTGTTTAGTATCTGATTTTCTCTAGTGTTTTCTTTAAAAAACTTCTTCATAGTTAATGTGCTATCAACTGTGATCCAATTCTTTGTGTGTGGAGAGACTTATTTGCAATGGAAGCAACAAAGGTGAGATAAAGTTGTGAATGAGCACTGCTTTTCCTGATATTCTTAGATTTAAAACTTACGGTTTATATAAATGTCTCTTTTGCCTAATTTAATACAGTTGGATTCACAAACAATAGAACTTCCAGTTTTGCGCGTTCAGGAATTTAACATCTAGGCAACCTGAGAAGCATGTGCCACTTCAAAAGCTGTAAAGAAACAAACTAAACACTGGAATTTGAAATGTATGTTTAATATTTTGTTAAAAATAACTGGCTTGTATCAATCTGGCTTGTTTGTTTGTTTGTTTACTGTTGTTGACTAGTTGCTTCTCTGGAGACTTGCAGTCATGCTCTTTGTTATAATAGAGCTTAGCGGTTCTAGGAACTTGGCTTGTTTTTTTTTTTTTTTTTTTTCCTACCTGCATCTGAAACTACTTTTACATTCTTATAGTGTCACCAGTCTACACAAGCTAAATCATTGTGACAGTAATAGAATGAGGTTATTGTCCTCTAGAGATTGTGAAGGTTATTGCTGCTGATCACAACACAGGGATAATATTACAGGGTCAGCCAGTAGAAGCAATTCATTTTGGTACAAAAACTTGCCTGCTGACTGTCTGGTGCAGATGAGATATATCTAAATATTCTACGTGTCTGCATATGGAGATATTAATTATTTATTTGAAAAGTATAAACAACTTAATTTGTTCAATAAAAATACTAAAATAAAAATTATAATAATCCAATCTCTATCTGCAAAACATAATCTAAGAAGAATGTCTTTAACTTGATTGTATGTATATGGTGAATCAGTAGGTGAGTGTGGATAACCATTCCATAGCACCTTCATTTCTGCAAGTACAAAATTGCTTATTGTATTTATTAACTCTACCTTTGAAGTTGCTGCCCCCTTCAGGGATATAATGCTTCATGTAAATTAATTCTCTGCTGTACTTTTGTTTGCTGAAATGACTTTATTTAAAAATATGTCTTTGGGTACTCAGAATTTGTCAGACAGCTGTCACATTAATACCAAAGCTTGGAGAGCCTTAAGGAAATGGATTGAAATATTTTAAAATAGAAAACATAAGGTATTGTAGATAAGAAAGCCAGAGGCAGAAAATATACCTTCCTCCCTTCCTTCCTCCTGCCTTTAATCTTACCTGATACGGGATGTTATAGGCTTTTTCAGTAAGTGTGTATTACATTGTATTGTTTTTGTTACCCTGTGTTTTGCTTTTGCATAAATATTCTGAAATAGTAACAAGACGCTTTGAGATGCTCTTAAGGAATATTGAAGTTTGGGATCTTACAAAATTCCCTACAAAAACATCATAAACACCATAAACATAATGATTTCACTGAGGGATTCCTGTAAAGGCATGTAGTCTGCATATCAGCAGTTATATTTGAGGAACGGGTACCACAAAATAAGCTGTGATAGATGTGTCTGCATGTTTGTTATTAAGTATTTTAATTTATACTTCAAAGTGCAGCAGGTACCTGTGGTTTGGTGATTTGACCCTGTGAGTGAGAAGGCCAGGTGCTCATACAGCATGTACTGATTCGCTCACTGCTGTCATTATTATGTAGTGGCTTGTATGTCCCTTCCTTCTACTTACAGGATTTAGTTTTAGAAGATAAAATGGAGAGTGAAGTAGTGATTGTCTAATTATAAGTGTGTTTCCATCTGCCTTAGGTGGCAAAAGATCTTACAACTCAATGTTCACTGTTAAGACCTGTAGAGCTAAACGTGATTGTCCATCAAGTTTCATCTTGGGTATGGATGATGTCAATCTTCTTTAGGTTTTACTCATTTCTGCAGGGAGAAGCAGTGGTATTGTAAGCACTGAGTACCAGTGGCACTGTAGTAAGATGCTGTTCTTTATCTGTTGGGAGGATCTTCATGGTATCTTTTCTTGAGAGTTTGATCAGCATTTGTTTAAAATGATCCTAGAGGTCATATTATTTGGAGCTGTCTGCGACTCATATCATTATTTAAGATGCAAAATCATGAAGAAATCATTGCATCCTGTATTTCCACAGAAACTAAATTATTCTTTTTCATTTTTCTCTTAAATCGTCTTTGAGTTTGGAGTATGACTTGACAGCATGGAATTGATGTACACTCACTCTTAGAACACCTGTATCATTTACATTAATTTATGTGCCATTTTGTGTGTACTGAAAATATGTATAATAATCGATTTCCCCAAATGGAAACTTTTTATTATTACTAAAAATAATTATATCTTGAATAGGAAAGTAGGAATTTCACTGGAAAGCATCTAAAAAATACCTAAAATATTTATACCTGTAGCGTGGAGGCAGGAGGAGATTGAACGGATTAACGGAACTCTTACTGGAGCTGAAAGAAAGGCAGCACTTTGTGGACTTCTAGAGCAAGAGGCACAGCTGATTGCTTCCATTGGGAGACACAAACTAAATGCAGATGAGGAGAATGAACAAAAAGCAGTACTGCACTTTCTGAGTAAGGTCAGTAAAGTAGTTTTAGGCTGAACATAAAGTTCTGAAGTACAGGAACAGAAATTTATAAATTTCTGTAAATTACTAGCCAAAGCTTTTGGCTGTAAATTACTAGCCAAAAGTAACTTTTATGGCTTTACCAGTTATCCGTGTGAGTCCTAATGTTCTCTATATCCAGAATTTCTAGTGGTTCATGTCAGTGATGCTCTTCTTCCAAGCTGAGAATTCCCTAGCGCTCTGACTGATCATTGAAGGATGAACAGTGCATCATTAGGACTGTCACTTGAGATTTTTCATATGCAGAAGTAGTTGTGTTTATGTATGATACAAAAATCAGCACTGAGTAGATTAATTTTGTGTTCTGTAACCATCCTGCATAAAGGACATGATTCTAATGGCACTTTCAACATCATGGAAGGCTCAAATTCTAACAGAACTCAGAATGGCTAATTTAAGCCATTATAAGGACATTGCATATTATTCTGGGTTTTGTATTGTGTGCATTAGGATGTAAGAATTCATGCATGAAACTATGTTCTTTCTTAATCAGTTTCTGTATCTTTAAAAATCTGCGTATAAGCTTCCCTTTCAAAAATACTCAGTTTCACTAAACAAAACTAATGACTAAATGATCTTCCCTCTGGTATGTTCTGTTCATTGCTCTCTGTAGTGAACAAGTTTGCTATTGCATTTAAACTTAAATGCAAACCTTTAAGTATTCATTAAGTATTTGTAAAAATTAAATTTTACCCCACATAATTAATAATTATTTTTTCTTTTTTTCTGCCCTCAAAAATGTTATACTTCAGGAGCTAGATTTGTTTTTTATTTCCCCATTGAGCACAGGCTTCTGTTCCTAGGTAATCTTATGCCTGTCTTTAAAGGAAGTATTTATTATGTGTTCCTGTACAGGATAGAAACCCTAGAGAGCTTTAGCTGAATCTTATATCTTATTGAACTCAGTGATTAATTCATTGGTTTCAGCTGAACTACAATTTTAACTTGAGATTTTATTTTTGTGTAATCATAGGGATGAAATTTCATGTGAGTGTTCTTTGGGTTCTCATCTATTTGAAAACAACAAAAAAAAGAATTATTTCATGTGAAGATGATTTAGAATGACATTACGTTCAATGGCTCCTTAATGTGAAGGACAAAAAAATAAAGTCCTTTTAAGTTAAAACCCCTCAGAAGAATTTTTTTTTCTGTCTGCTTTCAGAGAATGTGAAATAATTATGACAAGAAATACTGCAATAGAAATAGTTTTGGAATACCAACATTTTTTAACTTAGACTATTTAGTGCTCAAAAGTGACATTTTGTCTAAAGGAAGCTCTTCGTTCATTTTATTATTGATGCATGGGAACAGGCCCACAAAAAATGATATGATAAAGTCTATCATCTTACTTCATTATGAACAAATTACTTATCTGAAATACTGGGGGAATTGTTACCAGGTTTATTGCTGTGACGTGACTGAATTCTCTCTTACTGCTATCAAGAGTGCAAAAAACAAGGAAACTAAATTTTTAGGAATGATACCAAGAACCACGAATCATTTCTATGTTGAATATTTGCTTCTAATATTTAACATCCATTCCTTTATCACCCTCCCAAGAAAAGAAGCCTGGATCAGTCTAAAGCAAATATATTTCTCTCTTAACTGTATCTCTATCTATTTTTCATTTCTGCACTGCTTTCCAATGTGTTACCTGTATAAATTACTTCCCGTATATCTAGCTCTCAGGAGCTAGACAGTTTTCTTGCATTTAGGAATCAGAAGTGTTCAGGAATTTAGGAATTTAGGAATCAAAATGTTCTCCCGTACCAGAATTCCTAGTGAAAGCTGATGGTCAGAGATGCATGATAGACCTGAGAGACAAGAGATATCTCTTTCCAAACAGTGGACATAAGTGAAGCACTTATTGCTAATTTATTTATTAATATTTTACATTTATACGTTTGTGTTTCGGTACAGAGACTAATTTCTTTCTAATTTGACAAGCTAGTTAGCTTAATTTCTGCATCTTTTCATTATTTTGTTTGCTTGTTTGTTTTTTGCTTTTTTTTCTTTGTTTTGTTTTAACATCATTTCAACTGTATTGCATTGGACTAACCTGTTCACATAGATAGCAGCCTAACATAGGAGGTAATGGAAGTAATAAAGCCCACATTTCTTAAAAAACAAACAAAAAACAAACAAAAAGGAAATGTCAAACTGAATGGATGGCTCATTATGATTGTAACAAGGGAATTTAAACACATGAAATTTATTGTTGGAGTGGATTATAGCCACTTTATTCAGTTATTTCTTCAGATTTGAACTGATAATGTTAATCCAGACACTTGCCATTAAAGTTGTAATAATGCCTTTCTCATGTATGAAGACTTCAAGCAGCTCTACTTCACTGCAACCAACATGATTTGAAAGTTGCTTTTTCATGGAAACTTTTGTTCCCTTCGTTCCTAAGTTAGGCACATACCCTAATCATGCCTGTGTGCTTTTTGAATGGTTTCTCCTGGTCATGTGTGTGCTTCCTTCTAGGTGGCTCTTTTTTACACCAAGCTCATTCTTCTGCATTCAGATTTTGAAGAGCAAAATTGGATTTTTTTTAAAGGTGTTTCTGTAATTATTAACTCTTGTTCTGTTCATACCTTTCAAGCTTTTTGCTATGTCTGCACACATCTGAATTTTATTTCTTTGCTT
Source organism: Heteronetta atricapilla (assembly GCA_011075105.1). Classification (NCBI taxonomy): domain Eukaryota; kingdom Metazoa; phylum Chordata; class Aves; order Anseriformes; family Anatidae; genus Heteronetta; species Heteronetta atricapilla. Next base: position 23,653,442 of record CM021731.1, read on the forward strand.
TGCTTACCTTTTTCTCTCTGTATCTGTGCTCTTGTGTTTCACTCAGGTGCTTTTCTCTGGTGTCTTGTGCTGGAAGCAGAGTGCAATTATAATAGTCTTGCTCTCTGAAGTACTACAGATAACAGCATTATTGTAAATTCCACAGCACTGCCAGCAGACCAAAAGGCAGGAGAAAGCTGGGTAAAAAATCTGTAATTTTAGTTTGGTTACGTCAATACTTCATGAAAATAGTCCTGAAATCAGTGAGCTTGGAATTCTTTCTGAAACACGCGAAATCTTGTTCATATTGATGAGACTTCTGTATTTATTTTTTTCAATAAAAAAGCTGCATCATTCCTTGTATTTTTTTTTTGTTATTTTTTTTTTTAATTTGCTTTATTTTATGTAATATCCCTTATTGATGAGGTAGTGAGGAAGTTACATATAGGTTTTCTTGATTTGAATAATTTAAATGTGATCATAATATAGTTGGTCTGTATTACAGGTGGTCTGCAGTGTACAACCCTGAGACTGCTAGCTCATATCTGGTTTGTGTAAACTTACCAAAGGAACCTAGCTTCAGTAACCATTTCCTAGGCAAACTTTGCTCAGTGACTCTCCCTCGCATAAGCAGATGACCTTTCTGTCTGATAAAGTGTGATTTCATCGTAGAGGATCAAATGTGTGTACTGCATTTAAGTACACTGTGGAAATCAGTGATTGTCACCCACCTACCTTATGAAAAAGCTGCAGCTTGATATTTCTTCTAAGTTGGTGGGTTTTTGTTTGCCTCTTTTTTTTAGTATTTCTAGTACTGTACAAAGTTAGTGTAACAAAGTCACGAAGTTATGTTAGAATGCTCCCTTTTCTCTTTGACAGAGAGAAAAAAGCTTCTTTCTGGTTTTGCAGAAGTTCAAAGATTTCATTAAGGAATGAAGAGTTCTACTTTTCCCAATGTCTGTTTTGCTGTCGCATCTCTTAATTAGTTTTGGATCTGGATTGTGATCTCTGATTAATAATACTTTAATTATAGTTTCTTCCCCCTGATAAAATAATTAAACCTTATCCAGTATTATGCCCTCTTTTCAATTACTTTGTCTTTCTTTTGCTTACCTAGTTTTATAATTTTAAAAGACCAAAGCCCTGTTTTGATGTGGTGAAGACTGCTCCTATCTGTTCTATCTAACTTTCTTGCTATTTGTATGACCTCTCATCATCTCAAGCCATCATAATAATGATCACATAGATACTAGAATCATATCCACAAAACTACTCAGGCACCCAAATGAAGTTTTGCTCTAGTTAGCTTACACTGAGATCTCAAAGTGAAGTTCACAGGAGTTTGGGAATACTCAAGTTCCAAATAGAGTGAAAATGAATAATTAACACACACAATGAAATTTGAAATAACTCTCATTGTAAGATTAAGGAAGAGGAGTGAGTTAGGCAATGATGGGGAGAGAGTTTTGAATGCCATCTTTCTGTTGGATTTAGATATCTGCCTCCATGCTGAATCAGTGTGGGCAGCAACCAGAGCCAGTCCTGCAGAAAGAAGAGAACGCCCCAACTCTTCAAACTGAGTAGTGCAGCTGATCCCATGTAACTTCTCAATGTAGAAGTTCAAGATGTGCAAAGAGAATTGGAATAGTAGGCATATGGTCTGTAGTTAGGTTTGCAAACAAGGAATCAGCCAAGTATTCCATAAGATGTAAATTCATACTAAACCTTAGTCAGCTTTACCAGAGTCTATGTCTTCTATCTGCCCGTACAGCTAGTGAAAATAGAACGGTTCCCTGGAGATGCTTTGCACCGCAGTAGCCTTTGAGGCCTTAAATTTGAGATCTTTACATAGTCAACAGTCCCATTGATCTTACTGATAGTTTAGAGGGATTTATGACTGTGAGATGAAACACGGAGCAAATGTATTCTAACACTACTGTCAGTAAATTCATTTTAAAAGAAGTAGAGTGTATCCCTGTAGGAGAACATTATTTATTTTTAATATACTCCAAGTCAAAATTTTCATGACCTGCAATTTTAAACAAAGTGTGTAATTGAATACTTGCTCTGGTGGAAAAGGTACTGTAGAAATATCGACAATAGAATTAGCCTTTTGTGTTAGTCAAGCATTAAAGTCAAGTCTGTGTTTGCTCTGGTGAAACTTGATGTAACAATGCACTTGTTCAGCTGGTGATCAGTTTATAATAGCTCAGTTGTACAAATTGTTTCTGAAGTGTGCACAACCCAAGAGATGGAAAGCATATGATGGAAAAACCACTGAAATGGATACACCTTACACACTCCGTGCCAGAGAACTGCTTGAAATCTACCGCAGTGTTAGCATGAATGACATCCCAAAAGATGAGAGAATAGATGTGCTGTTAACACTCAGATGTACAGTGAAGGTATGTTTTATTTTTCTATTTATGTTTGGCTGGAAGCTACACTTTGCAAAGGTACAGTCATTTAATTATGTCAATACATGCACAGTGCTTCTTCTGGCAAATAGGTGCCAGCGTGATCAGCTGGCAGCAAGAGAGAGTCTAATGTACCATGAGAGAATAATTTATATTCCAGGTATACTCTGAATTCACATCGCACTTTGTGATGTACACATTTTTCTTCAAGTTGTGTTAGAATTTTAAGTTGCTGGTCTTTTTTGTGTATTAAACATAATATAAATATAGGACAAAGATTGCTTAATATTTGTAACAACTTGATGAAAACCATGACAGACGTAAGTGCCTGTTACTATTTTTTTTGTTTTTCTTGAAACAGATGTTCATTTGGATGAAAGATTCTCCATTTAGAAACTTATCATTTCTCTGTTAGTTTGGCTGCCACTTTTATGGCTGGCAAATACTGATTTATTTTTCTTTTACCTCTCACTCCCCAACCCCACTGCTACTGCCAGTATTCTTAGCGAAATAGAAGCTGGCAGCATTTCTTTTAAATCCTTTATTTTTTTTTTTTAAATTCAGCTTTAAGGCACTTTCAAGATGATAAGCTGACATCAAACTAGAATAGAATGTTGCTTCCTGGTCTTACTGAAACACACTAGCATCTTCCTGTTGCCTTTGGTAATAGCAGAATTTGATTTGAAGTCAATATGACATTGGGAGCACTGCTAATTTATGAACTTCTGCCCATCTGAATACGGTCATCATTGTTGTAATAATCAAAGTCTGGAATTTCTGTAAATTAGCACTCATGTTTTAGGTGAAGAAACCCTGAACTTAGTCACCTGCTATCTATCTATGGAGTATTTCTTTATAAGCATTTGAAGTATTGAAATTACTAATTTCCAAGGATGATTATAAATCTCTCAGGCCTTTTGTGTGTGTGTTTTGTTTGGTTAGTTGGTTTTGGTTTTGTTTCTTTAAAAAAAAAATAATAAAAAAAACCACAAGCACATCTACTATGCATATATATTACACCTCTTGTCATATAGCCAGAGGGTGCCAAAAGAAGCCAAAGCTTCTTAGGGACTTCCTGGGGCTTTTAGAGGCTGAAAACTGTGCCTGTGTTCTGTGCCTCATCTCAGATGCTCAGTGTTTTTTAGTGCCTCCAGATTTGCAGTTCTTCATAGTTTCAGTATACATACAGGCTCCTTAAAGCAAATCTGAAAGTATTCTTAGGTTTTTTTTAGCTTTTTACGTTAGTGTTTTTAGAGGTTATTTTCCTAAGACACTACGGGTTCTTCTGTTCATATTGTGAATGTAAGGGGCTGTGAATGATGAATGGCATAGTGTCCATAGTTTGCTTTCGTATCTGTGTTAGAATTATCTTGTTTGTTATATTGCTGTGGTGTTTTTTTTCCCCTTTTTATTCTGTACTTCCCATCAGGAACATGCATGTGAATTAACAAAAGAAATAGTGGAATTAATTGACAGAGAAGTTGATCTTATGTCAAGAGAGGTGAAAGAATGCAACTTAGAAGGACTGAGGAAAAGAATTTGTACATTATTTCTTCAGTATATTAAAATGCCCAAGTTTAACCCTGAAGTTGCAAAGATACTTAAGGTATTGTTCCTATTTTGCAGTCTAACTTAATGGCCATGAAACGAAATAGGATAGAAAATAGGAATGGAAAACCATGAATGCTTTTTTATTTTATTTCTTTTTTCTGTAGAATTGCTGGAGGAATTCCTCAAGAAGTAAAAATTTTTATACAAATGATCTTATATAGTCATATCGAAAGCACAGTTTTAACATGGTTTTAACAACCTGAGAAGTAGCAGGTAGTAAAGAGAGAACTGTAAATGGTCGTACAGATCTTACAAGGTAGTAATGGTAAATTGTAACAGCAACAACACCAACCAGCAGAGATATCTGAAAATGACATAATTGCAAAGCATTTTTTCTTCCACTGGAAGAAGGTGTAACGTTTCACAAGTCCAGGAAGGAGGAACGTTGCTATTGTCAAAGTGATGCGCTGCTGTTGGACAACCAATTGTTATTTAATGAAAAGGAGATCCAGCAAGGTGGAAGATACCTCTTTGAAGTTGTGTGATTTATTTATTTTTTAAAAATTTCTAACTACCGACTGTAATAAAAATATCATCCGTTATGGCTGTTTTAGGCAGAGACATGTACTCAGCATATATCAGGAGGGGATTCCTCTTATAGCGTGTTTGATAACGTCTCAGGGATAGGGACCTAGTAATTGATAATGGGATTTAGAATCAACTAACAGTAATTTTTCACTAAGTTTATAGTCAGGGTTACCTAGATGGGTCATAGCAGACAGTGGGGATGGGAAATGCTTTGGTTTTGTAGCTTTTGGTTAACTGTATCTTGAGTTCAAGGTTGAATTGCACCTATATTTTAACCTTGTAACCTTCTGTAGACCATAAAAAATACAGCAGTTCATTAGCAGACAGTCAAAGTGACCACAACCTCTGGGCGTTTCAGAGAAAGGCAGATGACCACTGTAGGTAGCTGGATTGTCAGATTGTTCAAGCTACCCAATTACAGACTTGGGCCTTCTGTACAGACTGCATTACACTCCTTCCAGAACCACAAAGCAAGGTGACAATGAGGTTGTTAGCAAGTTTAGTTCACTGTCTTCTCCAGTATTGTTTTGGATACAGAATTTTGATGATTTTGTATTTCTATGCTGAAGTATTAATATGCCTGCAAGCTCAAGACCTTATCTTTGATGTGAAGAGCAGATTCCACATGAAAAATTAAATGCTGAAGAATTGGTTTCTGCTTTCTGTGCTATCAGCCATTCTGGAAAGATGACAGTCTGCTTACAGAAAAGCACTAGCAAGAGCACTGGAGCAGAATGTCTTCATATAGCTTAAAAAACAACCTGACTGATTTGTATAACTGCTTTAAACAAGTACAGCAAGAAAACAGAATGGCTTTCGATCTTCAATTTAAAAGAAAAAAATCCCATTGAATATTTTAAAATAAATTAGTGGCTTTTAAATACTAGAATATTTGCATAAATATGTGGAAAATCTATTCATGGTAGAGTTAGGGTGACACACAAGTAATGCAAAGATACATTGTGATAAATTAACCTTTTTTTTTAAATCTTTTAGGTTCCACCAGATCCTCTAAAGCTTTATAAAAATGTTAACTTCTGTCGTAGCTGTGAAAATTACTTACCATCTACTGAATTTCCTGTTCCTGCTAATTCCCGCACCATTGGCAGATGTCACTTGTGTTGCAAGCTTGATAATGAGGCTCGGCGACGAGAATCATTTTTGAAGTACAGACTTATACTAGAAAATCTCAGAAAGTCTGAAGCTGATTATCAGGATGATACTAAAATTGTTTTCTTAGTTCAGGTACTGTCTGAGAGATCATTGCTAATAATGGAAACTGGTGGCTTTGTCTCTAATTTTCCCTTTATTTTGTGGATGTAGTTGACAGAAGAGAAATAGGCTGAAAGCTACAAAAACTTCTCCCTGTGATATGTGGTGTTCACTGCCATTAAGAAAAAGCACTTAAGCTCTTGAAATATAGCTATGGTTACACGCCATATATTAAAAGAAGGTAGAAGACTAGCTAGCAGGTCAAAGATTCAAATGATCCATATTCTCTGGTACTGTGCTATGGCAATACTGTTGCTTAAAGCGACTGGCATCATCGGTAAAGGAACAGTGATATTTTCATGGCTGTAGTATTGCTGAAGACGTAGTATTAGTAATACAACCATAGCCCCTTTTTTTCTGGATTGTTGTAGTAATACAACTGAATAGTTTTATGTTCTCAGAAGGAAAAAACAAAGAAAATAAGGTCTTCACATTCTGTTTTATGTCAGCAGAGCATCTGTATAGTTGGAATTTTTACTGCTTTGCATTCAGTGAGAGAGATTCACTAAATATTTTTCTAAATTATTAACTATCATATGTAATTATATGTAATCTTCTGCAGAATTTCTATGTAGGTAATGTTTCTTAATGATCATTACAAGAACAAGTCAGTTCAAAGAACTTCTTGCCTCTACCTTCGTCAAATTGTCTCCTAGTTGTTACTACTTGTTTTGTCAACAAAAGAATCTGACATCCAATATCCACTGGGAAAGTTTTAAATTGCAAAATGTTATCTTTTGAAAACTGAATAGCCCAAATTTATTTGAACATTCCGGGATTTAGAAATAGGAATGCCTATGGCATCAACGTTCAGAGGACAGTTCTGAACCGTATTTTCAGGATGTCTAAAACTACAACCAAGCAAACAAAAGCCAGACAACAATATGCCAAAAGGAAGATTGGATCTTTTATTATAATGCCTATGCTAGGGAATGTAATAGAAGAGTTTGGATTTAGTAGATGCTTGCTTGTCAATACTGGTTTCTACTTAAGTGGAACTTTTTTTTCTTTATTCGAATATGTAAACGTTCTCCAAACTCACTTGGATGTCTCTCACGTCACATCACTTACAAAATTTTTCCAGCAAACACTTTTGGCTGCATTAGAACAGCAGATGCCTGACCTTGCAGAATGCTGGTGGCCGTTAATGCACTGAAACATGACTGCTTTTTAACTGCTGACACTGAAAGCCCTCTCTTGCCATTGCAGTTTTACCACTACAGCATCTCTGGATACTCTGTGTCATTTTTGTCCAAATTAACTTCTTCTCTTCAGAGCTGTAAATATCTAAACAGCAGAGATTTGTATCTTAAGTTAATGATTTCCTTTTTTTTTTTTCTCTAAAATTTCTTTGAATTATTACATTTTTCTGAGCTATTTGATTTTTTTTCTTCCCTTAACAACCACTGTTTGTCCTCTACTCCACTGTATCCATAAAACAGATCCAAGGCATCCAAAATGATTCTGGCACAACTAGAAGTCTTTTGCAACATCTATGACAGCTTGACTTACTGTCCAGTGCAGTACCAAAACTGGATTGTCTATGGATAGATGCAAGACTTTTGTGATAAGAGAGAAGATTTTTCTTCAGATGCCTTGCATACTGATTCTAACCATGCTCTCTAATCAACGCTTTGAGTGCTGCTAAGGCAAAAAAGCAGTTGATTTGTGTTATGGTAGCTCCACTAAATTCAGCTTACTGAAGCTAAAGACCTGCTTTGTGGTATCAAAATGCGCTAGTTCAGCAGCTGTGTCAAGTCCTGAGGCTGCCTTTAATTCTTTCAGAGGGTTTAACTATGCTGTGCTCCTTAGAATCAGTTCTACATAGTATGGCTTTGATTTTCTTGATGGGCAAAATCCTAATGGGAGTTATCATTTGAACTAATGAATACTCTTGCCTCCTTTGTTGCCTACCCTCATTTCCCAGTCTTAGCTGCTGAGTGCTCTCTGATACTTGCTCCCAACCTGTTCCATGGCAGTGGTTGAAGGGCATTTCTGTTTCTTGTGAGAACAGGACAAGTTATTGGGATGGAGGGACAGAGTGTCATACGAAATCAATGAACTGTAAATTTTCACAGCAAAACATGTCCACCATAAGGAAGTGCAGAAGTTGACTTTTAAATCAAACTTTCCCCCATAACCAGACAAGTTTTAACATAGAACAAACTTTTGCCTATTTTTTCAATGGAAAAAAGTAATCCAGGAAAAAGGAAGAGCCAGGTTGTAGATCTGTTTTGCATGGGACCTTATATACTTCAATACAGACTTTGGCAAATTCTTTTAAGATGTACAGCTTCACACACACACACACAAATAACTAGTAGTATTTGCTAATATGTCTGCTGACAGATTTTGGGCTTCATAGAAGAAGATACAGAAGTTATTCAAAATTTTGTGAAAAGGAGAAAATACTGAAAACAGAAGCAATTAGTGAAACCTAATAAAGGAGGCCCCAAAGGACCAGATTTAAGACCAGACGTAGGAGTAATTCTATGTTCCTGGAATTAGTAGGCACATATTATCAGTGGAAGTTCTAAGCCAAGCTTTTATCTACATTTTTGCTGGAAAGAATTTAGATAGGCTCCTGGATTTTTGGAAGCAAGATAGATGAGAATATCTGAGGCTGCGTATCACTAAAGCATTGTGCTGGTATACTTTCATTCATCTTTTGTCAGGAATTTAATAAGTAACATGTAAACGTTTATTTTAACAAAATAAGTCAAGATTTGTCCTTAGAGGAATGAGCCTTATTCAAAAGGCTAGATGGAAGAAAACCGGTTTAAAAGTCTGTTGTTTACAGGCTCCTGTAGATAAAAATCTTCTAATAATATTTCTATGACTGATACAGAGAAGAATCAATGGAGGGTGACTGAAAGTGTTGCCAAAGTTCAGTGGTAACTGCTGTCTTAAATTCTTTTTCTTCACTTAAGATGCTGTTTTTATCAAGTTTTAGTAGTGATTTCAGACAGCTAGTAATAAATTAAACAAATTAAGATTAATGCAAAATAACCTGAAACATGGGTGAAAAGTATATCTAAAGACCTTTCTGTACCAGAGAACCTTCACAAACAGACTTCCATTATATTTTGTTAATGTTGTAGTGTAGCTACCTGATCATATGTGACCTCATTTGGTAAAATGAGTAACAGAGTCATGAACACCATAAACTCTTACACATCAACAGCAGAGTGAGGGGAAGAAAGCAGAGCAGGCAATTTAGGGTCTGTCACAGGTGAGAGTTTTTATTGGCCTAATTTCCTACATTTTCCACACCATATTATCCTGACTACATGTAAACTTGAAGTAATTTAGTAGTGTAATAACAGTAATAATTCGATAACAGTAATTCTGAACCCCTGAATGAAATGGTAAACATCTCAATAATAACAGAGATGGAAGATGATGATGATGATTATTATTATTATTAACCAAAGAAGAGCAGGTTAAAGCATGCCATGTGAGAAAACAAAAACATGAGATTTAAGAAGTTTTATAAGAGCATTTAAGCAGTCAGGATGTCAAAGAAAGATAGGAAATTGCCTTTGGCAGAAACAATCAATGTAAGAATGTAGCATTTTAGAGATGACAAAAAACGTAGTTGATAATTGCCACACCATGCTAGAGGAGGATGTAGTGTGTATCTAGATGTTCTTTAACCAAATGATTGTATGACATGTGCATAGAACAATATTTTTTTCAAAGATTTACTTGGATTCTTACATGGTTACCATGTTTTTGTTGTAGAATTAAACGATTTTCTTCTTTCTTACCCATTTTCCGTTTCAGCTGCAAGATTTGCAGTACATGATTGAGAACATTTGGGGCTGTCAGTCTGCTCTTAGTGCCTGCAGTGACCTCTATGATTTGGTGATGGTCAGATGGGATAAGCAGCAGGAGTGGTCTCCGTGGAACACAATTCTTCTCACTAAAGATGAGGCAGATGCGCATCTTAAGCTGTGTAACCTTCAAGAGGTAAAATTTAATGGGCTTAATTTGTTTCCAATACTTCTATTACATTTTAATAGAATCCTGTGTGTAGTGATGTTTGGCCAAAGTCCTTACACTCATGCATGTTTAAGTTGGCCCACTATATCTATTTAAATAATTATGTCTGTACTATTAAATAGACAAGGCAGTAGTCCAGAGGGCAGGTGGCAGACTACAGCTCACACCCACATACCTAAACTGCCTTGCCCTGGTTCTCCCACCTGAAATTCAAGAAGCTAAGTAGCCTCATCCATGCTGCTTACTGAGAACCATTCTACACCTGTGATGCTCCCTCATCTGTGCTCAGACATAGCCAGCCTGGATGTAAAATATGTGAAGCTCTAAATACTCTGACACCTGTCTACTTTTGGTCTAGTATAGGCTTTAGCCTCATTTGTTCCTGGCCTCATAAATTTATCATCAAATAACAGAATGGCATGTATAACCTTTTGTCTAGAACTTGAGGATTTCTCGTAATAAAATTTGGATCAACTTACTTTCTTACATAGTGCTACTTTCTTACATTTAAGTGGCACTGAAAATGTGGTCTTACAGTTTATAATTAAATAGTACAAACGTAATGGCAGCTCTGAGTTGGGAAAACTTAAGAATTGGTAAAGAAGTAATTGAAACCATGTATTTTAATACCACTACACCCAAATCCCTTATCTAAACATAGTAGTGGGGTAAATAGCTCACTCCACTGGACATCATATGGAAGAGTATTCAGTTTTCTGTGGCATGAGAGAATCCTGGGTACTGTGTTTGTCCTGTGATTAGTAATGGATTATTAAGCCTCTCTCCTGTAGGTTTCTGATTTACGTAAGTAGTTGATCGAAGGTCATTGTTATATAGCATTGTTTTATTCAGGATGTTCTTAATTCAATTTCTAACACAGTATGTATGCAACACAAATGCAGCTTCTGATGTTAGTCATTATGGAAGTCTTCAGAGTATCTGAGAACTAAATTCACAGAGGAAATGAATTACTCAGTGAAAGTTTCGCTTTGGGAACAAAATGTGTTAGGGAATTCTGAAGATAAAGGGAATTCAGCTATCTATATTTTGTCTGTGCATGCCTAAGTTGTGTTTTCAAGCAGCAGTGTTTATATGAGCATTACCTTTAAAAGTTAAAATCAGCTTCAAGCTGGAAATTCCTTTATCAACTCCTCTATGTCACTTCGAGTTAACAAGGCTCTTCAGGCAGTTTAACAATGCTTCTCTGCATCCATGAATCTGTTACTGGCCTTACAGCAGGCAGAGGTTCTGATTATGCCCTTACCTGGTTTATCTTCTTAAGTCTGGATGTCATAGTCAGAAATGCCATTACCTTGATTAGGTCCAAAGATTACACTTGTGTTTTTAATATGAACGATAAATTGTAGTAAAAATATTTCATTACTTTCATGTAACTGCAATAAAACCTTTTTTCTGCTTGGATTTAAACTTTCTCTGTCATTGGATTCAGCCCAAGTAATTAAATTTAAACTACATTAGAGTACAGAGTGATTTTTTTCAGCTTTTTTATATTATTCAAGTACAATGAAAAGCAGAAAGTAAACAAACTTCATCTGTGAAGACAAGTAAAAGTCTTGAATTTCATGTGCTTTTTATTAAACGTGTTCTAAGCTGGTATACGCTCTGTATATATCCTTGAAAAGAACCATTAGTTTTCCTATTCCAAATGGTTTCATCCAAAGTTGGAGAACAACAACTGTATGATTGGTAGAGGGCCGTAGAAGGTTCCTCTGCATCTCCTGCTTCAGTGGAGGTGGGAGATAGCCCAGAAAAGCAACACATAAGATATGCAATTTTTTTTTCCCAACTAAATATTATGCTTCTTTACAGCATCATCTGAGATACTGATATAGTACTAATCACTAGAAATTGTGAAAATATGTTATCACTGCTGACTCAAACACTGAAAAACGCTTGCTGCCATTATTATTTGTAATTAATCATCCTCATTCTTAGTAAGGAAATTTCCTGTATTTATTACCTTGCACATGCTGGTATTTAGCCATCGTCTTTTTTAATTTTTGAAAGATAAATACAACTTTTCTTACTTGAAAAGAAATGAATGAATTCTATTCACCCTCAGTAAGTTTGCAGATGACACCAAGTTAGGTGCGTGTGTCGACCTGCTTGAGGGTAGGAAGGCTCTGCAGGAGGATCTGGATAGGCTGCACCGATGGGCTGAGGTCAACTGCATGAAGTTCAACAAGGCCAAGTGCCAGGTCCTGCACCTGGGGCACAATAACCCCAAGCAGAGCTACAGGCTGGGAGATGAGGGGTTGGGGAGCTGCCAGGCAGAGAAGGACCTGGGAGTGATGGTGGACAGTCGGCTGAATATGAGCCAGCAGTGTGCTCAGGTGGCCAAGAAGGCCAACGGCATCCTGGCTTGTATCAGAAACAGTGTGGCCAGCAGGGCTAGGGAGGTGATCGTCCCCCTGTACTCGGCTCTGGTGAGGCCGCACCTCGAGTACTGTGTTCAGTTTTGGGCCCCTCGCTACAAGAAGGACATGGAGGTGCTTGAGCGGGTCCAGAGAAGGGCGACGAAGCTGGTGAGGGGTCTGGAGAACAAGTCCTATGAGGAGAGGCTGAGGGAGCTGGGCTTGTTCAGCCTGGAGAAGAGGAGGCTCAGGGGCGACCTTATAGCTCTCTACAGATACCTTAAAGGAGGCTGTAGTGAGGTGGGGGTTGGTCTGTTCTCCCACATGCCTGGTGACAGGACGAGGGGGAATGGGCTTAAGTTGCGCCAGGGGATTTTTAGGTTAGACGTTAGGAAGAACTTCTTTACTGAAAGGGTTGTTAGGCACTGGAACAGGCTGCCCAGGGAGGTGGTGGAGTCACCATCCCTGGAAGTCTTTAAAAGACGTTTAGATGTAGAGCTTAGGGATATGGTTTAGTGGGGACTGTTAGGGTTAGGTTAGAGGTTGGACTCAATGATCTTGAGGTCTCTTCCAACCTAGAAATTCTGTGATTCTGTGATTCTATCTTTGATGGATAAAAAATGCCAAAAGTTTTCCTGTTTTTAAAAGACGACATTTCACAAGGAGTGCTGAGTGATTTTCACTGTTGGACCATAAGGTAGCAGTATAGAACTACAAAATGTTTTACTTCATTCTGTAATGTATATGAATAAATTATATGGCCTAGTCCATTGAAGGGTCACTATTTATACTGTCTAAAATATAAATCAATCTGTGGATTGATTAATATTTTCATTGTATTTAATGGCATTTGGATTTTCTTTCAGGCTTATGAAGCAGCATTTGTTCACAGAATAAAACAAAAACATATCCGGGCGAAAAAGTACTTTGCTCAGATCCCAGCGATGACATCATTTTTGCCTAGGAGTGACAAGCAGGCTAATGCAAGTTAATTTTTAATAGCTATGCCTATTCCTACAAGTACAAAAACATAACTCTTAGGCGAAGTTAACTGATGTTAAAGAAGTTAACTGAATTATTGATTAATACAATTTTCTTGACTTTGAAGATTTTTTTTTTACCAATATCTTAATTGTATAACATCAAAATAAACTTCTGCCTGTAAAATAATTTGATCCTGATTATTCAATATAACCGTATTTCATGTTTTATAACCTCATTATTTAAAAAGTAGAATATTGTTGATGAGCTATGTACATTTATGAGCTATGACTGCTTTGCTGTGCATGCCTGCATTGCTTGGAGTATTTGTTTCTGTGTAATATTACTTTTGAGGAAATCTAGTTAACTCTGTTATCTTTCACTTAGCAAAGTAACACTATATTAATTTTATATAATTTATATTAATATACTAAATGTATTTTTCTGTCTTTAAGCATGTAAGGCAGAGAACCCCTCAAACTCTACGTTCCTATAGAACAACAAAATTGATATGCCCTTCCAAATCTGGCTGACTTGGAAACATCAGTGTAAAAAAGTAACTTCACTGGAACTGCCAGCATAAAATTATTGCATCCAAGACCATGAAATTACTGTGAATCAGGCTTAAAATTTGAAAATACACAATGCAGACTTTTCAGAACGTTTATTTTTTTGAGGAACTTCTGTTATTTAAAGTAGAAGTTAATTGCTTCCCTGAACTTACAAAGTTATGGTTATGTCTGATTATCATTACAGAGAAATATATTTAATGGTGTACATTCAATAAAGTGCTACAGAAAGTTGCTAACTTCTCTTGACTGCTTGAAACCTCTATTCTAGACATGTCTTTCACCAAGGGCAAAGCCCTTTGCTCTGACATATAAAACTGTCTAGTAAAAGCAGTAGCATTTAAAAATAGAGATAAGCATATATTTAGAACCAAACAGCTGGTAACTAGGTTGATTCCTTCAGTGCAACACAAACTTGTAGACTCAACTGACCAGATGCATTCTAACATCAATGGAAGTCTTTCCACTGGTTTTGCCATTAAATTCAGATTCTGGATTTTAGTTCAGTATATGAACTAGTAGCACATGAGCATTCCCATTAATTTACGTACTTACCAGGGCTTGAGCCTTAAGATAAGCATGGCTGCTAAGACTGGGCCTCTGCCTGAGTGATGAAAGGATTTTTGAAGAAAATTGTGGGTTGAAGGGCAAGAGCAAAAGCATGAATCGTATAGACAGTAACCTACTTTATACTTTTCTTTCTTTTTAAATGTTTGTTTAAGAATGTACAACCCCTGAAAGGTGGTTTCAGTAAACAATAAGGAAATAATATGAAAAAATGTGAGAAGCCACTAGTTCTTTGATATCAATGCCATGTGGTGTTGGAGATTTTTGGAATTTACAGAATCATAAAATAATTCAAGTTTGAAGGGACCTCAGGACCCCAGCTCCTGCTTGAAGCCCGTGCAGGTGTGAGGTCAGAATGAATTGCTTAGGTCTTTATCCATACACATGCTCATCAAGGATGGAGCATGCATAACCCCTGCCAGAAATCTGTTCCAGTGCATGATTTTCTCACCTGAAAAAAAAATAAAAATAAAAATATTCTCATATCCAGTTGAAAGCTGCTTTATTTCACTTGAGTCTGTTGTCTCTCATCCTCTTACTATGCATGCCTGACTTAATCTTGATAATCTCTTCATAAATTTTGGAAAGCTGCTATCAGGATTTCCCCAAGCCTTCTTTCCTTCAGGTGGAACAAGACCAGCCTGTCCTCACATCAAGCACTTCTGCCTCGTGAGCTTCTTGGTGGAATGCTGTTGAACTTGCTCCCATTTAGCAAAGCCTTTCTTGATTTGGGGCTTGAAACTGGATGCAGAATTATAGATTTATGCTTGAAGAGTTCTAGATTCTGTGTTCAGCTGAGCATTCACAAACAAGTTGTTTGGCCTGCTAGAGAATTGCTCACCCACATAATTTTTTTGGTTTATGCCAAAGTCCACTTGAGTATTGTCTGGTACATGGCTGTCTGTGATTTTGAACTTTCAAGGGAAGAAAAAAAATAGCTACTTATATGTAAAATGAGACCTCATGTCTTCCTTCAAACCAGTGTCCAAAAATGGCTTCTGAAAGCATAGAAATTGTTTCAGAGAATATGTCATATTGAAAGAGAATTGTTGAAAAAAACAAAACAAAACATTTGGCCAAGTATAGCCAACAAAATTCAAAACTAGAATGATTTTTTTGGTGTGTGTAACATGATTGAAATTACCATATGCTATTTCCTGTTAGTTTTCTTCAGGTGGTACTTTGGTTATCTTATGCATTACTTCTGTAAGATTTTACTAAATTTAAAAACAAAGAATGATTATGATTTTTACCATTATATAACATTTAGATATGTGTTTTGCTTTGAAAAGGAAATAATTTTGAACTTTTCTTTAACATTTCCTTTGTTGCTTCGCTTGTTTATGTACATTACAAATTATATTTTTCCAAGATGTAAATTTCTGCCTTTATGTCTCATAGGAAGAGGAACTCGAAGCAACTCAAAGCAACCACTCTTTCCACCTCCTTGACCCCAAAAGATGTCAAAAGTAACAAAGCATTAATTCCTTTCTTGTATCATAATGTGATTGTAAACAGTGATAGAAACAGGATTATAGATTACATATGTGAGGGTAGCAAAGTAGTTGCTAACCAATATTTAGCATATGGAAAATAATTTTACATTAGGAAGTAATATTAATGATAACATATGTATATATACAAAGCTATCGTCCAAATATTGGCTTTTTTTTTTTTTCTGAACCTAAATTTGAATATGTCTATTATCTGAGCTTGAGGAAAAGATTTTTTAAGATGCTGCTGTAGTACCATGTTAGCTCCCAAAACTAGGGATTAAGAATCATATTTGCAAAGAAAATGGCTGGGACTTATTTTTGTCACCAGTCTATAGATAATTCTTTTAGCTTATCTTGCACTATAAATTGTCTTTGTTACAAGAGTGATCCCTTTTAGCCTGATTTACAGTCCTAAATTTACCTTCATCCCACACAAATCTGGCATTCACACTTATTTTTGTAGAATTATGAAGTTGAGGGGATTATTTTCTCTCTCTCTCTTTTTTTTAATGATTCACAAGCAAAAGAAATGAAGTCTACATCACTGTGTTCTTTTCTCCCCGTTATTTTTTGAGTTCCATATTTCAACTTTGACAGGATGAAAAATATGTGGGATATGTGATATGAATACAATTGTAAAAGAAAGCATGTATAAATCCAGAGAAATGGGTAGGAGTAAGAGGCAAGCACAAGGTATGTCAATACTACAGCCTCTCTTAATAAAATTGTCTTAGTTAAGTGGAGATATGTAGTGGTGGAGGTGTTCCTTCATTGTAGTTTCATAGTGATTTCACAGTTGTCTGGGTTCCAGGATTTTGAACTTGTGCTGGATTTTAAAGTCTTCATGTACAAGCAGTTCTATGCCTGGATTTAACCTATGAGTTTTCAAGGAGAAGCCTCTGTGGAAAATGCATGAGTAAACTGGGTGTGCTGTTGTGTACGCTGAAAGACATCAATCTATACTACCGTTTAGGTTCCTGCTCACAGATGAAAAAACTTCTGCAATCCCATCTCATCTTATTTTAATTAATTCAGAGAAAGGAATCTTTTGAAAAAACTCTCTTTGCAGTAGCTAAATTTCTTTCGTATGGTTTGGCAAGAAATCTTTATTTTTAGAAGTGAAGAAAAAAAAAGAGAGAAAGGAGCAAATATATGCAGAAGCATTCGCGAGCCAAATTTTCTGGGGGAGGCAAATTAAAATCCCAGTCAATGGGTTCTTCTCATTCCCTTTTTTAGAGCTTTCTTCACTTCAGTCATTCCCAACCTGTGGGCTGTGGAGAAATATTAAAAAGGAAAATTCAGTTTGTTTTCAGTTAAAAGTTTGATCCTAAGTAATAGAGCAATCCGAGAGAAAACAATCTGCTTTTGTTTCAAAAAGTTTGAAGGTGGTTTCTGAAAGGCAGAATATGGAGAGTACAGCTACCAATTGTGCTTCATTTCCCTTGTGTGTGCTTTGGTTAGAGTGTGCAAATCCCCTCTGAAAGACCCAACTCAAACCAAGGGTTGGTCAGTTTTTCAAGATACTACCAGCCAGAAAGAGACAGGGATAATATACCTGTATTGTATAATTCTCTCCCTTGTTTTAGCTTCTCTTTTGTTTTCATTAGTCTACTTTACATCAACCATTTCAGAAACAAGAAGCCTGGAATCTCTTACATGAGTTAGGCTCCTCATTCATGTCAGCAGTTGAGTGCAGACTTGCAAAAGATGTTCACATGGCAGCAGTGGAATTTTTAAAATGGTATAAATGCTTTAGTCCTGTGGAAACACGTTAGTCACCCGTTAAAAATAAAAAGAAGATTATGGAATCTTCACTTACTTGCTAATGAATCATTTGCCCCTGTGGTGATAATCCTATCAGGGTACAGTGCATTATTTGTCTGTGTATCTGTGGGCCTTGATTTGCACACATTCAGGTCAGACCATTGAGGGCTTATTCAGATATGAAAGTCCTGGCAGCATTGGTCATATTTATCAACTGTGTTAGTAATGGAGAAGACCCCCTAGAACCTGCTCTTCATTGAAAGGATAGGAATATATGCTGCTTTATTGCTCTGTTTCACAAAGCAAGGATCTCTGCATTGTGCGAGCTGGAGAATAAAAGGAGCCAGTCGCGGAAGGCATGGGCTTAGTGGAATAAAAGCAAGTGTAGAAGCAGTAACACATTATTTCTCAAGACTGCCAACTGCAACGTAAATCCAGCATGTTCTGCAAAATTGAAAATTTGCTGCAAATTCCGTGATTCCTTTAGTGTTCTGTGGGCAACAACATTGTGCACTCTTGCTTTATGTAATGCTGACATTCAATTCTTCATTTCTTATATGAGGAATAACTGTAAGAAGCAGACAGGAGGAGTTGCAGCCCATTGGCTTGGTGGGCAGGAGATGAGCACAAAACCTGTCTGTACCATTCTGGACAGTTAGATGGGAAACCAGGTACCTCTCATTCTGGAAGATACCATGGAAAAGCCAAACAATTCCAGAATTACAAAATATTTTGCTTTTGTTGACTCAATTATTCCAGCTCATCCTAAATTCTCTCTCGGGTGTCTCAGTTCTACTCCTGTCCTTTCTGGTCTGGACTGTTCTTACCTGTCTGTTCACTTAAACAGACAAACAGTGGCCTGTGAAAAGGGAGATGAAGGATTTATGAAATATCCATGAGGAGGGGAAAGTGCAATAAAAGGGTTAACTTCAGTGTTATGCAAAGGTAACATGAAGGAGAAGAGGAGCATGTGGGGGGTTGGCTTTATTACTTTCCTCAAAAATATTTTTGTATCTGGAATCTGATTTGAGATTGAAATGATGAACAAATTGTCCCATATTAGTCAACAGTGCTGGCACAATATACCGTGAATTAAGGCAAATGGACTTCATGAGTCAAGCTATGTGTGCGCTGATTCAGACGTGCATGCCTTCTGACTTTTGTTTATATCTGCCTTACAGTTTGCATTGTGCTTCCTTATTTTTCCCTTGTCACAACTTATTTTAGCATAGCTAACAATTTATTTTGTGTAATGGCCTTAATATCTCCTCCTGGTTGCGCAGAGGCACCCATGCCCTGTGCTCAACACGTGCTAAATGACTGCTGCTGCCTGATGTAGTCAGATGACACAGAAACAACTCGGCGCTTGACAGGGATGAAAAGGGATTGCAGGGAAATTTGCTTCCCAGCATGAAGAACTGCTCTATGACTATTTTGATCTTGCATAAGACTTGTGAAATACCGAAGTCAGGTTCTGAAGCGGCTATAATTTGCTCCCGACTTCTGAAGTTTTTGATTTCTGGGAGAGCGTGGCTCCTTGCAAAAGATAGCTGAACAACTCCATGTCTCAGTGGATGCACTCCAAGCGTACCGTTTTCGCACTCTCTTCCTTCTCGCTGGAATCCGCAATGGGAAGATTTACTGCAGACTTCAAACCTGTCAACACCCAAATGTGTGACACCAGTTCTCAACACATGTGAAAGAGCTAAGCTGAGGGACACGATAATATGTAGCAGGGGAAGGAAACAGAAGTTCTGCAGCATACATTTTGCTCAGATGGAAAACTTTTCGATAAACTTTGCTTGGAAGCCGAGCAATGCTGTTGTCAGCCTGCAGTTATCAAGGAGCTAGGACAGCATGTCAGGAGCTGGGCTCTGGGGGTCTCCCCCGTGTTGGTGTTACCACTGACAGGCTCTTCATCCGAAATGTAAAGATTTGAGCTCAAAAGCCGAACAACTGCACGGTGCCTGCTTAGCTTTAGAGCACTTGCCTAAGCATAAGATAGCAGAAACTCTGCATGGGAGCAGCTGGAGGTGCCTGCATGAGGCAGGCTGCTGCTTTACCCTTATCTGCTGAAACAGCACAAGGGAGAACAGGGAGAGGAGAGGAGCTGCGCATGTCTCCACGGGACAGGGACGGGGACAAGGACAGGGACAGGGACAGGCAGCAAACACTCGTCTGCGACCAGGGCTCTTCAGAGACCCTCGGAGACCCTCACCCCGGGCTGGGGAGCACGCACCGCTGGGCACAGCTTATGTAAATAGTTCGGGGGAAAGTAATGAATATGGGTAATGATTCTGAAACAAATACGTGAATGTGCAACAAGTGATACTGGTGCGCCCTACCGGCTTGCATGGCCGGCGGCACGACCCCCATGCACCGGTCTCTGTGACAGAAAGTGCCAGCTAGTCAGCATTACACGGGTGTGAAGGGGCTTTCCCCCGGCGGCTCGGTACCACCGCAGTGTCAGAGGAATCTGTCCCCGCTTACACAGCGGAGAGTTTTACGAGACGGAGGCTTATTAAAACCCTTTACGAGCCCCAGCCCCGAGCTGAGGAAGCCAGGGCTTTGCCAAAAAGCACCCTGCGGTTGCCGCGCGGCCTCGCGGAGCCGCTGTCAGGCCGGGGCAGCCCGGCGGAGCAGGAAGTGCAGCGGGCCTGGGTGCGCGCCCAGCCTGCCGCAGTTCCGCCTGGGCTGCGCCGGAGGCATGGCACGGCTCTGCCCGGCTGCCCCCCTGCTGCTGCTGGGCACCCTCCTGGGGACCGGGGCCCCCCTGACGCCCGGCTCCCCGCTGCCGCCGGGCCCCATCGTGCTGCTGGGCTCCCTGCTGCTGCCCGGCCGGATGGCGCTGGCAGGGGACCACGTACCCGCGCTGCTCTGGTCAACCGCGAGGTAGGAGAGCGACAGCAGGCAGCGGCACCCACCCCGCTGGTCCCATCGGGCGTGGAAGTGTATTTCCTACCTAGCCGGGCCTGGCGAGCGGTGAATTTGCGCAAATTTACCGGGTGGTAAATTTGCGCCATAAGTAAACTTGGCGGTGGGTGAACAAGCTAACAGGTGAAGCGACACGTTTTTGCTTGTAGCTGTGTGCTGAGCTGAGCGGCGGTGATTCCTCACGTCTGAAGCGGGTAGGCTTTATGCATCCAGCCTTGCACTCCTCCGTCAGAGCTTTGGTGACTTAAAGGCACGCCATAAGGCAGCCTCCCAGAAAGGAGCTGACCAAAAACTGCGTGGCCAAGCTTAATCCTTGCAGCTCCTAACTCCCAGATCCTGCTTTTCCACTCCTAAGCTGCTTTTGTTATTATTCATTTTTTTAAATAACACTTAATATTTTACTAACATTCGCTTTGTGTATAGGCATCAGTTGTTAGAAATAACAGCTGAACTGCAGACCATCTAGCAGAGAGTTCTTCTCCTGCCCTCTGCAAGAGCGTATGTATTACACCTCGTCCAAAAGGACATCTCGCCTCAGCTGGCTATTAATCAGTTTCTCTAATACAAACCACCACGAACACTAGCTGAATGTGTCACCCTCCAGCCAGGTGTCTCCAGGAAGGGCTCTCTTGTCCCATGGCTGGCCTTGCGTCGAAGGTGTCTGCTCTGGGAGGGAGCAGGAGGGACACGGCGGTGGGGGCTGATGGTGGGCACGGCCATGCAGGGCACGTTGTGCCGCTTTGGCCATCGGCAGCCGTCACATCGGGATTCGTGGGACTCGCTGCCTTTGTACCTCCATCGCTCTCTTAATTCCCAGAGTGCTGCTCACAATTGTACCCGTCTGTAAAGGAAAAAGGGAATCCAACCAGTGGTTTTTTGGAGACAATTACCCTTTCAGCTGGTTGTGCTGAATTCGCTTTACCTTTCATGAGACTTCGAGCTGTTCAACGTGTTTGAGGCACGGTGAACTATCTAGCTGTCACCGGGAAGACAGACTAAACACTGCTCTTGGTTGTGCCAGTGGAAATCTCTTGTCTTTAGGCAAGATTATTAAGCTTTAAGTCTGAGAGCTAAATCCTTTTGTGTTGTTGTTTTTGTATGTTTGTTTGTTCGCCTTTTATTTTTTTTAGTTGGTTCTTAATGCAATAATTTTAAGAGCAATAGGAGGATTCAGAAAATTTATGATGGTCAGGAATTACGCTATTCTTCATGAAATCCTGTGTATAGTGCCATACAGATAAGCATGGTGCTTTTTTGTTTGTTTGTTTTTTCATATGTCGTGCTTTAATGTTGAGATCCATGGATAAATTGCATTTGAAAACATACATACAGGAGGTGTTTGCTGTGTTTGTTTCATATGTATCCTGGGCATTGTATTCTTTTCTCTGCAGTAGTTAATAACAACTTTGACATACGTCTTCCTATCTCTTAAGCATTTCCAGAAACGGAACCTCTGGCCCTTGGGCAGCCACAGCATACAGGAGTCTGAAAATGTTACCATTTTGTTAAAGTTTGATTAGGTAACTTCGACACCCCTCCATCTATCCCTCGCATCTCCCTCGCCCCCAAAAGATATAAACAGACATCTCAATTTCAAGGTTTTTTGTATTCTAAATACTTAATCTGTTCACTTTTATAACACAGGCACGAGAATAAGTGCTAAACTTCTATATTTAAAAGCAAACAATGTTGGAGAGATCTGTTAGGATAAAAGCGATCTCAAGATCAGAAAAGATCAGTGCTTCCTTTGTCCTAGATCCTAGTTTATATAAATATTACACATGTTGTCAATATAAGCAAAGTCTTACCGGTTCATTCAGGGTGGTCATAAAACAAACTTTCCACCAAGATGCAATTAGCAACTCACCCTAGTGCAGATTGTTCAGGTCTGAACAAATCTAGAGCAAGAAAATCAGGATGGTGGACTGATGAAACTAGTTTCATGTTTCCATGAATACAAGAAGTGTTCCTCCTATTGTGACCTCTGCATTTTTAAAAGGGGAAGTTTTTATGAAGGACAAATTAGTTCCTGTGTCTTGTGAAAGCCTGTGAAGCTAGTGGAAAGGAGATTTGTGTTATTTTATAAAATAAAGAGGAACAGGAACTTTTGTTTGCATAACTCTCTCTATTCTGTGCTTTACATCTTGGTACTTTGCAGTGATGTAAGGCTTTCAGAGCGTGGTCTACAGGCCTATGAAGTCAGGGAACTAATACTAAGAATTTTAAGAAAGGGAACTAAAGAAGTACAGTAATTATTAAAGGATTTCTGTTCATTTTGTGGAAACATGTCTCACCAATTTAAAACTTTGGCTTCACTCACTGACCAACAGGAGTTGAGATTCAACCATCTCTTCCATCACCCTCTCCTGGGTTAACTATCAGAAAACAATACTGAAACGCTGAGTTCTAATAAATTGTGCAATTAGTCAGTGTTTGTAAAGCAGTATCTCAAAAGAGCTGTATTAGAAGTTTAAAAACTCTTCTTTTAAGCGTTACTGTATTGTAATCATGCTATTCAAGATAACATTAGATATAGAGGAAACCAGCAACTGAGAGACATGCACAGTGTGCAAAGCATAAAGGAAGTGGGTAAAAACAAGGACGTTTACAAATCAAATACTTCTTCCCTCTAGAAGAAAAAATGCAGATCTGTACTTTGAAAAGGAGTGTTTTTTCACTAAAGGACAATCTTTCTTTATTGCACTCAGAAGAAAGATGAAGTGGGAATAAGACAGTAGGTCACAGTGTCCTGCTTTTCACAAAGGAATACTAACGTATCAGTAGACATTCTCCAAAGTGACTTCGCCCTGGAAAAAAACAGCCTTTATCTTAAATCAGACATTAAGCTAATACTGTTAATATTGTTACTTTCCAAACCAAGAGAGACAGAGAGGTTCCTCTAGCATGTGATTCAGACCGGAGACATGATTTAGCCATTACGGAAAAATATTCAAAAGAAATTTCATTCTCTCTACAGATTAGAGAGGGAGCCTGAGGAAATAAATTCATTAAAATTAGCTTTTGTGATTGCCCTTCATGTGTCTGTTTTAGGATGACTTTTGCTTGTAGTTATTGAGAATTCATGACTACTTTTCATTTATGCTATGCTTATTTGGGGAGATGAAATCTTTTTTGGAAAATCCAGATTATAAGTGTTTTTGAGGTCTTTAATGCCAAATAGGACATTTGTGGTGTTTCCTAAAGCTGCAAGGATTTTACTGAAAAATCTTCTGCAAGGAGATGTAGCATAAAAAGGATACAGTGGCAACAAAATTATTTTAGCCATAAGTTTACTGGACTTGTATGGAGATACTCTGTGCTAGCGTGCTTGAGGAGCTTTTTGAATTATTTTTTTCCCCTATAGTCACCAGTTTTCATTCTACTGGTGCTATTAGAAATGGTGACAGGAGCTTTTTGTGTAGAAGTGATATTTTAAGATCAATTCCAAAAGCTTGCTTACCCATTCTGTGCAGGGGGATATTTTATTTTTTATGTGGTAATCATGTGGAAACTGAAAGAGACAACTGACAAGAATAACTGGTAGGCAAGAGTTCAGAAGCCAGCTACAAAGCAAGTACATACCCTCACAGGTTAGAACAATGAAGTCTATTATCTTACCATCTGTCCTCCTGAAGGTCCAGATACAAGCCATCTTGAAATCTTTGCTCCCATCAAAAATAAGTGCTCAAGTCTTCCTTCTGCCTAGGAAGAACACAGATCAGAGGATGTATCCCAGGTTTGCAATCATCTGTATGCTTAAACTTGCTGTCTGCCAGAGCAGTTAATGGCAAGAAAGAAGGAGGAAAAAATTCCACCCCAAGCTTAGCTATTCTTTCTTTCTTTACTGCATTTTTGGCTATTGAAGGAAAAAGAGAGCAGCTGGGCTTCAAGCTTCCTAATTTCTAGGCAGAAGGAAAGCACAAACGTTAGCAGAGATCCTCATTGTCGGGAGCCCTTGCGGCTGAGGACGACGCTCATACTGTGGGGACACCAAGCCTGCTTGGCATGCAGATGACTTCACATGGCTGCGCATCTTCGGACATCAAATTTCATGTGTGCAATCAGTTGTAGCAATCGATACATGTGTTGGCCTACTGCCTGTTTCATCGTATGCCATCCCTTACTGACCCATTGCTGCCTGCTTGAGGTAAGGAGTTCAAAGGAATGGGTGGGTTCATTACGTTCAGTAGTGCACACCCTTGGCTTATCCACCATGCAGACACATATCCCCATTTCCCTCTGCAGTTCATTTGAAGCAGCTAGCAAAACATACTGTCATTTCCTGTCTGAACCACAGTGAGAATTTTTGTTGCGCCCAGGTCACTGGCCTATTAAGCGAAGCCTTGCACACTGCCCTTCATGGTACTAGGCAAACTATCCAAGAGAAGCAAAACACGTATAATATGGGGAATAGGAGTATTGGGCAAACACTATAACAGAATTATTAACTAGCTGATGGAGATTTATTTTTCTAATGATGATGCTGGAGTTACTGAAGTCAACTGCTTGAAAGCAAAAAGGCCTCACAAAAGGTGCTTTTCCAGGTTAGATAGCTTCAAGGAACAAGGAATACCTCAGAAGCAAGAGTGCTTTAAAACAGGATCATTGTATTTCTCAGTTTTTTGAGTTCATGACAAAAGCCTTTGCCATTGTACTACTGCAAATAAAATAGTTTTGTTTCATGTGCTGTTACTTTTTAATCTTAATTGAAAGTCCAAAGATTTCTCAAAATCTTAGGTTTTTTTTTTTTTTTTTTTTCTAATACCAGGCATGAAATTGATATTACCAATTATCTGATTTGCAAAACTAAATATAGCAAGGTATTCACTATTATTTCACTTCGTACAAACAGTTCTTTAACATCTCGTAATTGAATCTATCTTACTTTCCTTTAATATCATTAGTACTTTGGTGTGCCCGTGCAATCCATAAAGTCAGTAAAGTTAGTGAATTCAGAATGCTGTTATCTTGAAGATTATATTTAAATCTTTGAAATCGTGAAGCCAACTTTTCTGAAAAGTTGAGGCATGTCTGTTTGAATCTCTAAGCTGATGGTCTTCAGAAATACTAATTAATGTGGATTGTCAAACACAAAAATGAACAAAGTGAAGGTGCTGAGAAGAACTAAGAAAACATCAAATGATAATTTCTATCAAATCAAAAATAATAATAATAATTATTATTTCCTGCACAGCAAGGTTTACCTCTAAAGCTTGAAAAGAAACAGCCAAAAGACTTGCAAGAAATTAATTTTAACATCTGCAACACCTTGTCCTGATTGAATCCCCCACATTTGCTGTTTGCTCTAGTACAATCCCAAACCCTCAAATCTGAAGGGAACTAGGTATCCACTGCTGAGCAACTGCACTGTTTTTCTCTCTTCTTTGGGTGCAGTTAGAGGCTTTTGATTCCCTCTCTGCAGCCTTCATTGGAATTACTGCTGAGTCTTGAAGTAAGATGCAGGTTTCCCCTGGCAGAAACAGTACCGACCCCCCTCTATGCATCCATTGCCCCTGTTCTGCCTCCACCTCAAGAGACTGCAAAGATTAAGTCATAAAAACTTGCTGGGGAAGGCTCATTCCTGAGTTGCTTTTGGGCTACTTTTTTTTAAGTTTGATTAGTTTCATGTGATTGAATCTATTCAATATATTGAGAGCTATAATAAAGCATATGTAAGTGCATATATATACGTATCAAAAACCTGTGTGATTTTGAAAAATACTTTGCATTCATTTTTGTTCTGTCTGGGAAAGACACTTTGAAACAAATACTAGGTTGCTGTAGAATGTATGGGCAAGACTTATGAGGAGCAGCTGAGGTCCCTGGGTTTGCTCAGCCCAGAGCAGAGCAGGCTGAGGGGAGGCCTCATGGCGGCCTGCAGCTCCCTCACGAGGGGAGCGGAGGGGCAGGCGCTGAGCTCTGCTCTCTGGGGACAGCGACAGGACCCGAGGGAATGGCATGGAGCTGGGACAGGGGAGGGTCAGGCTGGGGGTTAGGGAAAGGTTCTGCACCCAGAGGGTGGTTGGGCACGGGGACAGGCTCCCCAGGGCAGTGGTCACAGCACCGAGCTGCTGGAGTTCAAGGAGCATTTGGACAATGCTCTCAGATGCATGGTCTGTTTTCTGGGTGGTCTTGTGTGGAGCCAGGAGTTGGACTCGATGATCTTCATGGGTCCCTTCCAACTCAGGCTATTCTGAGATTCTATGATCTCAACTTGACCAAATTGCAACCATATAATGGCAGATGCTAAAGCACACAGCAATTCTCTGTATTCTGTTCTTTGTAGTTAGCACCATTCAGAAGGACTGAGTACCTAGTTTCTCAGGCCTTAGCAACCAATGGATGTTTGTGGAAAAGAGGAGCTTAAGCTTTAAGCTCTGGGTTTTATACAGTATGGCAATACTGCTTTACTGTCACCCAGGACCAATATTTTCATAATAAATGTCATCCCTATAAACCCATGTTGCATACCGTTAAAATCCCAGTCAGATATTGAATGAATGAATAATGCCAACAATTTTACCCAGAACTATTCTTTGTAGGAACAAAATTAAATGGCCAAGTTATTTCTCTGTCCAGTCCTCATAAGGACAAGTTACCAAACGAGTCATAAGCTTTTCTTGGTATCTTTTGCCATTCTGTTCAGAAGAGCTCCTGGATGAACAATTTTCTAAGCTTCTTCTGCAGAAAGGTTGCTTCAACATGAAAGCTGTAGGAGAGAATGTATTTTTTATGAAAACATCAGAAAGCCACTTTAACTTAACAGAAGGTTTATGGAAAAGTGTTGTTTCATGACAACTTGTGGTCTAGCCTGACTTGTATTGCTCTCTACCCACCAAGTGCCTGATGGCACTGGAAATTATTTCAGGAATTGGAATTACCTTTGGGAATTCTCCCTGGAAGTTTTCAGTATATTATTCATTCTATTTAGTAGCTAATTTTTGGAAAGATGTAGCTGTGGTGCTGTACACAAACAAGAAAAGCTAGTAATAGTGGAGAGTTACCTGGACTGGACCAATTCCATTCCTGCCGTAACCCAGTTAGCATGATACAGACATACATGGACAATTTCTTTTCCTCTTATATGGAATGAAAGTAAACTGAAAAGTAAACCTGAACTTAATCCAGTGTTGATGATATTTTTAACTGCTTCTGTACATTTGGAGAAAGAAGTGGTGTCATCATCAGCAGCAATTTTAATGTTAAAAAAAATGTTTTTCTTTGCAGATCCCAGTGGAATCCAGAGCCTGCTTTGCATGAAGGACACATTGTCTCAGAACAGGAGCTGGCTGTACTCTTGCAACCTGTTTTTAGCCCCAGTCCCAGAAATCTTGTTTTGTTCCTTCAAGAGATGGTATGTAACATTAATTCCTTTTCTCTTACCAATACAAAGTGCAAGTGTGGACATGGCTCCTTCTCACCAATCTGCTCTCTTTGTTTTTCAGCTTAGCATAGATGATTTCACATACTACAGTGAATCCTATGGTAACAAGAATCCATTTCAAAATGTTCAGGCAAGCATTTCTCTCTTTTATTTCTTTATATATGTTGTTTTTTGTTTAATTAAAATTATGTAAGGAAGATGCAAACAGACAATAACTGGCAAAATTAAACTGAATTGCTGCAGTTTGCCTATTTAAATTATTTATTGAGATTATTTCAGTTTAGTATATCAGTTAAGCAGCTCAGTTTGCAGAAGTGTGTTACGTGGCTATTTTATTTCAGAAGATCAGTTTTTCAGAATTCTCTTAACTGGCAAAATTGTTCCTGTGTGTGTTGCAATTTTGTATTATGAAAAAACTATACATACATGCATTAAAAACTGAAACCCCAAAGTAGTGTTTGGATGTCATAGGAAGAAAAGAAGTAAGGAATCAATTACATACTCCAGATTTTCAGAAATGAACACTCATTTTATTTTCATATGAGGTAAAGCTGTTTTATTCATGTTTGAATATTGTGATTATATGCCTAGATACTGCATTGCTTTAATCTTCATGCTACTTCAGTAATGTGAAATAAACTCCAGGCATAGAATCTGAGTCCTCCTGAAATTGTCACGAACTTTATCTTCTGTTCTCACTGAGCAGATTCACAGATTTTGTGCTCAGCATCTCTGGTTATACTTACATGACAATTTATTGAACTGTAATTAGAGAAGGAAAATGTTCACACGTGGAAATCATTAAGGCATTCCTGTGGGCAGTGCAGGATGAACAGAGCTATTAGTGACATAACTGATACCAGAGTACACGAGGAAGTGTTAATTCCTAAGCACTACACAGCAAGCTGTATGTATAATTAAATACACAAATATTTACGTATTACCTGTCTCTACATCTTTCTTGTCTGAAAACCTCACATCTTCCTTGTATCCCTAGTGCTAACCTCATATCTTTGCCATATAAGAACATTTTAACACTGATGCAGGAGCAAAAACAACTATTCAGAATATGTACATGGCTGTTCTGAGGAATGAATGGCAGTAATATTCATCTATAGAGTAAGGATCAGTGGCTGCATCTTCAGGCCGATCTATTGGTACTTCTCTGGCATGCCTTACCCTCTCTGGGTTTAAAATCTATGCAAGGTTGTCTGGAGCAGATTGTGTTCCCGTTTATGGGACTGCAAAGCTGGTTTGATTTTAAAATTCATAAGCTGTTTGGAACATATGTATTACTGCTGCAAGCTCCTAATGATGCTACAGTCTTATTTATGTAGGCCCTGGATGTTTAAGAGGAAGGATATTAAAAGTATTTTAAACTCTTCTTTTGCCTCTTAGTTGGGACCCCATCAGCACTGTAGAGCTTATATCCAAAGCTGAGTCTAAGGACTACTGGTTTTAGAAATTGGGTGGTATATTGAGTGGATTGAGGACATATGGACAGATAGGAAGGAAGAAACAAAGGATCACATTTACATCAATCTTTGGTCTGTATCTGACAGAGCAGAATTTTGAACCCAGGTTTTCAAAAAGCAGAACAAATGTCAGTAACCGTTTGCTTGCTTTCAGACCTTGCCTCTGTTTCCTTTCTGTCTTGGAGCAGAGAAACTTTTTCTGATTACAGTGTCTTCAAAACTGGAGTTTCTTTCTTCAAACTGGTAACCTTAACTCCAGCACTTCCTGTATCTGTTGTGTTGGATTTGGCAATCTTTTCTAGCATAGTTTTGTGCTGCATGAGGTGCTATAACTTAGGTATAAATTAAATATTTCTTTTTCATGTACATGCCCATATGCAGAATTCTGATGATGTGTGTGTGCATCATCATGTAGCTTTTAGGGCCAGAAGGGATCTTGGTAATCATCCAGCTCCATCTTGAGTGCAACAAAGGCTACAAAAATGTTCTCAGTTGCTATCACATCAGTTGTATTCCACTTGACTTACTTTGGGAAAGAAATCTCTTCTTAATCATGCTATGAAAGACACAGGACAATGAGAAGGTCAGGTCTGAATTCTCTCACTGGGGAAATTAGGATCTTTCATGTTGTATAACCACAAAGTTTTATGCCTTCACAATCTATATTATACAACTTATTCATTAAGCCATTATAACCATTCCATACCACTCGAGTATCCTCTTTTGAACTTTGGCAATGCAAATTTATTCACAAACTTAAACCAGAGATCTCATTTGGAGGGTGTATGTGCATGTAGCAGCACATGTACTACAAGAAGAAAGTGTTATTTGTAAAAGAGTTGTAGGCTTGTAAACCACAGAGACATTTACAGATACTAGATTTGTTCAGCTACATTAGCAGCTGTTCTGAGCTTTTGGGATCAGTGGTTTTGTATGCAATAAAAGAATTCTATTTCCAGATAATACAGAAAGAAACCATATATGTAGATCATTTATCTTAAACATTCAAAGAACTTCTTAATTAAATAATAAAATACAAAGATTAGCATTTGGGGAACTTTTTTTTGTCAGGTAGTCACCTATCCTATGAACTATTTTTCTTTAATATTAGCTTTGGCTTTCCCCAAACACTGCTCAGCTCCTTAGAACTGCCATGTATGGTAGCACACAACAATTAGTTGCCAGCTGTGCTGCTGCATAATTATTATTGTAAGTCATTGCCATTTGTGGTTCTGTATCTCCACTGTAACATCACTCAGTGGTCATTTTTCTAGAGGAGCACTGTTTAGTCACGTGCAGCATAGAGCTCCTGCTATAATTTTGATCGTCTTTGTACCTTCTCTGTACCTCTTTCAGTTTTATTGTATTTTTGTTTTTGATAAGGGACCATGCAGAACTGCATACAAATCAAAATACAAGTGAATAATAATTAATTCAGTGACATAACAATTTCTTCTGCTTTGTTCCATAGTCTTTTCCAAAAAAAAACCCAAAAAACTAATACTAAAAAAAAGACTAATACCTTCTTTTCAATTTTGACCATCATCAGACACTGAACTGATATTAAGGTTTCATTTGTGAAGGGTGACACTCAGTTCCAAGTCTGTTATTGTGTACATAAAATTAATGTTGTTCTTTTCTCACTGTGCTCTTCTAAAATCAATTCACAATAAATCTCATCTTGTTGCTGAAGGGGCTTTCCCAAAATTTGCCCTTACTGTTGTCCCCTGCCTTCATTACTGCAAATAAGTCAGTGTAATCAGCAGATTTAATTAGCTCAATATCTGTGCCTTATTGCCAGATATTTTATGATTGTACTGGACAGAACAGACCCTAATGCAGAAGGTCCACCTTTCTCTGCTTTGGTAACAGGTGGGGTTTTTTTAGCCCTTGCTTGCTACCTTTTTACCTACTCATTATCCAGGTGAAGACCTCATAGTATTGTGCAGACCACACAACAGCAGCTTAATTTGTTTAGGATTCTTTGCTACAAGATTCTGCTGAGTGCCTTTGTGAATCCAAGTACACTGAAACAGCTGGAGCTCCCTGGTATACATGCTTATTGACTCCTTCAGAGATGTCCGGCAGAATTGTGACACACAACTCCTTTTTGCAAAAACTCTGTCAGCCTTTTCTCAGTATAATCCTTCCATATTGTTATAGTAAGTATTTTATTCTTTAAAAAGGTTTCTCCTATTCTTGGACTTCAGGTTTGCTTGTCTGTAGCTCCCCAGATCTCTCCGTAACCCTTGAAAAACCTGGTGTCATGTCTGCCACCAAACAATGCAGTGGTACGAAGGTTTGTTCGACAATGCTTTTTGCAGCTGAAATGCATTTTATTAGCTAAAGTATATCAAATCAATTTTCATTAAAATCATAACATATAGCTTTATGCATTCATCTGGAAATCACAGGTACAACTGAAAAGTCTGTAAGTTAATAGTAATTGTAAAGCTAAAATGCAACAATAATGTTCCTTGCAACTGTCCTTGTCTGTAGAAACAGATGTGCCTCCAAGTCAGTTTGAATAGACTTTTTTTTTTATAGATGAACCATTGACCAGTGCTGTAGAAAATAAATACAATACTTCAGTATTTTAAACAACACACTCACAAGTAAAAGATCTCTTCTACATGGAAGAGCCTGCCCACTTCAGGTGTAGGTTCCCAGATGTTTCCAGAAAAGGACTCTTTTCCCCAACAGATACTTTTATTATAAGTCTGGTTGTCAGTTATGCTGCCAAACATAAACTAGTTCAGAACAATGAGTGTGCCTAAATGATCTTGTATAGGTGGGCGCATGAGTCTTTAATAAAGATTTTAATGATACATCTTTAATGATAGACCTAGATTTACTCCATTCCAGCTTCAAATTGCTTAGCTGTAATAGCAATGCAGTTAACACAGTACTGAAACCAAAGCTGGGCAAGTTAGTCCAAGCACAGCTTTATCATATTTCAGCTACTAGCTTCAGGATGGCTGGACATGTAGACAGTGTCATCTCACGCCTACCTTCAAAAATACCTGAACAGCGGCGATATATGTAATAAAATCATGGAGCTGCTTGCAATATTTCACTCAGAGAGGTGCCTCAGAACACTAAAGAAAGCAAATTAATCAGAGTAATTTGGCTTTGGATGTGTTAAAAATTCTCCTGTCAATGTAGGAATTTCTGTTTTCGGTCCATCAGGTCAATAGGAGGATTTTTTTTTTTTCTTTTCCCTTTCCCATTCTCAGCTACTGTGTGTTTATACCTCTTTGCTTAGTCCTTTAGCAGAATGCCACATCAGGTGTTTCTCAGTACTACCCTTCATTCTCTGCCCTCTTTTGGAGGTCTGTTTTTTTGAAAACATGTTGTAGTTGAAATACTAGAATGCCTAGAGCAACATAAGGGTATTTTAAGAACAAGTGTGCCCTGGCCAAATGTCAAGAGGCACAAACGAGAGGCATGGGACCAAAATGTCTGTCTGATGCTAATGAGTAGATATCCAGCTGCGTGTGCCCTTCGAACGGAAGAGACAGTTGAATACCAGTGGCTGGAAGCTGAGACAGATGGCAATGCAGGATTGGTTAGGAGCAGAGGGACAATTCAACCATTCCTCAGTAATGATGCATCCTGTCTTTTATTTTACAATAAATGAGTAATCTGCTTAATACATAACCTTGGAAGAACTGGCTGCTGCCATTCTGTCTGCAGCTAGGGGGCGAGGGATTAAAGTATCAAAAATAAACTGAAATAATTGACTGCTGCTCAGGATTGTAGCTCTATATTAGTATATGCAAAAGAAACTAAAAGGGAATGTATCATCCTTCCCTTCCAGGAGGTGCTAAACACCCTACTCAAAGACCAGATCAGTGTTTTCTGCTCTATTTTAATTTCTGCAGTTATTTTTCTATCAGTCTGGCAAATCAGACAATACTACATAATCCTCCCATATGAGCATCTATATAAATGTGAAAATAACTAACCTTTGTCTAGGAAGAAAAACCTGTGAGCATTTAGAAAGAACCAAGGGAGGTCAGAAAAGTGATAGGCAGCCAGAGAGCAGACAAAAAGAAAAAAGAGTAGGAGGAGAAAAGTGTTAGCAACACAACACTCGCATCAGTTAGAGGGAGAGGGAGAGAGTCTATAACAACTTGCATATCTGAATGTTGAATCAAGTGACAGACTTGATCTGGAATTAAATGTAGAAAATGCAGAAGTGAAGTTAACAGATTTTAAATTAGGACTCAGTGAAAATATATCTTCAAATCTTCACATTAAATTTTGGGTATCTTAATTTTGATCATTCTCAAGCCTACATCTTGTATTTTCTTTCCCTGAATATTCTGAGTGAATTTTATTATTCAGAAAAATCTTTGGAAAGATGTTTTTCAGCTTTGCAGGCTTCAAATTTATAGAACAAGAATGTTTAAAATACATTTCACTCAAGTATTTTCACCAGAATCTCAGCTATGGGAAGTATAAGTAAAATCATATATACACTCCCTGATTCTTGATTATCTGAACTATCTCAGCTTGAGCCTTACAGTTTGTATTTTGAATAGAAAGAACGATAGCACAAAATATGAAGTTTGTGTGTGTGCCTCCACACCAAGAACAAAATTAGAATAGTTCAGCTGGGAGGGATCCTCAAAGATCATCTAGTCCTACTGCCCACCTTCTTCAGGGCAAACCAAAAAGGGCATTATCACAATCTCTCTCCAGCACTGACAGGCATGGAACATCACCCACCTCACTGAGAAGCCTGTTCCAGTGTTTTGCCACCCTCACAGTAAAGAAATTTTTCCTAAAGTCCAGCCTGAGCCTCCCCGGAGCAGTTTTGTGCCTTTCCCACACATTCTGTCATTGATTACCAGGGATCAGAGACTGGTGCCTCCCTCTGCTTCCCCTCTTCATGAAGCTGTACAGAGTAAAGAGTCATCCCTCAGCCTCCTTTTCTCCAAACTAAACAACCCAAGTGTCCTCAGCCTCCTCTTACAGGACATGTCTTCCAGCCCTATTACCAGCTTTGTTGCCCTCCTCTGGAAGCTTTCAAGGATCTTAACATCCTTTTTTTATATTATGCAGCCCAGAACTGCATGCAATATTCAAGGTGAGGCTGCACCAACACTAAATACAGTGGGACCACCTGGCAATGTTCTGTTTAACTCATCCCAAAATGTGGTTTGCCCTCTGTGCTGCTGAGGCGCATTGCTGGCTCGTGTTGAGCCTCCTGTTGACTGGCACCCCCAGATCCCTTTCAGTGACCTGCTCTCCAGCCACTCCTCTCCCAGTCTGTACCTGTGTCTGGCATTACTCTGTCCCAGGTGCAGAACCCAGCATTGTCCTTTGCTGAACTTCATGCTGTTGCTGATTGTCTGATGCCCCAGTCTCTTCAGATTCTTCTGCAAAACCTCTCATCCTTAGGGAGCCTACATCACCTCCCACGTTAGTTATCATCAGCAAAGTTGCTGAGGATGCATTCAACTCCTGCATGCAGATCATTGATGACCACGATGAACAGGACTGGCCCTAAAACTGAATCCTGGGGGGCCTGGGGAACACTGCTGGTGAACCGCTGCCAGCCAGAGGCAGCCCCATTCAGAACAGCCCTGTGAGCTTTGCCGTTCAGCCAGTTCATCACCCAGCAGAACATGTACCTGCTCATCTCACAGCTGGACAGTTTATCCAGAAGAATGCCATGAGGGACAGTGTCAAAGACCTTACTAAAATCCAAAAAGTTCACATCTGCTGCCTTCATGCACCAGGCGCGTGACCTTATTGTAGAAGGATGTCAGATTATTAAGGCAGGACTTCCGCTTTGTGAACCCGTGTTGACTATGCCTGATAATAGCATTGTTCTTTAGGTGCCTTCCAATATCCCCCAGAACAATCTTCTCCATAACTTTTCCAGGGGCAGAGGTTAGACTAACAGGTCTGTGGTGTCCCTCATGCTCTTTTTACAGATAGGTATAATGCTGGCTAGCTTCCAGTCATCAGGGATCTCCCCAGACTCCCACGACCTCTGGTAAATTTTTGAGAGGGGTCCAGCTATAACATCCACTGATGCTTTCAGCACTCTGAGGTGAGTCCTGTCAGGCCCTATGAATTTACAGACGTTCAGCTGATACAGATATTTCCTTACAATTTCAGTGATCATAGATTGAAAGTCAGTGCTCTTCCAGGCATGGTCCTCCAACTCTGAGATCTGGGCAATCTAAGATCAGTAGTTGCTGTTAAATAGTGAAGCAAAAAAGGCATTAAATGCCTCCACCTTTTCCTCCTTACGTGTTATCCACTCCAAGAATCAGCCCAATGTGTTTTCCTTTGACCTCGTCTTGCTGTTGATATATTTGAAAAAGCCTTTTTTTGTTGTCTGACCCCACAGTGGCCAGTGTCAACTCAAGTTGGGGTTTGGTTTCTCCTGTTTATTTCCCTGCAGATGTGCAATGCAGCTCTGTACTCTCCCTGTGAGGTCAGATCTTGCTTCCAAAGGTCATATATTTTTTTCTTCTACCCTAGTTCCAGGCAGGGTTCCCTGTTCAGCTAAGCCAGTATTTTGCCCCACTTGCTTGACTTGTGGCACAAGGCGATTGCCTGCTTCTGGACTTTTAAAAGGTGTTTTTTGAAAAGTGATCAGCTGTTTTGCACCCCTAGGCCCTCTAGAACAGATTCCCAGGGGACAGTGATAACTAGCTCCCTGAGAAGCTTGAAGTTTGCTCTAAAGATTGTCCATGGTGGCAACTCTTCTGTAGAACCTAAAAATGCAGATTTATTTAAATAATAGCTACAAATTAGACACTTATCTGTACTCTGTGCAATACCACAAAGATGTACACAAAGGAAGGGAATTCGTTATGCAAAGTATGTCTCTGTACTAAATACAGCTTCTGGAACTCAAGGTGTCTGTCATTGATCCTTTCCACCTATAAGGCCATTTAGGTCCCATCTGATGGTCATCTGATGAGCTTTCATATCATATCATGAGCCATCCGTATCCTCCCTCAGCTTTTCCACCCATACTCTCCAATACGTTCTCTACCTCCTCGTTTCTTAGCTTGAGATCTTCAGTGTCAGCTACCTCTCCTCTTCCAACACACACATGGAAAGGACAGTAAGGTTTGACATCACTGTGTGTCTTAAGCTTGCCCCAAAAAAGTGCATGAATAAGAGCAACGCAGGTGCCACTTCACCGCCTCTTTCCAGAATCAGCCTGCAGTCAGCACCAGGCTGCTGAGATCTTGATTAGTGTTCACCATGGTGGTTCCTCACCTTGTGTATTAAATTCAGGATGTAGAAAAAAAATGGTTTCTGCTTAATCATTAATCATTATTAAACTGTCCATAAATTTGTTACAGGAAATTCTTCAGTCTTCTCCTTCATCTCTAGTTTTGCCTGCTGTTGACTCCAAGGCTACCGGGCATCTTTTGAGCTTTCTTCAGGAGTCGGGAGATTGGAATTTAACAAACATGACAAATCTCAACATCTCTCACCTGGAAGTGAATACATCTAAACCAAACTTACTTGTCGTTCAGCTACAACCGCTTGTCAGGTAGGAGCTTGTTGCAAAAGAGTCTGACCAAAAGTATGCAAGATTTTTACGTCTTTTTTGAAAATATCTGATGTATTCAAGAAATTTAAAAATCAAAAGGGAAGGTTATAGGGTTGGCAACGTTATTTTTCCTGCAAATGTGAATCCAGTGTTTTTAATGTCCTCTGATGAGCTTACTGGGCATAATAGCTGAATTATGTTGAAAAAGTCAGTCAGGCGTTCCTGTTTTGTCTGTCTCATTATATGAGAACAAAAGGACAACTAATAAAAATAAATGGCAACACACTTTAAGCAGAAAAGCTGAATTATTTCATGCAACACATGATTAACCTGCAGAATTAATTGCTAGAAGGCATTCCTGGGTCACAGAACTGGCAGGAAAAATAAACAAATATACAAACAACCTAGAAGTTAAAATGAATAATAAGACTGTTTTTCATCACTCTGGAAGGAATAGGAGGGCTATAACTCTTTGTGTTTCCAGACCTATGACAACTGTTGCCTAATGGAGGCAGAGGCTATTCCTTCAGGTGGATGCTAGTGCCTGGTTGTTACTTGTAGGGCTTTTACATCGCTGTGGTTTGTCTGGTACAGAACGCTCCTGGAGGCTGGGTATGGGTCACAGACTTGATCTAGATGGGCAGCTATTTCATATTGTTTCATCAGAAAGCTGTGAAGTCATATTGAGTATAACAGTGTCAATGTGTCTCTAGGAAATACAAGGAATGGATATAGGGAGCCCCTCTTCTCAGCTTCTCTTGCACATCATCTTCCTCAGCTGTTACTTCAGCATTCATACATGTCAGTATATGTTACATGCATGGATGGGTACTAAGAAAGAGCAAGTAAAAATAACACCAATGAATGACACCCAATCTAAAGAGCTTGTGTACAAATTTCAGATGAATGAACACCAAATGCAAGGAAAACTGTGGAGAGAATGGTCAAAATAGCATCAGTAGTCTGGCTTCTCTGCAGCTAAGGAAGTTTGAGGTTTTTGAGGAATCAGCTGAAGACGTCATCCTTGGATAAACTGCTTTGCAGAAGGGTCATGAGGAGATGAGAAAATGATGGAGGAACTTTGTAATCTGATGCTGAAAGTGACACCTTGATTAATCAGTTCTTGTGTACTTTTCTGGTTCACATTGTTGTCTATAAGAGATTTTTAATTATCTTTCTCCCATGTTCTTTGTAGTGGCTTAAGTGAGATTTCCACCCTGGAAGCAATGGCTGAAAATGGTAAGCAATACAACCAAGATCTAACTGACATTTCACCATTTAATTCTGTGTTCTTGCTTAAGCAGATTGTGTTCTCTGTTTTTCCAGTTGTTGCTGTAATGCTAATTTGACTATTTTAAAGTTTTTTTTTTCCCCCATCCACAGTACTTACAAGCAGCCAATTATCATAGTGTTGAAGTAGTGAGTGGTTGATTCAAAATCCACTGAAATGGCTACAGGTCTGTGACCCGAAACATAGTGATGGTTCACCTCTGCCTCAGGCACAGGCCTTTGCTCATGCTCTGGGATCCTCCCGGTGCAGAGTGTGAGCTCTGCATCATCAGCTTGGACTCCTCCGGCAGCCCAAAGGTCTCATCTCACAGCGGAGACCCTCTGATGGAGTGAGCAGGGAATGCTTTCCCAATCTTTGTGGAACAGTACTGTTGCCCTTCACAGCCTTTGATTTTATAGTCTTTCAATTGGTTCTGCAGGTATTAAATACTGCTTGTTAAAGATGAATCTCTTCGTACAACTCCGTATTAAAACTTTTCTTGTATAGTATCTGGCTGAAAAAGAGGCTTCACAGACTAAACAGGCAGTGAGAGACATCTGTTTTCTTGCAGGGCTTTGGCTTATTAGAAATCAGGTTACAAAGTCTGCAAATGACTGCAGTGGTAGTTTCAGGGACATGCACTGCAATGTCCATGGTGCCTATGACAGTTTCTACCTAGAGCAGGGTGTGGGAAATCAGAAGCACATCTGAAAATCAGGGGAAATACCTTTGTATTTCCCCTGAAATACCTACTGAAATCAGTGGTGTGATCTTTTCTCTTTGTTCTTACATAACTCTAAAGTTACTGTCTTTTAGACTCAAGCAGCTGGATTTCCATCTCTGAATTGCAGAGAAGTTAGAGTCATAGAGTGGTTTGTATTGGAGGGGGTTGTCAAAGCTTGTCTAATTCCAACCCCCCTGCCATGGGCAGGGACACCACCTCCCACCAGACCAGGTTTCTCAAAGCCCCATCCAACCTGGCCTTGAGCACTTCTAGGGATGGGGCATCCACAACTTCTCTGGGCAACCAGTTCCAGTGCCTCACCATTCTCAGAATGAATAATTTCTTCCTAATGTAAATACCTGCTTCTGGTTTAAAACCATTACCACTGTTCAGTTCTCCCTTCTTGTCCTCAGAACATATTAGATAGTAAAAGCTTTGGCTTTATGTTGGCCTTGGCTAAACGTTGCCCTCCTTAAGAGACATTTTTGTTACCAGCTGCACAAACTCCAGAACAGGACTCCCAAGTCTTGTCTCAGCCTGCTTTTGTTTTGGAGCAGCAAAGTTAATGCTCCTGTCCCATCCACCTTTGGGGTGACGGAGGAATAAGCTACTACCAGATTTGTGGTTAGTGTCAACTAGCTGTTACCAGGAAAAGGTGTGTGCATGGGGAAGATGTGCCACTTCCTATGGCCAAGTCCAAATCTGCACTCAGTGTTCTGAGTCGCAGCTGTGCTCTGGAGAAGTGGTAAGTAATGTGGGCTGCATCCTCACCTTCTGGTTCATCTGCCAAAGCAGCCACTCAACGTGTTGCATAATAAAACCTGGAAATACTATCAGCAGGAAGTTTTAATTCAAGTGAAAGTTACTGAGCCACGGTTCCTTAAAATTATCTCACTGAAAGGCTGTGCAGCGGATGAGGCCGACTCAGAAAAAGGTCATTGCAAAGGTATAAAGGTATTAAGACAAGGGTCCCAAATGTCCTTCCAAATCTTGTGGTCTGGGTTCCAGCTGGTCTAGGTGGCTGAATACCGGTTGCAGAATAACCACAGCCATTTGCTAAACACTGCTGTCAGGACACTCTTCAAGGTCAAAACTCCTTGCAAGGCCATGAGTTATTGGTGTTTGTTGTGGAGTGACTGCTGATAGATTCTGCTTGGATAAGCAACCAAAAATACTATGTGTCACATACCTGTAAGGCAACAAGAGAATTGCTAACCCATAAATACTGCTTTTTTTGTTTGGTTGTTGATGGTTTTTTTAATAGTATCAATAGCCCAAAGTAAACCAGGACAGACCTGTATTATGCTGCGTCGAAGTTCACAAAGCCTCTTACGTTTGTCACAGCAACTTCTTTCCTTTCCACTGTAGAGGGTTTTAAAATCTGATGTAATAAAATGTCAGAGAAATCTCTCCTGATGTTTTACTCACTGCAGACAGCAATCTCTGTCAGACAGAACAAATGGGCTCGGATTCTGCCCAAGGAAAATGTGCTGTTCTGAACTCTCTAGAAGCTGGAGTAAGCTTGAGTTTTAGCACATTATTAAAATGACATTCATTAGAAAACCCAAACTGGAATTCAGAATCCAAACCTTCTCAAGGTTCCAGGGATTCAGACTTATTTCCAGTCTCTCCCTCCCTACATGATACAGATAGGCAGATATGGGTAATTTCTATAAAACATTTTCTGCAAAGATTAATTTTTACTCTTTTTTTATTGTAACAGTATTTTTAGGTAATAAGTCCTCCCTGCTTTAGCCTTGATTCAACTAAAGTGTACCTCTTGCTTTTAGCTCTGTTTCCTTTATGCTTCTTTTCAGTATTTCTTCTTTATTTCCTTTGCATGAAATAGTGTTTGAGAGTATTACTCAGTTTTTGTCAGTTTTCCTGATTTTTTTTTCTACTTGAGAGAAATTGGCATTCTGTTGTATCAGTCTTACCTGCTGGATGCAGCATACCTCAGAATCAATGACAAACCTGCCTACAACTCCATCTAAGATGAGGCTCTTTAATGTTTTTACATGTATTTGTCTTTCTGCTCTGATTCACAGTACATTCCTTTTTCTGCTTTTTCTCTTCTCTCCCATTTTTTCTTCTTCTCAACTCGCTCCATTCTGTTCTTTCTCTTTTATTCGTAGTTTATACCTTCAGTTTCATTTTACCTGTCTCCTTCCAGAACATTTCTTCTGAGTTTCTCTATCTCTTCCATCCATGCGTAAAAGCACACAAAGAAATTAAGGTGGATTAGAAATTAATAATAGCACTTATCCTGCAGTCCCTGGTGAAATTCAAGGAATATGTCTTTAGTGAGACAGAAAAGCTTAATCCTTCCACTAGGGCATAGTATGCAATTATGCTAACTGAAAAAGGTTATCCTGGACAAACTGTTTTACATTCATAGTTCTACGTAGTGTTTCTTTGATTCACACTAACTGAAAAACCTACAATAAGACCACTCTAAAATCCCTCTAACAATATTACCATCAGGAGATGCCTCTTGTTCCACTGCAGAAAGAGCTGGGGATAACTAATGTTCCTATGTAGGCAAAGAATTTAGGTGCTTTAAAATAGTGTAAACAAATCTGGGCCCTTTTCCTTGGAGAATTTGCAAATACCTCATTAGCAGGGTGGAATGTTTGGCTGGTTTCCTGGTCACAGGAAAACAAAGATCTATATCAATTTCATTGTCATAAGGATGTTCACAGCAGCTTCTTCAAATGAAGAAATTACCTCTAGAATCTTCCCAAAGGCAAAAGTTATAGATTTAACTGGTAACTATAGTTACATGTAGCTCCTTACTGAAGTGAAATGTAAATAATGTGTTATTTCAGAAGGCAATCAGTTGTTTTAATGGAAGAAGAAAAAAAAACAACACACCAAAACAAACACAATCTATGCATTTTTCTATGTAGTATTTTTTCTTCTGAAAATTTTATCTGAGGCTGCTGAGAATTTCTGGTGCATTGCACTCTGTGCATGTAGAATACAAATCATTATGTAATTCCTTTAACCCCCCACAATCAGTATAATTAAGTAGTACATAGGCACTTGCTTTTCTGACCAAATCTTTTTCTTATAGTAGAAGCTTTTAATAATATTTTCTTAGAAGTAAACTTTACATAGCTATGATTCTTGACTGATTCAACTGAAATCAGTTTGGCTAAAACCCTACAGAAAAGAAGCAACAACAGTACTTGCATTTTCACAAAATCTAAGCATTTTACTCAGCCAGGAGACCATAATTACTGTAAACAAAAAGGATTTAAAAGGGTAATAATGTAAGTTCCACTACCAATACATTAAAATAAAATACAAAATATCATGTAAAGTATAACCTTGAAATCTGAGAAAGGTTTTGTCCAGGCTATTTAATAACCATTACATGGTTGAGGAGTGGAAAGGCACTGAAACAGTAAATGTCAGGCTGCTGGCTTATTTCCCTCACAGTACTAATGACAACCCTAATACCAGCTCTTGATTCACTGCTATTATGCTCCTCATTGTAAGCAGATGTTAATATTTTTGTATAAAGACTGAAAACATTTATCAATTGTAGCTATTTGTCACAACTACCTGTAGTTTCAGAGGTAGAAGAAAATCTTCCACACAGAGTTCTGTGGACTGCCCTGAAAGGTCCTCTCGTCCTTACTTTTTCCTTCTGTTTTCAGAAATATGCCAGCATATTTCTACCTTGCCCTCCACTGTGGCCAACAACAAAATTTTCTATATCCCATTGAGGGTACAGAGTCAGGCTTTCAATCCACTAAAGCAAAAAAGGAACATCCTTGCCAATATTATGAATATCATTCCCCCAGCTGAGGACTAACACTCTTTGGAGTGTTGTGTCTCACCGATCAGTTTTTCTGTGTGCTTTGTCATTCCCAGACTAGCAGTAGTTCAGCTTTATTTATTTATTTGTTAACTGGTCACTTGACTGTCAGGTTACACATCCTTTTCTCATCTCTTGATTGATTTATTCTGCTCTTGCTTTTAATTTCTCAAAGTTATCACCTTTCAGGTATTGTTTCTATTGTATTCACTTGCCAACTTCAAAACCACCCATTTTATCCAAATTGTTGTAATGTATTGGTTCTGTATCACCATACGGAAATGGTGCGTTTTTCAAGACACTGAAGATGTCTTATCCCATTTGTACCTATTGACATACAAATGGTAGCAGCACCTAGATTGCATAAATAAACTAAATGAATCTAGCTCA
The DNA here is from genome assembly GCA_011075105.1 of Heteronetta atricapilla. Classification (NCBI taxonomy): domain Eukaryota; kingdom Metazoa; phylum Chordata; class Aves; order Anseriformes; family Anatidae; genus Heteronetta; species Heteronetta atricapilla. The sequence goes on from CM021731.1 coordinate 23,696,543, forward strand.
TTACTTTGCCACCTACTGTAGGTTTTTAGCTTTCTCAGCTTACAGAGTTTGCTAAATTATGCATGTTTCTATTTATAGATAAAATAATTGGAAGACTGTCCATGGATCTGGAGGAACGAGGGATTCATTTTTCAGCAATTTATACTGCAGTGAGACCTTCAAGGGTGAGTAATCTTCAGTGCCTAGAACTGTCGAATTTTTGGCATCTAACAACTTAATGTTTAAAGAGGAATGCTGTAGATGATTTTCAAGATTACACACACAAGCAATCTGTAGTATATGAGGTTCTGACCAGAAATTATTGCATGATTTTTCATATGCAATAGCTATATCACATAACTGCTAAAGAGTTACTAATCTAGGAGACTATCAATTTGCTATGCCTTTAGTTGCCTTTAGGACTTATTATTATTTTTAATGATCGTAATGTTAAATATTTTTTCATTTAACAGTTTTATAGTAAGTTCTATGTGGAACATTATTAGGCTTTTCTCATGTCAGTAAAGATGGAGTGTAGTTAATTAACTGAAGGCTACTAATTTATTCCTTTTTAAATTAACTGGTTTTATTCCCTTTAGTCAATATTCAGTATTTACAACTGGAACACAAAGTTTGCACTCTTGCTGATAGTCAGAACATCATTTATAGATCATCATATCATGTTAGCAGTAAGTAGCAGTGCAGAATATTTATTTACGCAGAGTTATCTGTTTTGTATGACATACTGCTTGTCATCAAGCAATATTTGCATTTTAATGTGATTAAATGGAAGACAGTCGTGACTCGATGTAAACAGAATGCAATTCGCACTAAAGAAGAGGGGCATAGGAGGGATGTGCTGTATCCGAAAAAGTACCTACTTTGAAAGAAACTTACCAGATCCAGTAGTTAACACATTTGAGCTCCTAATATGATACTTAGTTTAATTAGATTTTTTAATTCAAACTCAGGATAATGTCAATTGAGAATACAGAAGTTATAATTTCCTTGTTTTGGCAATAAGAATGTCATTACTGAGATTGTCTAGATCTCGTGTGAGCCCTGCAAGCAGGATCTTGAGAAGTCAGTGAATTTTCAGGAGGAAACACTAAGAACAATTCACAGTTGTTATTAGCACAGGAACAACAGTTGGAAAACCTGCTTTAAGTGGGCATGGAGTGAAATCTGTTTAGCTTATCCAAAAGAAGAGTAAGAGTCAACTTGATTGAACTTTATAAATGCTCTTTAAACCAAAATTGGATGGGTTCCTCAAAGGTGTTGTGAGTGCAATTAGAAATAGTCTAGGTTTTCACAAGCAAGATCTTGAATCTCTGTCTGTCTAACAAGATGCTCAGAATGGTCCCTTCATACCCCAAGCAGAAGGCTAGTCCTGCTGAAGAAAAACGAGAATTTTCTTCAACAATCTGTCCTGTGAACTTAACTACCAGAGAATGGGTTTTCAAGACCAGGGTTAGAGTACACAATCAGAACAGCATGAGGAAGCTCACATTGATATTCTTTGTGATGTGTGTTTCTTATGGCAAAGGAGAGGACATGAGACCAGCACTTTTGATCTGCCTTTTTTTTTTTAATACTGTGGGGTTTTTTTATGAAGATCCAAAATAAAAATAAAAATCATTTTGTTACTGTGGCTCTTTTCTGAAATCAAAGAGACACGGGCATTTGTAGCTTCAAATTGCATTTAGAACAATTGGAATGAAAAATATTTTTAATTAATGAAAGAATTGGTATCAAGAGAAGGAATTTTTAGAGCAATTTTAACAGTTTGTTGAATTTCAAATCTATGCATATTTCAACAGGCTTTCTAAATTAAAGTGACTTAGTTTGAGCAACTGATGTACTTTTAAATAATTAAAGCAATGTATTTTAAGATGTTCTGCATTTTAAAAAGTAAGCAATTTAAACTTTTCTTAATTGTATAAATTCAATGCATATTCATATAAAACCATTTGAAGTATTTTTTTTTTTCTACAATTACTTGAAGTTATTGAAGGGCATTCAAGGTTATCAGCTTCTGTACAGGGCTAGGAAAGGCAGAATGGAAAGTGCCTTTGAGGGTTCATCTGTCTATGCATTTGCATGTAACCTCTTCTTAAGCATATATTGCATATCTTTGGTGTGCTTGAACTACAGAAGATGTGAGCTGTTCTGTAGCTGTAAGTTAGAGGACTGATTCCCTCTGCTTAAACTATAAAGACCATATTCTATGATCTTGGAGTTACCAGGTCACTCCCCAGTGCTACCAAGAAGACCACTCTATATGGGAAGTAAAAAGCTTTGATCACGTGGGAAAAGATTTTACATTACTCAGTACATTTGAAAATCAATACCAATCATTCCCTATGAAAGATTTGCATTTGCTAAGTGTGTTTCCTACCACGGAAGAAGGAAATGAACTTTAAACATGACACTCAAAAAAAAAAAAAAAAAAAAAGGAAGCTCCTTCTGATCAAGTAAATTAATTTTATGCAGTGAAGCTCCCAAAAACTGGGACTCTGATACTTCTCTCCTATAGCTCTGCCTCCTTGCTCTTGGGCAGTGAATGGAGTTAATGGCTTCATAGCATTTTGTTGCATTCATTCATTCTTCCATCACCTCAAGCAAGGAAAATAAGTGTGAGAAATACATATATTAGAAAATATGGTATTATTATAGACTGGTATTATATATAGACTGGTATTGCCTTTGCGGAAAGTGATTTAATGAGACAGAAAGCAAAACTCCTATGATGAGTCCCTTTTCTGATTTGATGAGGAAGCGCTGTTCAGTTTAGTCAGCGCAGCCACAGATCCCTTTGGGCTATCATCCTTATCAGTTGATAACCCTAGTGCACTATTGACATTTATTCAGGCTGGTTCCTGTTCTACTCCAGTTTCAGAATTTGAAGCTGGGAGATAGCGTTAAGCCTCTGAAACAGCATCTGTTTGAAACATGGAATGGTTTCACTAACCAGATGATAATTCCTCTGGATATCCCTGTGTTGTAATGGATATTCTGTGTTGTAATGGAGCTTTCTTCCCACAGCAAGGCACCTGCCACATCTCGTGACTCTTGTTCCAAAATGCTTTGCCTTAAAGATGTTGCTGAGTTGGGCTGGCATTGGGAGAGTGGTTTGTATTACCTAATTCTGGGCAATCGAAATGTAAATGTCTAAATCTAAAGTCATTAACAGGGCTCTCTTTACAATCAAAGGACTGAAACGGGCTTTTTAGGCTATGTTTTTTGTGAATTTTTTGTAGGTGACTGGTGCAGGATGAGAAGAAATTCACCCTTTGTCTCTGACAAGCATAAAGGCAGCCAACATGCTTAGGCCACAACTCAACATAGACATTTAGTCAGACAACTCTCACTCAGTATTTCTCATCTTGTTTTCCATTAAAAAACATAAACTTGTCGTAAGACTTGAGGATACCTTTCTTCTCCTTGAAACTCATTTGGTAGCTTATTTTTCTTTGGGAGAATCAACCCCCTCAACAGTCCTTGTTCCTCTCTTGTATCTGGAAGTCATTTTCTATTATCACTGCTAGCTAGTTTTTTGGCTTGTGGTTGTAATGCATGATGTTGCTTGTGCTGTTGTAATTGAAAAGGTTAAAAGACTGCAGTGACTAAAAGGTATGCCTCAAATCACAAATCTCATCATGTTTCCCATTCTTCTGGTCCTCATGCTGTCCGTGTCAGTTTTGTAAAAGTTTGCTTCTGAAACTTCTGCAAGACAACTTCATAGTTTTCTGTTTGGATTGAATGCAGCAGAGACACATACTGCCAAGTGGAGATTTATGGCTACCTCCCAGCTGATACTCATTTTTGCTGACACCACTTTTTACAGATGCATTGTGAAGTGCTGTTTAAACCTTCTCTGCTGCCTCCACATTTTCAGAGAGTTTCATCTGCCGTGGGCTTTTGACTGCTTCACTCTACAAGCTGTCTGCTCTAGGTAGCATCTAAGTTTCTTGAGTCTTTGATCCCACTCAGAGCCAAGCAATCTGAGTTACAAGATCTTTATTCAGCCATAAGTAACATGGGCATCCACAGCACAAGTGACTAACTCTTAAAAAAGTGTCTCTTGAACATGTAAAATCCTCAGATACAGAAGCATGCCTTAGCTTAAAAGAGTTAGGAAATGTTTCATCTTCTTTGGCTAGTGCTTGTTGCTGCATTTTATTTGTGTTTGCATTCTTTGCATTTTCTAACTAATGCACTTTGCAGTGCTGCATCTTCCCTTGGCATCCAGCTCCTCTCTTTTTTGTTCACCACTCTGAGGAGACTAAACTCTGCAACAACCACCCCACTGACTTCACAACTTCTGATTAATGGAATGCTTTTGACTATTAAGTATAATCAAACATTATAATATGATCTTTCCCATGAACTGAATGTTAGAAAAATGCTTACAATGCCATTTGCTGATGTTGGGGTCGTAGGGGGGATGCCCTCATGCATCCTTGAATATGGGAATTCCCTTAATCATTTACTTTTGCATTTTTTACATTTGAAGGAGCAATTATAATTTGACAGTGTAACAGAGCATCAGGGCCTGCAACTTAAAAGGAGAAGCCACAGGAATTCATCCTTTAGTCTTCTCCCTCACTTTAGAATTTCATTATCATGAAAAATAAACTTTAACTCATAGATGAAGAATATGCTCTTAATTATTTCCCAGCTAACTCAGTATGTTCTACTTAGATGAGGTGTAGTCTTTTTAAATAATTACAGAAGAACTGCTTAAGGCTGGTTGAAGCCAGTTACCTGTTGCTCTAGAGGAAAAAAAATGAACAAAACATGTAGCCAAATTAGCGTGGAAATTGAATACTAGGGATGTGAGAAATGCTAGCTAGCAATTCTGTATGATTCAGTTCATGTGGTAGTGGGGAATTCAGGGAAATAACTGCAAGCTAGGGTTTTACCTTTAACCCTAGACTTTGCACTACTATTTTGTAGACATGGGTGTTAAGATTCACTTAATTTAAACATTTGTGTGCAACTTTATCTTATATTTTATGTTTATGTTTATATATATATGTATATTGACTTCATTGGGAAATGAAGGTAAGCACAGAACTAATTTTTTTTTTTTATCTGATCAGAACAATTGTTTTTATTTTCAGTTGCCAACTTCTTAGGCAATAGTGGGTTCCATATAAACCATACTAGAAAGTTGTAAGGTATTTAAAGCTAAGGACTGAGAAAAACTGGGATGGGAGAGGGATGGTGGAGAAGGGCACATGTGAGAATTACATGTTCTAAGAAATCTTTCTTAGGAAAAAAGGAAAAGACAGAAAAGAGGAAAATACAGATATAAAAACTGCAAAGAAAACTCCTAGAAATACATTAATGTATAGCTAAAGGTCATAAAAATGATCAGATCAAAATTAAGGTATAAGACTAAAATATGATAAAATAAAGGGAATACATAACTGTAAGCAAACATATTAATATGGCATATTGGCAGGTATGTTAAAAATTTCTGTCAGGAAAAAGCCAAGGTAAAGGTTTTATTAGAATGACAGATCAGTAAAAGACTGCTGTTGTATCTTAAAGAAGTTTGGATTCAAGCAGAGAAAAGTATTTTATTCCCATAGACTCTTGGAAGACTGAGGCTGTACAGAGCATCCAAGCGATATGACTGTGAGCTAAAGATTGAAACCTAAAACTGAAACAGACCATATATCTGTGATACGGTGAATTCATGGAATCATAGAATGGTCTGGGTTGGAAGGGGCCCTTAAAGGTCATCCAGTCCAACCCCCCTGCCATGGGCCAGGACACTGAATCAGGCCACCCAAGGCCCATCAAACCTAGCCCCTAACACTTCCAGGGATGGGAAATCCACCACCTCTCTGGGCAACCTGTTGGCCTCCATCTTTGGCCTCTCTGCTTTGGATCAGGTGAAACTCACTGGTGATAAAGGCAAATGGAGCCTGAACTGAGACAACTGAATGTGCTCAGTATGTAGAACGTCCTGTTCGCCCTCTTTGCTCCACTAATTATATTGACTGACTCTGTTCATACACAGAATGCAAACTGTTTACAGACAACATACTGAAAGCTAAAACTAAATGCCTAAAAGTGTTTTTGAAAGACGACTTCTCTCCCCCTGCTCCTTCCTTGCATGCAAATGTCCCAAACTCTCTTGTGACAGTGTGAAAACAGAGTGAAGGAGGTGAAGCTATTAGAAGTAATTTAACCATGTTTAAAAAGTAAAAGTCTTGTGTGCACACAGAAAATATAAAGGAATATAAATTCCTACAAGCTAAGTGCAAAATCGTAAGGCAAACATTTTGAAGAATAATGTGTGAAAGGCATTAAAACATAAAAATACAGTAGACAGGAATTCTTTCAGAGCTCACTGGATCTAATCAAAATGAGGAAATCAGAAAAATAAGTGACAGAACAAAGCCAAATGAAGCTATGTGTTGGTAGTCTCTGTGGTGGAACGTAGAAAACTTCTCACTTCAAAGACTTTTCTAGTAATCATCCAGCCTCAAAAACCTTTGTTGTTATTGAGCTGGTGGTAGAGTAGATTTCAGAATAAACCAATAAAATGAATATTATCATATTACCAAAATAAGATAATTTTCACCTAAATTCTAAATAAAACAAGAAACTGCCAAACTAATTATCTTAATTGTCATGATTTCAAATGTAAAATTATACATTATAATTTATGTAATTTATATATGTACATATAAATTATAAATTAGTTTGGCCTTAATCCCAGAGGAGCAGGAGGTAGCAAGTATGACATGGAGTTTCAAAAGAGGTTCCATGTATCTGGGAAATAAAACCAGCAAACCTATGTTCTGTACTGGCCAAAGTATAGGAGCAAATAAGTGAATACATGAGGAAAATATAATACGTATTCAGGGTTCTTAGAGAGGTGTAAAATACATAGGTAAAGTGATCCTGTTGCTTCAGTAAAAAGGGTAAAAAGTGGATTTATTTGGGGGCAGAAATAAAAAATCTGAAGGTAGGAAACATGGATAAAAATAAAAGATCAGTGTTTACACTGGAAAGTGATATTACTTATGGATGCATGTTGAAACCTGTGCTGTTCCAAAGCGTATAGAAAGGGGGCCAAAATCTGAAGACACTGAAGTTTGTCGATGTACTGACAAGTTAGAGAAACAACTCACAACACTGTGTTACTGGGTGATAAAATGACAGATGAAATCCAGTGTAATGGAAAGTAACACACATAAGAAAAACCTTAAATATGCATATTGCACCGTGGTGAGAGGCTGCTATTTCTCAGAAGAGAGATTTTGGTGTGACTGTGGGCAGATCTCTTGGAACATCACAGCGCTCAGCAGCAGGATGAATAGCAAGCAGAAAGTTAGGAATGACTTGGAAAGGAAAAGGGCAAAGCAGCAAGCGTCAGTTATTTCACTATGTAAATCCTTGGTGAGTGCAAGTCTGTGAGTGACATAATGTGTGCAATTTTTGCCACCCTATCTCCAAACAACTACAGTAGAAAACATAAACATCTAGGAAAAGCAATTCTTCAAGGGGGAAATAATAAAAACAACAACAACATGGATAAGCTTAACATGAAGTAATTATTAACTATCTCTGGCCACTGTTGATTATCACCACTTACAGGCCACAACACAGGAATTAAGGAGCACCAAATTCCTTAAAAGAAACAAAATAAACTGTTTTTCACAATATACATCTTTGGATGATGAAAGTACATTAATTTCAGTGATTTGGTAAAATAATGGAAGAAATATAGGAAGGAAGGATGTATAGAAGAGCCCATGTTCACTGGAATGCAACCTTCAGCTCTGAAAGTCTCTATCCCAAAGATGACAGGAATCAAGGAGGGTATCCTGGGACAATTACTGTTTTTGTTTACACTTTTCTTATTCATATCAGCCAGTTACGATCAGTAGCACCTGAAGTAGGCTAGGTGGACCTTTGGTCTCACAGTGCGTAGCTGGTCTTGTTTCTTTGCTTGGCAGTGGAAGGTTGGGATATTGACATAGCATTTCTCCAGAACAGGAATGTAAGAGGTAATATGTAACTTATTTAACTAAAGGCCATAAGCCATAAGAAGAAGCCAACAGACTAAAAAAAGCTCTGCTAAAGGAAGTTTACAGGGTTTCCTCCTCATGCTTGCCTGCCAGGTTGTTGCAGAATTGCCACATGAAAATGTGGCACATAAATCATTGTTCTCTTGGCAACTGGGAATATATAATAAAAAACAACTGTGTCAGCTGGAAATCAAGTAGGTGTCACCCCAAGCTCTGTGCAGGTTTCCCTATTTCACTGTAGTGAAGCAGGTTGGATTTTCAAGATCCCTGTCAGTAAGGACTTGCAGGTCTCTTTTGGGAACTGTGAATCCCTTCCCCATTCATTGCTACCACTGATGAAAGGGAACTGTATCTTCTGGTCAAAAAGAAATGTATTTCCCACACCTTCTCCACACACCAAGGCCCACAGGCACGATCTTCTTCAGAGGCAAATGTGCATTCCCATTTTGAGGAAGTCAGGGGTTAGAAATGGGACACCAGTCCCATCTGCTCAGAGTCGCAACGCGCGTCTCCTCCCAGCGTGTTCCTTAGGCTGAAGTGCAAAGAGCTCGGTGCTGTGTGACAGGAAGGTTTGTGCATGTCAGAACAGCCTCGCCCAAAATATCAACCTGCATTTCTTCTTGTATTCCTTCCCAGTGTGGGAAGTTAAATACATAAAGATGGGAAAAGATCCATCTGGTGCAACCACTGGGCTACCCCATGTACTGGCAAAAGCATTGATATTCTGCACCATTTGATTTCTAGTGTAGCCTCTGTTGTCTGTGCTAAAGAGAGAGATACTAAAGGAACAAAGACACACTACACGAGCATATGACATAAAAATTTGCCAATAATCAGTAAAATGTATATCCCTGATCCCAGAAAGTGTGTGTGATCTAGTGGTTAGAGACAGTATAACAAACACCTGAGTTTTAGTGCATCCAATCTGTAACACAGTTAAAACTAATTGGAAGAAACATCAGTTTTTTTTTTTTTTTTCTTGTTTCAAATGGCATATCATATTCTATCTCTTCTTTCATTTTAGAAAATAATTCATTCACTTCATACAGCACAACAGGATGTCTCAATTTCAAAAATGCAGTGGTTTTTGCGAGGAAGACATTTTGTGGAGCAGTTCTAGATCTGCTGTATCTGTGTGTGTAATGGTTGTGTTTTTCTATTTTCCAACTCTTAGTGTGTCTGAGATCCACTGAAGTATTAGACCCTATCCAAAGCCATCAGCTAATGACTTCCTGCCATTTGAAGCAGGAAAGAGGGACCATAATTATTCATACATAACCATTGTGCATATGCAGCCATTAATTCATAGATACAGCATACACGCCTCTGAAATTAGAATAGCCAATGATAATTTTTTGTGTAATTTTCAAGCATTTTTATTACTTTAACAGAAATATATCCTTGCTTTAGTGATGAATAGTTCTGTTGAAATGTTCTTTCTAAAAGTTACTTTTATTAACTAATACTGGCTTTTCCATAAAAAATAAATCAACCTGGAATTGCATGCAAGCCTCTGTTCACAAAGATTGCACATCAGAGCTTTAGCAGACCAAGCTAAGAATTAGGCCAGGGTGGCCATAAAATGTTGACAGGCTGTTACAGAAATGTTTGTGTTTTGAAGTACAAATCTTTTTTTTTCTTTCTGAGGACCATATTGCCTATACCTTCGAGCTGACAGCTTCAGATTCAATAGGATTTCAGTCAACTAATATAAGGTATCTTTTTACCGTTCTGGCTTAGAAAGTTATCAAACTTAGAAAATCAACTGATTTCAAAAACTTGTGAAGCTAGTATCTTTTGAGGGCATAGCCCGATAGATTCAGTAACCTAGAGTCGTGCAGAGCTGTGCAGCCACCTGAGGAGGCAGCAGCCAAACTGCAGTGGTGCCAGAGGCAGTGGTGGGAGGGCTGTGGCTCACCAGGCAGGCCCCCAGACTGTTGGCCTCAATGATGTGCTGGGATGCTGTAAGAGTAGAGGCAGATTTGGCCAGTGTGAGGTTAACAAGTCTTTGTGGCTTCTGGGATCCAGCCTAGTATCATAACACTGTACTGGTTCATGAAGGCTGACCAGCTCACTCCAACCTAGCACGGGAATCTCTATTTTGGGGCTTTTGTATAACATAGGTCCTTTGTGTCACTGGCAGATATGCCCCCATTAAAAAAAAAAAAAAAAAAAAAGATAAGAAAAGCCAAGAAACCCATCCTATTCCTGCCAAAATGCCATTGGCATCTTATTTAATTTGTTAATTGAAGCGTTACTGTAAAACCCATACATAAAGTGGTGCCTGACATCAAATTTAATAGTACATAGCATATTTTGTTCTTGTTCTGTCCTTGTCATTTTACGAAAGCCTCAATGTTTAAAATTGTAATGCCACATTGCAGCTGTTCTTCTCTGATGAGATTTCTGTTTTAACCCAAATGATTGAGTGACTTCACAGATAGATATTTAATGATTCATAAACAGCATCATCCCATGTTTTAGTACACTACAGTATGTAAGATGAACCCTTACTATTCTAACAGCTAGATATCTCTGCCTCTGGGGCTTTCAGCCAAAACACTGACAAAATCCTGGAACAGAACAAGTAGGGTTTCTTGCCTTATTTTCAACAGAACTATTGTAAGGTGAATGTTAGATCCTACTTGGCTTGTTTTGCTGTTGAAAACTCCTTCCTTCTCCCCAGTATATGCTTTCCTTATGACCCTAATGATATTCCTTTGTGTTGCTCCACAATTTTTCTCGTGGTGTGAACTGCCAAGAGGAGCAATTGATTGTGATTGAACCAAATCCCCAGTCAGGCTTGCCATTGCCTGGCAAGGGAAGAACAGCACTAGGCATCTGCTCACTGAATGCAACCCCACTGAAGTGCTGGAAGGAAGTTGGTCTTTGTTGTCTAATACACCTCACCTTACAAAGTTCAGTTTTACAGAGTTTTGCAAGGTATCATGACAAGGGTCAGTAACTACCAGCCCCAGAGGTGGCAGTCACACCCAACTGCTGGCAGACCTTGCATGTTTTGCTCTCTCTCTTTTTTTTTCTTTTTTTTTTCTTTTTTTTTTTTTCTCCTGTTGGGCTGGAAACTGTCAGGAGATGAAAGAGATTATGAAGTTGAGATTAATAACGGGGCTGAGATGTGTTCCTTGGAAGGGTTAACTAAGCTGTGGTGGGAATACAGCTATTCTGAGACAAACCCAGAAGGTTTTATTAAAGTTTATCAAGAAAAAAGAAAGTGTGGTAATCTTCTTCCAAAGTGCATGGATGTTAGTTTTAAGATAAGTTTTGTCTAGACTTCATGATGTGGTTTTCAGTTATATATATACCTTCTAGCTTACATACACTACTGTCAGAAAAATTAAGTGGATTACTGAGTGTAAGAAAGCAGAGTAGAAGGTAAGCACTTTTGTATTGATTTTCCATTTTAAAAAAATGCTTGTTTCATCTTCCCTGTCCAAAAGATCCAGTTTGCTAGAATTATTGGCCTTTGCCTTCTGATTCATCAAAACTAGAAAGTCAGTGCCAGACTCCCTTCACAAGTTCCTTTAGTGCAAGTTCTGACTTCCCTCTTTTCTCCAAAAGGGTTGTGACACACAGATGGAGATGCTGAAAGCAAGGAATGTCATTGTCACATTGAATACAGTATTTTTACAGGGCAAATCTGACCATCTGAAAAACAGACCGGTATTTAGACTATCATTTATCAGAGACAGACCCAAGGAATTGTAAGAACAGTATGCAACTTTTTAAAGCTAAAAATTAATTTCATTGAATTATCAATAAAAATTGTAATCGTAACATAAAATACTGTCATACTGTCCACATCTTTTTCTTCAATTTAAGAAAAGCAGGGAGCTAATAGGCTTCCCAGTGTTGCAGATTAGTCCTCCAAAGTGCTACAGGATCAAAATACTAAGTGGAGGAAGGGAGACATTTGTGGACGTTCAGGTATTTAATTCCCCCATCACTTCTCTACATTTGGGGAAAAACAATATTGGCAGCTCTCCCAGCACTATGAGTAATACATTTTGCCCCTGTCTGCATTTTTCAGTGATGTAACCCACCAGGCCCCTATCTAGCCTCAGTCCAATCTTCAATACATGTCTGTTTCATCTTGTTGCAGCAGAGGCACCTCATCCTTTTTCACATCTCCCATGGCAACTTGGATTTTACATACAGACAGTGGGGAAAATTCTACATACAGAAAGTGGGGAAAACAGTCAGCTGGAGTGGGTATTCCCCTCAGCAGTCTAAAAATGATGTAAAATCTGTAGCGTATTTTATCCTTATGGCAGCATTGCCTGAAACGGGGCCCAAAATCTAATGTTAAAGCTGGGGAGATTGGCATCTGGGAATTTTTCTTGAATGATAAATCTGGTAGATTCTTTGCAGAGTTAATTCTGTATTACAATAAAAGCTCTTAGTGCATCTTTTTCCTCTCTTGTATTCTAGATTAAATTGAATTTAAGTGATTCAAATGAATTTTAACAATTTTGTAGATGACCAAGACATTGTTTTAATTGGAATAATTTGGGGTAGTTGTCCTAAATTAAATTTAAGGTGGTGAATTTAAGTGTAGCAGCTCCTTCCACTGCTGCATATTCTGTTTTATACATACTATGTTTTTCTTTCTAAAATCAAGATCTTTTTATAGGCCAATTGCTGCTCTTCCTTAGGTTAGCTGAAAAAGTTTGGTATAAAAATCAGTTAAAAGTTGGAGCGAGAAAATAACTGGAAATATCAAGGTTTTCTTCAGAAAACTGAGAATAGTCTGGCATTTGTAGATGTGCTGGTATACACGCAAAAATTCCCTGTCTCATTTCAAGGCCTTTCGAATGGAATGATCTGAAGTGCTGCATCTCAGCACCTTTCCCTGCTCTGGGTTCTGGCACGTGCATGACCCATGCTCGCTCACTCACCTCTGCACCATATGCAATTGCACAGGGTATGGTCACGTTCTCAGTAAACAGAAGTCAAGAGATCTTATACAGCCCCGGGGCTGCAAAAGAACAGGCCTATGAAGAAGCACATCTAGCCATAAACATTTGGACTGCCAGTGTAGATTATGTTTACACAGGCCACTAAACTGACTGGCTCTGCTGCAGTTTTGTTGTCCCCTCTAATTGAAGTTCTCCAAATGCTTGGTCATGACTTGGGTACTTTCCACAGGTCATAACAGTACTGTGAGTACAAACAATACAGGACCTAAAGAGGCCCTTATCTTTTAGAGCCAGGCTTATATTTGCACTTTAACACTCATGTTCCAGTCTCACTTTTGTGAAGAATCCTGGGCGATGAGATGCAGGATGCCAGGTCATGCATGGCTGGGGATGGAGCATTCAGATGATAATGTAAACCAGTAAGCTTGGTCACATATTCTGCAGGGCACTAAAGTGATAGTAATTGTTAATAAATGGTTGCTACTGACGTAACGTACCTCATTTCTATGCGTTCTTTTTTCTCCCTGCTCTATCAGAATATTAATGAAAATGTGAAAAAGACGCCAAGAGCTCCACTGGGCAAAAGGATGTGCTACTGAAATTTATTCCAATATCTTGATTAGGCTTACATTGCTTTACAAAGGTGCAAAATAGCATACAATTCACTTCATTGTGCTAGCATGTGGTGATCTGATGAATCCCTACCAACTGCTGAAGTGGAAATGAAAAGGAGAAAGTATAATCTAAGAAGTAGGCCATTTTCTAGAAGTTTATTTTTTTATTATTTCTTCCTTTTTTTTTTGTGAGGATCCCATTCCATTTTCAGCAATGCAAATTAATCTTGCTTTGAAAACATGATTCCTGCTGTGCACCTTGAAGCATGACCACGTTAAGCTCCTTTTTTTGGTCCTATTGTAAATGCCCTCAGATACGCAGCTCTGTGCTCTCCATCTGGATCTGCCTGAAGATGCATGCAGTCAGCTGGGATAAAAATGAGATAAATGTGTAAGAAAATTGTCTGCTTCTGAGTATATTTCTACTCTACCAAATACTGTGCTTCCATGAACTAACCTTCGGCAAAGTGCATTTGGATCTTCGTACTTTCTGTATTTTTTTTTCTGTATGTGTATACGTATGTATGAGAGCACTACATGTGTCCAGTTCCATACTTCTGGCATAGTTGAGTTATACATAGATTTTGAATTAGATGGTATTTCTTTTAAAGCATGTTTCTCTTGCTGTTTGTAACTTAGAACAACTTTTCTGTCTTGTGTTTCACTGAAGAGAAGCACGTTACATACCTGCATGCTTCTTCTGCACACACTGGTGATTCTGGTCAATTTGACATTTTTACTTAAGCAAAAGTGTTGACAAGAAGTGTGCCTCAGTAAAAAATGTAAGGCCTTGGATCTCACAGTCCAAACAGCTCACTCCAGCTTATCCATAAACATATGAAAATTGATTTTTCTAAACCAAGTTTCTGAATCTTCATGAATTTACCCAATGCACATTTTTAGATGCTTTGTTTCCCTTGAAAACTCTATTTTAGTTTTACCTCATGCTGTTTGCATTGAAGTGATTTGGTGTGGAAGGAAGGAACAATTTAGGAATTTAAATCTGGTTCAGATAACACCTGCAAGTGCAATTACTTGGGATCTGTGCAGTTTTAAGATATGTAAGTTTTACTGTGTTATGGAAGTTATAAAGTATCAGGTGATTTAAGTATGAACAGAAATTTCAAATGTGGAAAACTACCTTGAAGTTGTGATAACCTACCACCTTAAAATGAGATAGTTAAATGAGTAAGAAAGGTTCATTCAAATGAGCTTCTGGTAATTCCTGATAAGCTAGGCATCTACTCTGGAAATGTTCAGGAGATTCTGAGTATAACCACGTCACCCTACAAACATCCCTTGTGGAAAACACAGTTTAAACATCCTCTGGGTTCAGGGCAGAAATTTTATCTCTGTCAGTTTTAGTTATTAAGCAATGAAAGTCAAAATTATTTGCAGGTAGGTAAGATACTTTGCAACTTAGCATGAAAGACTGCAGTTACTTCATCAAAGCCTGCATTTAAATTTGCACTTGCTCAAAAATTTTTGCTACCCTGATACAGGGTGGGATTTTTTTTTTTTTAGTATTACATCTAATTTCATATCTGTGTAGATGATGGACAGACATGTACCTTTGGGTTCACATTTCGTATTGGTAAGTTAATTCAAACAATGGGAATCAGGGAGAGCAGTAGGTAAAATGTGTAGTTCATTTCGTGGGTAGGAAATTACATCTTATAAGATGGGGCTTCAAGCTCTTGAAATCTAGGAATCTAGACTTGAGCATTGTGATGAAAAAGCCTTCCTCATCATGCATCCTACTCAAGTTGTTATGAGGTGTAGATCTCCAGATGATTTAAGACAGGATCATACAGAATCATAGGATGGCTGAGGTTGAAAGGGATCTCTGAAGGTGATCTGGTCCAACCCTTGCTCAAGCAGGCCATCCTAGAGCAGGTTGCACAGGTCCACGTCCAGGCAGCTTTTGAAGATCTCCAAGGAGAGAGACTCCACAGCCTCTCTGGGCAACCTGTGCCAGTGCTTTGTCACCCACAAAGTAACGAAGTGCTTCGTGACATTCAGACGGCAACTCTTGTGTTTCAGTTTGTGTCCATTGCCACCTGTCCTGGCCCTGGACACCACTGAAAGGAGCTTGGCACCATCCTCTTTGCACCCTCCCTTCAGGTATTTATATACACTGATAAGATCCCTGTGAACCTTCTCTTCTCCCGACTGAACAATCCAAGTTATCTCAGCCTTTCTTCACAGGAGGGTTACTCCAGTCCCTTCATCATCTCTCACCAGTAGCTCCATGTCTCTCTTGTACTGAGGAGCCCAGAACCAGACACAGTACTTCAGTACGACCTTACAGCGCTGAGTGAGGAGAGGAGAAGGATCACCTCCCTGCGCCTGCTGGCAATACTTTGCCAGGTGCAGCCCAGGATACCATTGGCCTTCTTTGTGGCAAGGGCACAAAGTGTTCGAGAACACTGGTGTTCAACTTGGTGTCCATCAGGACCCCGAGGTCCCTTTCTGCCAAGTTGCTTTCCAGCTGGGCAATCCCCAGCATGTTGGCATGTGGGGTTGTTCCTCATCAGGTGCAGGACTTCACACTTCACCTTGATGAGTTTTGTGAGGTTCTTGGCAGCCCATTTCTCCAGCCTGTCAAGTTTCCGCTGGAGGGCAGCACAGCCCTCTGGTGTATCAGAGGATGAATCCAGGGTGCATCCAGTCTGCTCCAGGAAAGAAAGGGAGACAGCCTGAGGTTTAAATGGAATACAAGACTGGCCAAATGTAGCACCAAAAGTGAGGTGATATTTTAAGATAGACAGGGGTGGTGGTGTGTAAGTGGGGGGAAGTGGAATGGGACAACACAACAAAAAAATGAAATTATAAAAACACCAAAAATTTCAAACTCTCAAAACCAGAGATAACTGGTAACTGTTTACTTGATGTTCTAGATTTTGACAGGTTGCAGTAGCATTATGCTATAGGCCTGTAGGTTTAATCAAATACATTTTTTCTTCTTGCAATGCTTGACACTGAAAATAACATATTTGCAGTGATTCTGAATTCCAGTGGTTGCTTTTTAAATTGATGACCTTTAACATTAAGATACAAACAGCCATTACCTGCATCCCAGATTTTGGTACAGTATCTTTCAGCAAAGCTGATGTATTGGCAGAGCTGGGGCTGGTGGTGGTGGTGCTGTCTGTGGTGAGGCTGTGATCTTTTATCAGTCTGAAAATCTACAGGAAAACTGACCTCTTTTTGCATGAAGGAAAGGGAAATGGAAATTTCAGAACAAGGAATTGAAATGTACTGATATTTGGCTGAGATGTGAATGCTGAGTGACTTCTGCTATGCCACAGCCAAAGCCCAGCAAGCAGCATTATCTGTCATCATGCTGGGATGAGCACCACTGCACTCAGCACGCAGAAGCCTTCTAGCATCATTTTTAAAAGGAGGCTTTGCAAGGAAGCATTTTAAAGATCCCTATTAAAGCACATTGAGAAAATGCAAATGTACAGTCAGTTTGGTATCCTGTCAAAAGCTTTACTGGTGGCAGGTTATGGGGTAGATGAAGTTCAAGCTACCAAAGGAAAATCTAGTTCAGCTAGCATGTATTTGTCTTTGAGGTGCTATTGTAGCACCTCTCACATGGTTGTGTCACATCAGTTACCTGGTCCTTTCTGCACTTATGTGGAACTTTCTGAGTTTTGCTTTGTTTTGCTATTAATGGAAGCGGAGATTTTATGTAGTTTTCTGATTCCAACACCTGGTTCATTCCTCTAGCTGTTAGAACAAGAGCAACAAC
Organism: Heteronetta atricapilla; assembly: GCA_011075105.1. Taxonomy (NCBI): domain Eukaryota; kingdom Metazoa; phylum Chordata; class Aves; order Anseriformes; family Anatidae; genus Heteronetta; species Heteronetta atricapilla. The sequence continues at coordinate 23,713,884 of CM021731.1, forward strand.
TCCACAGAGATGTGGTCATAGACCCATATTGTTAGAAATGAAAAGGAGCAATGAGCACAATCGGGACACTTCTCTTACTCTTATTGATGTGCACAGCTAAACATAACCATTAAAAAGTCAAGAAGTACAAGACCAAAAAAAAAGAGATAACCATCTGCTGAACTTATATCCAAAAATTCCACTTTGGAACTAGTACAAAGTGTAGCCTGTTTCTATGGTTCATTACCATTCATAATTTCAGCCAATGAAAATTGTGTTTGCCCAGTATTTTTTTTATGTGTTGGCAAGCTTGCAATTTATATTTGTTTGTAATTTAAAATATGAAATGGCCCCATATCTTTTTTCTTGTCTCTAGCCATTCTGTTTTGGAACAGCCAACAAAAAAAACAAAAACAGCAATGGCAGCAAAACAAATGAATAATTTTGGATCTAAGGTCTGTTTGCTTTGAAAAAGATCAGCATGTTGGTGCATCAAAATACTGCCAGATCAGCTGTGTTTCTCCTTTCCAAGAGAGATGATTCTGAATGAGGAGGGTTGCAAACCAGAGGAAAGGGAAGAATTTTGTCCAGGCTACTTCTACTGCAGGTTCAGTTAGTAACCATGGTGTTCAGTTGTGAGCTAAGCCGATGTAAATTGCACTTCTTTTTTTTTTTTCTTTTTTTTTTTTTTTTTCCTTCTTACCTTGTTTAATCGGGTCTTATGATCACTGCATACCTGAGATCTAAAGTGTCGTTGATAAATCCAGACAAACAAGACAGTGACTCTCAGTGTGTATGGTTCAGATTAGGTAAAGGGGAAGGGGTCACTAAACAACAGAATGAAATATGCTTTAATGATTGAGAGCACTGCCACTATGGGTTGTTCCTAAATAATCTAATTGATTTACAAGAATTCAATGTAAATACAATAAATTTCTCAATGTAATATCTTGTCATTTGTAGCTTAGCATGGAATATGTGGTATGGGGAAAAAGATTTTAATTCAGTAAGCTCATGTTTGTACAGCAAAGAAGCAAGAAGCCTTATTCTGAAATATGGAGGAGGCAGGGATGTGGTGGGGGAGCTCTCAGCTTCAAACTGAAGGTCAGGGGCAAGCAGCGATTGCTGTCTTTCGTTCTACAGTGGGTCCCAGGCTGGGGTATTTCATATATCCTCCCTCCAGCCTCAGGGCTAAATTTTCTTGAATCACTGTGAGGTATGCTTTCTGGTTTTGAATGTGCTAAATTACACCAGCCACATGTATGTACCTTCCATGTATAGAAATAGACCTTCATGATGAAGGGATGAGTAGACAGGCTGGTAAGTGCTTGCAGGACATTTCTTCAGAGAGCTGATTCTGCCAGCCTCGCATCCTGCCTGCCCGTAGCTGTGCAGGTAAGGACCTGCTGGGCTGCACAGTCCATGACTTTCTCTATTTTCAATCACAAAAATGACTGAAACAAAGCCTGCTTTTAGAAATATGACTGGCAAGCTGTGTTGCCTCTCTTCTTCAGCATGAGCAAATTTGTTAAAACAGGTTTAGTCAGAGGAAACTAATGGATTTCTTAGTCCCTGACACCCCTTCTTTACAGGTAAATGCTCTTCTGGTTTATATGCCTTTTCAGAGACCAAAGGGAATCTTTATGTGAGAGCCTCACAACAAAGTACTGGCAGCAGAGCAATAGAAATAAAGCTGCAGTCTCATGACGATATTCTAATAGCTTTCTTTTTATTTTAAGGTACTTTAAACTAATCCCCAAAGTCAGCCCAATCACAGTCTCCGATGCAGCATTGTTTTCAGCTATTAGCAGGTGGTTTTTAAAGCCCTCTTTAGATGATATGCAGGGCCCACATAGTGAAGTCAATTGTTAGACAGGATATAATTTAGACTTCAGCTCTTCCTCTCAGTTTGAAATAAAATGATTACATTTCAGGAGAGCCTAAGGGAAGATTAAAAGTTTTATATCAAAAGTTGAATATTTTCTTTTGTTGTACACTCTTCTTTTAAAGGAAGTGGTATTCATTTAAAATAATGCATGTTCTGATGTATTTGAAAAGGCACTACTGTGAATTAAAAAGGAATTCATAAAGTATGCATGTATGGGAGAGGAAGATTGCAATCTTTGTTTGAGTGTTTAGTCAAAGGTTTTTACTCGACCCGTTCTGCTTTGTTCACAGAATGAGATAGCTATCTGCAAAGATGCACTGTAAATAACAGATGGCCCATAGCATTTAGAGGGCAGCAGTTAATGTGACAAAATCTTTTGGGGCTCCTCTCCACAGACAGGTTATAAAGTGGTATTATAGCTTCTCTTCCAGACTGGAAGAAAAGTCCTTGCCTGTCTTTAAACCTGTTAAAATGGTTCCAGGCAATAGTTCCACATAATTACGGTTCTGGTAACTCCTGTTATGACTCTCATTTCTTGTATCCCAAAGTTATCCAAGGGCAGAGGGCACTTGTAGAATGCCAAGTGGTAAAGCTGATGTGAGTGTTAGAAACAGATGGAACAGCACAGATACGAACAGAGTAGGAAGTGAAGAGTGAGACATGAACAAAAGGGTAATGTTTTTGTCCAATAAGATCAGCTAGGTTTTACCATTTACATCAGTGGGATTTTTTTTTTTTTTTTAGCAAATCTGCCCTGGGAAAAGGGGCAAGTGGCACTTCTGGCACTTCTTATAAAGAAGGCACTACCTATTAAAAGAATTCCTGAAAGCAAATGCATTTGCAGTGCAGTCTCATATAAGAGTTCCCTATCTCAACCAAGTGAGCACAGATCTTCCCAAAGCCATCAGAAGAGCCCAAATATAACACAGCTATTTTTAAGTAGCCTTCTTCCATGCTTGTTAAAATCGACAGTGTGAAAACTGTTATCGTTACTAAGGAGAGTGGCCACTGAGCTGGCAAGCTGAAGTTTTCTTGTGATTTTATCACAGGAAAGAGGTGAATTTATTTCTATTTATTATTCTGTAATCTATACATATATTTCTTTTACCTGTTAACAGCAATGCATACGGCTATCTTAAGGCAGCATTAACACAGTTTTATATTAATTTACCTCATGTCAACGGTGCTTGTTTTCATCTGTGGACACCTGACCACGGGAACCAATGTTAATGCCACCCAATTAACCTCCATACTGCTAATTAAAAAGACAGACAATTATAAATATTGAGGTCAATTACAGATTTAAGAAGGGTGGGGGCTCGTGGGACAGAATGGTAAAGGTCAGTTGACATCATCTCTTCCAAAGGTGATGAATTGTTAATGTGCTGTTGTTCCAGATTTCTCGAAGAACTGAAACAATGTGGAATTTAAGACGACAGTTAATGGCCACTGAGGAAGAAGACAGTTTATCATATCCTCCTGTGAATGTGACCATTGGAAATAATACTTGCATCCTTTTTTATGCTGGTAATTTCAGCCTCAAAGCCAACAATTCAGTTTTTATAGATTTGACAAATGCAACATTTGGAATCCCGAATGTGGACATTTCTTCCTCCAAGTGCTCAGACATCAACACAACGTGAGTAGAACAAGAAATTTCACATTTCACGTATATGTGGTTCTGCAAGCTAATAAAATGAAACAATGAGAAGTTAATAATGGAGAAATCTTTCTTCTTCCAAAGCACCCAAAATAAAAATATTTAGTTTAATATTATTGGATGAAGATTGAGTAAAGGTCACAAAGATTGTTCAGATGCAGTCTCTATTTTTACTATCTCTTTTTTTTTTTTTCCTTGTACGTTGCTTAGATTCTTGTTTGTTTATGTTTGGTCCAAGCAGGTTTCTCTGTGCCTGATCTTACAATCACAGAGATCTCCGCTGGCATTAATGTGATGATCGTTTCATTGTAAAATTCCCTTGAAGTGGAATATTGCCAGTTGGGAGGTGGTACTTCAGTTGAAAGTACATTAATGAAACATGATCTCTGTTTTCTTTTATTTTGAAACACCTGTTCTTGGGTAAAAAAAAAAAAAAGAGAGAGAAAAGAAAAAGACTATAGAAATATTTTGTCATATTTTTCTGTGTACTTTTTGTACTGTGAACCTTTGCTACATGACTTCTGTAATTGCCTATTGATTCAGAGTATTCCCTCTGATTGAAATGTCACAATGATCTAATTAAAGCTGACTACTCTAACATTAAAAATCTTTTTCTTACTCTCAGACTGTCATTAAAATACACAAAGCCTGTGAATGGGATCAACAGCCTAGAGATAAGGTAACTTATGATTTATTCTTAAATAAATCTTTGTGATGTATAAAGCCCATTTGTAAACTAGGACAAAGAAAAAAGAGGAGGAGTTAAGTGAAAATGTTTTTAAAATCATTATTTTGTTTCTTTGTGGAGGAGTTAGCATAGAGTAGAACAATTATAGTCTTTATATAAAGAATAATAGTCTTTATACAGAGAATACATTAGCGTGCTCAGGTAAAGTTCTGAAAAAGTAGTGCAGGCAAGCAACCATACTGTAAGATTGTGTCATATGAAGCATCTTGTTTTGCTAATAGGATCAGAACTTGTCTGATTTCCTGTTTCCTATTTCCTATATTCCATCCTGTTTCCTTGTCTTAGGGAAATTGAACTGTAATTTGTAAATAATTCTAGTCGCTAAAGTCTGCTTGCAATGCCGGGGTTGTGTTTAGTGTCAGTGAGGATTACAAGTGTACTCTGTTGGAGTTAGCATGTGGCTAATGAGGGTTGCATAAACTGATAGCTTCTCTGCTCTGTGGATGGTGATAAGACCAGGCTTCTGCTACCATGAGAACAGAGAAGAGAAAACATGGAAAAGGAAGACCTGGGATGAAAACTCAAAGGGAAAACTTGTTACTGTTGCTCTCACCAGTGTACTTTAGAGATGAGGATAAAAAATTAACTGCTGTTCCTGCTGCCGAGGAAAGAACTGAGGTTTGTGGCAGTCCTCACAGCAGTAGCATATCCTTTCTTAAGCTCTGGCAAAGATAACATGGCCTGCTCTTTTCATTTTGGTGCCTCAGTTAATTGCTTAGTTATAAGGAAAGGTTTTGGACCAGGTAGCTTGCATTGAACTGAATTTATATATAACAAGGAAGAGAGCCAGTTAGATGTTTGGAGTTGTGTTTAGAGTGAACAGAGACACTTGCAGTTATGATCAGAGGCCACAATAGGTGGCAAAACAATGAATATGCTTTGCTATTTAATGCCTTACCATTATCCTGACCCTACAAAAAGCATCTAGAGCTTCATGTTTGTAAACACAAAAATGCCTAAATTGATATTTTTTTACGTGTGAAAAGTGCTTGGCAATAAAAACTGAGGTAGAGGAAGAAAGGGCTGTCGGGTTTTTGGCTTTCAGGGTGGCCGTTGCTCAAATATTTGCTGGTCTACTTGTGGGAGGGAGTGATTGCTTTTGCATCGCCTTTTTTTCCTCATTCCTTCACTTATTAAACTGTCTTCAGCTCAAACCACAAGTTTTCTTGCTTTTGCTCTTCCTATTCTCTCCCCTGTCCCATTGGGAGCAGGGAGTGAGCAAGTGGGTATGTGGGTGCTTGGCTGCTGGCCAGCATCAACCCACAACACCTCAGAAGACTTTGTAAAGAAAACCTTATGCTAAAGACACGCCTTGTCATTTGTGTTATTTGGGCTTCTCTCTTACTTTAAAAGACAATCAGGCTATTTTAAGTCTCTATTTGCTACCATAATACGATATTGCATGGGGTATGTAATGCATACTCAACCAGAGCAATCCATTGCTCTTTTCATGATTCAGGAGCACATTATTTACTTTGCTTATCCCACCATGTCTGTTTCCAAGAACTTCTTAAGCCCAGAGTTGCTCACCTTCTGGTGAATTTCTGAAACCCTCTGGTTGCTCACCTTGTGGTTCACTTGAATTACATTTTTTGTTCAAGATGACTTCTTAGTAAGAGCACATTCTGCCTCTGTGAAAAGGACACAAGGAGGGCAAAGAGGTGGGAAGGAACGCAGGATAGAGCCATGACTGCATTTTTTTCCTTGTAAAGGCCATCTACTTAGGTGTAGGGGAACATTCCCTGAAGAAATAAAGTGACGCCAGACAGGAGCACGTTCAAATAGCTCAATTTGTTCCTCAGTAAAGTAAACTCTAACCTCAGCAGCATGAGCTAGATACACAACTTGCCCTTAAACATGACGAGTCTACATCATTATGCCAAGCAGCTAGGCATATCCATCTCCTACAAGCAACTGCAATAGCTGCCTCGGCTTATGCAAACAGCTGCCTCTCACTCTCCCTCCCTCCAGCAAGAGTCAACCTCCTGCACTTGCCATAGAGGAGTGAGCTGTTGAGGAGCCGTACCAGAGGGTTTCTGGCTGTGCAAGTTTTAGAAAAGTGAACTAATGCTGCAGCAAGGGTAGGAGCAGCGGGCAGTAGCTTTTGGTGGAAGGAAAAAAGCATCTCAGCTTTCTCAGCAGCTGATGTCCTCCAGCTGTTCATGCATCTGTTTGTCATCTCCACTGGGGAACAGTGCCAAACTGGATAGAAGTGCACGCTGTACACAGAAGTGCACAGTGCACAGGACTTCCTTACTCTTTTCCCCACTTAAGCTTCTAAGTACTTGACTTGTTGTGTAGCATATGTAGAATGGAATAGATCCAAGAACTGTGTTGTAAAGTCTTTTACTTAACAGTTGTGTTTCTTTTACAGTCTTTGGAACAGTAGTAATTCCAGAAAACTTCCTTTTCAGAAACATACCTCCTTGTAATGAATAGCCGCGTGAAATGGTAACAGGCGGTGGCATTTAGAGTTCATGTGGTTATTTGGCACAAAGGGATTCTGGCACATGACCAAGAATAGTTGGTGCCACAATACTTACAAGTATGTAATGGCTGTGTGTAAATTTGCTTCCTGTATTGCCTCTAATAGTCAACACATGAGCACATCATTTCCTGTAAAAGGCAAGAACTTTCAGTTCTACAAATAAAGTCTTTGTTATCTCTCCTCCCCTTGTCACTCATATGCTGTGTCATGTTCATTCTGTTTACAATGTATTCACCTAAGAAAATATTTATTAACTTAAATGAAAAAAAATGTATTGATTTTTGTTACTTGCATGTCTTTTTTGTAATTTAATGCATTACAGTTTTATCAGTTATCAGTTAAGGGTGTCCTTGTTGGAGACAATTTACCATCAGTAGTTTGGAAAAATGCTAAGGGCAAAAGCCTGGATTGGTACACTAACCTTGTGCAACTAGTTCCCTAATTAAAATCTTAATTCTCATAAATTTGCAAGTAACAAAGTTTAAGCTTTAGTCTTTCTGCAATGCGAAGAGACAGTGTTCTCGCAGATGCCACTTTAGACTGTACTTATATACATAGCCTTATAAAACTTGTTTGTTCATATGGTAGGTTTCCAGGGAATTTCCTTGTCTTCTTATCTTCTTAGCAAAGGTACAGAACACACCTAACATCTGTGATTGGCACAAACATTTAAGTACATTTCTGTGTATTTGTAACTGTCCTTCTCTTTATGTTGAAAAAGTTCAGCTAGTACCTATAGCTGAAAATTCTGTTCAGTTTGTGCCATGTATCAGGAAAATATTCCCTTCTTCTAGTGGTTGCTATCTATGACAATACAGGTTTTAATTTTGTAACACTATCATTTTAACAATAGCAAATTATTCCATAAGTATGTATGAATGTATACTAGATGCAAATCAAAGGATATTTTCTTTTTTTCCACTGATGTTTGCAGATGAATGTAGTGTGGAAAGAGATGTTTAACTTTAAGACATAAAGGAATGCCATAAGACAAAACATTTTTTTCTCACCTGAATGATACTTTGAGTTCCAGGATTTCTTCTGAGGATTTTGAAACTCTTCAGGATTATGGAGTTATATGAATCAAAAGCCACAGATTATTTTTTAAAGGAAAAAAGTTCAGTTAATGTAGTAATTTTGGTCTTTACTTCTAAGGTACATTGTTTATGTTTAGTTTACACTCTATGTTGTATGGATGATATGCTACTGAAAGTAACTGATTTAAACAAGCAATTGTTTAAGAATATTTTCTTCACAATATGTATACATCGTATGGAACATATAATACCCTGTATTGTGCCACATTTATAGATGACTACTTATTTTTCAAACCTATCATAACTGAATCCAAATATTACCCAAAATTTTAAGATCCACAAATAGCAATACACATTGTGGATAGACATATTAGAATATTTCATTTTGTAGCAAATGTCACTTATTCCTAAAAAGATTCTTCTTCTAAATGCTTTGTGGTTATCAGTAAGCAGAAAAAATCTTCAGCAAACAATAGATCAATGAGTACATAAACCAGATAGGGCTAAAGTATTAAGCAACATACAATAAAGATAAAAGTTTATCATTTCCTTAAGAGATAACATGATTACCTAGAAGCAACTGGGTAAAAATAGTAAAGATGAAGACATAGTCCTGATATGTATAAATGAAGATGTACTTCTGGATGTTTTCAATTATTTCTACCTCAAAACATTTGGGAGATGTTCATACTGCAGTGGTAGTAACTTACATATAAATCCCATAATTATAAATTACTGTAAACTGACTGTTGCAAAATAAGAAAATATTCATTTGTGGCTAATGTGCTACAAATTAGGAAACTAGAGCTAATAACCCCTGCCCCTCATCTAGTGAAGGAAAACTCTGTCTTCCACTGTAAATTCAGACATTTGCAAAGGCAGATTGCTATTTAGGCATCTGAGCCAAAGAAGAATTGCAATGATAAATCAAAATGGTTATCATGCCTCTACCTATCATAAAAGCAATCTTAAAAAAAAAAAATCCCATAAATCGTTTATTGAGAGCCACTGCAGGCCTGTTGACAGTCTCTCAAGTTCAGCTCCACTGATTATAAACTGTTGGTAACTGATGAAATACTGCATTGGTAGAGGCCCTTGAAGAATGAAATCACATTTGCTTGCTCCTTGCCTGCCACAGCTTGTGAGATGAAACTCCAAGAAGGAGTAGAAATGTTCACAAAGGCTCTTCACTTATGAACAATCCTAAGGACATGGGAGACCAAGATACCAACTGTGATGTATGCAGCTACTGATTATGGATCTTTGTTTGCAACCAGTGCTTTATCAAATGAAGGTTAATTTTTTCTTTCTGTCATTTGGACTCTTTTTTTTTTTTTTCTCTGTCTTTCTAGGTTTATAATGACCAACAAGTTCTATGGAGGCTCAGCTAGAAATTGGTCCACTTTGGATTCAGTTGAGATTGTACAAGATGAAGAAAGAATTGCTAGGTTTAATGTTTCTGTCATCTCTGCTCCTGCAGAGTATTCATTTCATTGTCAGCTGGTGGGAACAAGCAGTCTCTATCCTGCAAGGCTGATTCCATCCAACAATGAAGCAAGAAACTGGGATGTTTTCATTTCCAGGTTCCAAGTGAGTACACATTGCCATTTCAGAGATAATTCCAAGAACTATTACTTGCTATTGTAGGTGCTGAATGACACACATTCATAATGCCCTTACTTTCAATTCAGCCTGAGGAAAAAAAAGTAAAAGAAAAGCTGTTCCCCATAGGTGAGCTATTTAATAAAGGGGTAAAAGAGATGGCAGTTGCTGAACAATAAGAACATGGAAGCACAGCTGTGAAAAACAAAAAGTTGTCTGCAGAGAAGAAAAGCCAATAAAACCAAATGTGCTTAATCAGGCAAAGAATGACTAAATCTCCATGCCTGTTTAATGAATTGGGCTGCTATTGGAAACATGGGCCTCTTAAGTGGGTGGTTTTATGCTGTTTACTTTGTTTTTATTTGATTTCTTTGCACTTTATTTACCTAGGAAAGTACAGCTTAGTGTGGTTACAGCTTTCAATGACATAGACTGTCTGAACTCCTACAGACAGAAACAAAGCCCAGTACAATTAGATTTAATGGAAGGTTTGCCATGAGCTTCAATCAGAAGCAATATTAGGTCCTGCATGGCCCAGAAGGAAAGCAGTTTGCTTCTTTTTCTTCTTTTTTTTTTTTTAACTTTTTTTCCTTTTTTATGAGATACAGATTTTCTGTATATTTAGTGCAGCAGTGCAGTCTACATATGTGAGGTGTAGATGATTGCGTCTATTATTTTGGGCACAGATCTTCTCTTAGGACAAGCACATCAACATTTATATCAACATTTATATTTTGAAACAATATTACATTAAGGGATCTGTTTGAGTAAAGAGAGCATTAGAATGATAGGAATAATTCCAAAGTGGACTGTTATTTGTTATGCACTAATCTCATGATAACTGGATACAAATGCTGATATAGTCATATTTATGATTTTGGTAGCACACAGTCTCAATGATATGAATCCATATTTGATATTTCAGCTTAAACATTGGCAATCGTGAAGGAACAGAATTGGTGGTGAGATTTGATTTCTCCCTACTACCCATAGCTACTTCCATTGCAGATCCAGATTCTAAAAGATGGAATGCAAAAATGATGAATTGAAATAACACCAAATTTATTTATTTATTTATTTTTCATTATTCAGTCACATAAAAATGCTAGACCTAAGTATCTCTGGCAGCCTTCCTTCCAAATCATTACTTTTTATCTTCCCCTTTGCAGAATTCCACAGGTTCTAAGTCCCACGGTTTTTCAGAAGTAATATAGCAGTACCTACCGATATTGTCAAGTTTCCTTCTGTGGTATTGTTTATGGAAGGGCTTGAAAATACCTGAGTCTGTGCAACAGGACTTTGCTTAGTCAAACCTTTGAAGCTAAGCTATGAAAATACATGGGCTAAGAAAATACAAAAGGTCCACTTACAACAACCTACCTTTCCCTAGAATTTCTATGTACCTTGATACTGCTGTCATCTCAAAGCCTAGGGAGAAGTCTTGGTCTATCCTTCCACTAGTGTCTTGATTAAAAGTAGAAGTAGTAGGCTGCCCACCTTCCTTACTGATTTGGACCATTAGCTCCTTCCACTGTTAAGACAACAGAACTTTCCTTTGGGGTAAGGTCTTTTTCTCTGATCAAGTCCTAAGTATGAAAAACAGCTTGCAAAGGCTTGTTCAGCTCATTTCCATTGCACAAGACTCAGTAAAACCAGAAAGTCTCCATTTTGGGCCACTTTCTAAGTAAATTCCCTTTGAACTAGATCATACCTTTCCAACCGTCTTCCACTTGCATGTAATGAAGACTAAACGATCTCAGTATTGGTCTTTGACCAAGAATGAGGTTAGGTAATTCCCAGGCTATGTTGCAAGATGAAAAAAGCACATGGGATATGCTTAGTGATTGCAGCCAGCACAAGATCTGGTTGCTGACATGGGGAAACATGATTTTCATGTCAGTGTTACACACTGAATCAGAGACCAGGATCCAGTGCCAATCTAGTTCATACAATTACCGTTTACGACCTTGGGTCATCAAAACAGTATCACTGTATTAGAAGGTGATGGCACCCACACAGTGAAGCCTTGCATAGCATGTTGAAATGAGCAGCCTTGTTCTTTAGTTCTGGAGCTAGCTTGGTCACTACCATGTAAGAACCTCCGTAGGATGCTATCTAGACAAAGCCATTACACAATGGTGCCACTGATTGATGTAAAGGGTACCGATGCATTATTTTTTTGTCACAGGAATGATTATTCTACCATGATCCTTTTGAGTATCTCAAGAGTTTTCTATGAAATTAAAGAGGAGGCTGACATCAAGCATAGTTTTTCTTTAGTATGTGTCATACTGATTTAGAAGCCACTTTGCTTTTAACAAAAACTACCAAAACTTTAAAGCTAATAATTTTAGGATTCTTCGTGGCTACAGTATTTCTACCTTCAAAAATTAGATGCTCATTGTACTCTTAAGAGCAATGAAAACAACAGATTTACTTTAAGGCTTTGTCAAAGGTCAATTGATGAGGAAACAATTCAAACAAAATCATTTAAAAATGAACAATAAATACAGACTAGTACAGCCAAGACAAAAGATGCTGGCTCAAACATTGAAATTAAAACTTCTGCAGGACACAGGCTTGTATCTTATATCCTGTATTTTGCATTCACAAAAATTAGAGAGGCACGTTAAAGTATTTTTAACTTTTTCGTAAGTAGTAGTCACATTTTTACCTCCCAGCTGAGATGTAACACCCCCACAGAAATGATTAAGCTTCAGAAAAACAATACAAGAATCCTGCATATACTTCATCTCCTTCCTAAAAGGAGGCATTGCATTTTAAGAATGTACAGGTAAAGCTTTCATCCTCAGAGGTTCAATAAGCATAACCCTTCTTCAAAAACAAACAAACAAAACAATCACCAATAAGTTCAACATAATACACTTCAGTATTCCTGTTTCTAAATCAGAAGTGATAAAGCTTTGCTAAAGCAAATACAGCTATTAAGTGCTTCAGAAATTTCCTATAAGTGTGGTAACAAGAGTGCATTGTTTATCAGGATTTTAGTCCTTACTTATCTTAAATTACATAAATCATTACCTGTTTTCAGTTTTTATTGTAAATATGTCTTTCAGACTATATTTCATGACAAAGCAGTGGCTTAACAAGAAAAGGCTTTGGTAATCACCTGTATTCTCAAAAACTGTGCAGTTACCCAGCCCAACAGCTTACTTTCAGTAATCCTGCTTTAATCAGAACTCGGACTGCCTGTAGTGAAAGCATTCAAGATTTTCAAGTTAGCTACCATGATCTGACTTGGAAAGATTCTTCGAGAGGCCCAGAAAATCTTTTAGTACTAAAATTATCTTCACCTCCACAGTGCCTAAATGGGCCTTACTTCTGCATATGATAATAGCTTTATTAATCAGCATTCTGTAAGGTATAGTTGTTGCTTTTACCACATATAATATACACTTTAACTTCAGCTGCCTGAGCCACAACCGAACTCAAGCCCAGACAGCTCACTGATGCAGCATTGTATGCAAGCCACAGACTAATTATTTTAGTATGTGCAGCAACACCTTACTTAGGAAGTGCAAACTCAGTTATTACCACAAAGTTTTCACATTAGTTTATCTGAAAGCATAGAGTAATCCACAGTCTTTTTTTCTTTCATTTTCTTCCACCTGTTAGTTTCCCTTACTTTCAAAGGAATTGGTGCTTATGTCATTATGTCCATGTGTGTAGAGGGAGGATTGTCTTCCCTTTCTTCATTGTTTCCTAATCCTTTGTCTGGTTTTAGCAAAAAAATTTACAATGGTATCAGTCTCAAAGGCATTCAGTTTGTTGATTATTTTTGCAAAGTTGATGGCTAGGAAGAGGATAGATCCTTGAAATGGTTGATTTTTCTGAAGAAAATTATACAGCATGAGCTTAACCAGTAGCAGGCTTTGATAATCCCATCAGAGATGAAATACCGCAGGATTCCCTAACCACAAGAAGAACATAGGTTTCATATGTGAATAGACAACATAGAATCCACACCTCAGTGAAGGAAGCTGCCTTTCCTCTTTTGCATCTCCGATGTCTAAGAAGGTGGGGAAAAAACCTTCCCAACTGTTTTCTTCCTGAATTTTTACTAAAACTCAGCTTAAAAATTCATCTATCGTTAGATGCAATTTAAAGTAGGCTTCAGAAGTTCTGCTTGTCAAGGAGCTATTACCTAAAAACAACGGGGTATTTCAACACATCTCCTTTTATCTGGGGAGCGTTAGTTCACATGCCTCTGAGTACTCTGAGTGTCCCAGTTCTGAAGTGGTCATCAAGCTATACTGATCACGCATCTTGTTTGGAAATCTACTTCTAAAAGTAGCACACATTTCTGAAGTGGGAACACAACCTCCTTCTTGCCAAATATAAAACTTCCACATCTTAAATTTTCTGTGTGGAAAGGGGACGTGAAAAATTGTTAGCAAAGGATTTAGTTCTCACTCTTTTTTAATGGGCTGTGAGTGTGTTTTTTGTAATGCCCACATACATCCTGAAAGTTGGGTCTATGCTCTATATTTAATTGCACTTATCTACCTTTCTTCATTCTCAGCTTCAAGGATTCAACGTGGAAAACAACCAGTTTTCTTACGCCAGTGACTGTACGGGTTTCTTCTCTCCTGGAATCTGGATGGGCTTGGTGACATCTGCAATTTTACTGTGGATCCTGGCCTATGGAGTCCACATGATCATGCAGCTCACAGCAAACAGCAGATTTGATGATCCCAAAGGTCCAGCTCTGTCAGTTCCACAGACAGAATAGCCATGGATTGATTTAGTGCTGCTTCAGATTCTCCTGGGTTGATATTTATGATTTTTATAACCCTTCTACTTTACAGTATGTGTAACCTAAAAAGATACCATAGCAGAATGGGATAATTAAACTACATATTAAAAGTACCCTTATGTGTTTGGCAATAATAATAATTTTTCTTGTTATTACCGTGATTTTTTAATAACTGTGTTAAGGTCTGAGGTGAGGTTGTCAAGGTTATTACTCTCTCCGGCTATTAGAAAGACCAGTACAAACTGCCTTCAGATTATGTATTTTTGGCAAAGAAAGATTATCACAACAGAGAAAAATGGGAAAGATTTAGAAATAACTTATTCAATAAGAAATTAAACTTATTATCATACTACGTATGATTAAATGTGCAGTGCAGACAATATCTTAACAGAGATAAGGTAATTTTCTTAGCGTTCTTCTTTTTTCTGGGTATATTTGGAGTAGTTTTGAAGTCTGTACAGAAAAGGAGAAAAAAAGCTATAAAGTCGCTAGAAGCACTGTGCTAAGGTACTGTTTAAGTCTAAGCATGTTTATGGTCATCTCACTGATTCCAGAATTCTGAAAACACTGAGTTTGATAAATTCTTTTGCAAATAATAAAGATACTACAGCCTCTCACTGGGAAATCTGACTGTGGAGTGAATTGCTAAATGTTATAAGAAACTAAGTGGTAAAATGATGAAAGAAAGGTAAAATATATTTTTATTCTTTTGTTTGTAATGTTTTGTTAAGATTCCACATGTTGTATTAGTAGTTAAAGAACAAAAATATACCATTTTGACAAGGTTATGTTAGTCATGAGAAAAATTCTAATTTTTTTTATCTTAATCCATGTCATAGCACAATGATAAAGAGGAAAGAAGGTTAGAATCAATATTTAACTAAACCAATAATAGTCTCTATCCATCGTTCCTGGATGCCACGTTTTTGGTATGAAGTCAAAGAGGTAAATTAAATACTATATGAAGCTATTGCCTCTGTATCATTCAACACTGACCTGGAAAACAGAAAGGATGCTGGCATGTAACTACAAGAGTGACTCCACTGTTACAGTATTTTTCCCAGGTGTTTTTCAAAACCTTGAAGAATGCTGGCATTTGATCTGTACAAAAATGCAGTGTTAGAAAGGCACTTGTTCTCCACAAATATTAGTTGCCAGGAGAGACAACTGGACAGACTTTATTAGTTCCCTCTTTATAGCAGGTCACACAAATGAGGCCTCATTGAAAATATATATAATAGTCATGTAACTGGTAGCTGCAAGAGATGAAGGACATTACAAGGCTTGGTTAGTAGAAGACATCTGTATGATTTTTATCTAGATTCAACAAAATTTGGAATAGATTTTGTTCACCAGTGATGATATATGAGAACTGAGGAACAGCTTTAGAAGGCCACGTAGCTCAGGATCCTGTCTCCAGCAGTGGTATGAGTACGGTGAGTATTAGTACTTCCTGCACGTGTTCTCCTGGTCTCAATCATTTGAGCTCAGGGACCGTGGAGGCACACGGTCTCTTTCTGCAGTGAGCTAGAGCAAGCCATGTGTTGTAGCCCTGGATGTGTGGGGTTACTATCATGAGGTCTGAGCAGGGAACGCACAGGAAGGGCTGGGGGTTATCAGCAGCCCTCACCATCCTGGAGGCCAGGTGGCCTGGAAGGGACAATGAGGGTCCCTCTTAGCAGAGGATGAGCTGCTCTCTGTCTTTGTGTGGTGGATTGACTTTGGCCATCTGGCAGATGCCCACCAAGCTGCTCTGTACGGTTCTCACAGAGGCCAGCCCTGTAGCATCCCACTGCCAGCCCTTGGAGGAAGACACCCAGCACACCATGCCAGGCGGCTGTGTGCACCACCAGAGTCCCCATGCCATTTTGAACCCCTGCAGGTGTACATTGCACTGCCCTGGAGCCAGAGATAAACACAAGACTACTGATTTCAGCAGGGCTGGGCCCCAAAAAATCCTAACAGGATTTTGCACCTGCCTGCGTCTGTTTACCTTGTTAATAAAGTTAGAAACATGTCAGGGGCTCCCACTTCTGTGTACTTCTGTTTTCACAATCCAGCTTAATCATAGGTGCACTTGTTAAAACATGCCTGCCTAGGGAACAGTTCCAGCAAGAACATTAGCTCTGCCTGGAAAGTGTGAGCCTTTAGGACTTCCCCTAGAGCTCACTGAAGTTATCAGAAGTATTTCCACTGAATTCCATGAGTGCCAGCTCATTTTTCTAAAAAGTACAAAATAATAAAGATAGAGGGGATGACGGGAAAGAGCACAGCTAAAAACAAACAAACAAAAACAAAACAAACACAAACAACAACAACAATAAAAACCTTTCTAATATGTAAATAAATGAAACTTTATTGGTAGTTTCTGATTTTTTTTTCTCAACAAAACAAAACAACCCTAAAAACAACCCTACAGCACAATTTGAAAATCAATATAACCTTAGAAAATTCAAGAAGGTTAAAACCAGAGAAAAACCAAGCCCAAAAGTCCTGAAGCCATAAGTTGCTTAAGGAATTTCATCTCAAAACTCAGCAGTGATCACTTGGAGGGGAGAACAGAGATGGAGCTACAATCTGAGTCTTCTGACTCCTGCTCCTGCTCCTGGTACAGGTTCATTTTGTGTCCTGATATACTGGTTTCTCTGCTTACACAATGACCTTAAAATGACATAAACTATGTGGAAACCCATAAATGACTTATAATAAAACATTATATAGTGGAAATAGTCCAAAAGTAGTAGTATTATGTAAACAGTAAAGGAAGATAAGTCATTCCATCTGTCAAGGGAAGACTCAATGAAGTGATTGGTTCCTCCTTTCCTTCTGGGTGCCTGGTAAATAATTAATATGCAAATCTGTATGAGCTGAATTAGGCAGTGTCCAGGCATTAGAGGGCTCCATAACTCGTTCAACATAGGCTATGGTCAAGCAGGAGAACCTAGAGGTAGTGAAAAAAAGGAATGACCATGAGAAAGCTAACTCCTAGGATAATCAAAGATACGAGAAGCCTGAATATTGGGTATTATATGCTGGCAAAAAGCTAGCAGTAGCCTCAGCAGGTGGTAATGATTGTTGGGGCAAATAGATAATCTTCTCCTTACATTTCTTAAAGTCTTCTCCTTACATTGAACAAGAGGAGCGAATGATGCACACTTACACTATGGGGGAAGGGAGCCCTTTTCCTGCAGGCTGTTTTTTTCTGTTGCATTCTGTGGTGGGTTGACTTTGGCCAAACGTTAGATGCCAACCCAATTGCTCCCTCACTGCTCTGCTCTACAGAACAGAGGAGAAAAAAAGATGGAAAAAAAAAAAAAAAAAAAAAAAAAGCTCATGGGTCAAAATAAGGATACGGAGACCACTTAACCAGTCACTGTCACAAGAAAGAAAAAAAAAAAAAAAAAAAGACTTAGGGAAAATTAATTTAATTTGTTGCCAATTGAAAGAGGTGGGATGGTGAGAAACAAATATAAAACACCTTCAGTCTGCTCATACACAAAAATCCTGTGGTGCCTAATAATCTTTCAATAAAGGAACCCAATCTTCTGTTTGCTAATGAAGGTTATTCTCTCAGATTAGTATATTCTCTATCAAAACTTATCAATGCAAAATCAAGGAGTAAAGAGCTGTTTCTTCAGAACTTTGATTTCTAGAAGCTTAAAAAAATATGTATTGAATTACAAGGAAGGGAAAAAAAAAAAAAAAGCAAAGAAAGAAACAAGATCTTGCCAAGGGGTGGTTCCCTAAGTAACTAGTCTCTCACTTCCACAATGTGGGTCAGCATCTTAGTCTTCCTACCTCTGTGGGTGGAAAGGAGACCGTCCTACAGTGACTGAGATCCAAAAGCAGATCATCTGCTACTAATGTATCACAAGTGAAGAGGTTTCCTGTTCTTCACCACAACTTTTAGTATGCCTTCTGTTTGAACACAGATTCCTTGCTCTAGATTGGCTGGATTTCTCTATATCCCTGCACCTGGTATGTTTTTGAATTATTATAACTGAACTTAATTTTTGACTTTTATATATCATTTATTACTACCATGATAGAAAATAATTTACTGAATGATCACATCTTTTCTGTTGTTCAAATGTCAATGTGCGTGCCCAGTGGTAGACTGTGAAATCCATTTGCAGCTTGGTGTAATACTCCTTTAACTAGTTGTGTAGAAGTCACATAGGATAGGGTACGGTGACCATGGTATCATGTGCAACTTTCTTTAGTTAATGACAACTGTGCAATAATAATGTTTGGAGCGTTAAAAACACAAATGTTTTCATAAAAGTACTTTTGGAGGATGGGCAAGTTCAGGACTTTGATATAATGTTAGAATTTTAATTTTATGTATCTTTTTTATCCTGGATAAATATGGATACATATGGATAGCAGAGTGATCAATTCACCTATTTTACAAATATCTTTCACTGAAGCATACTGGCATGATTTAAGACATTACTTTCTCAGTCTACCCTGCCTTCTATTCATGTGTACCTGTGGCTCAGCTGTTCATTCAGTTCACACTGCTGTGCTCTCGTTTTTCACCAAGGAGGTAATGTATCAGATTTTGCACTGGAGTAGCTGAGATGCAGGTGCTCATCTATGTCTGTCATTCCCATTTCTGAGTAATAAAAGTCTGGCAGGGGAGCAAAGCACATAGCTGCAAACATTGATGTCTTAACACATTACAGTGATATTGATGAATGATTTTTTTCATAGCTGTCAGAAGAAGAAACTGAAGTGTGCAGACAGACAGGTGACATGGCAGGGTTCAAGACCACACTGCTGACAGCCTGAGAGGCAAGACCAGCTCCATTTTGGGTGCTGTTTTATGTCTGCGCATGCCTGAATGCAGTTCAGCTCACACAACATGTGAGAGCAATCTCGAGCACTCTGTTTCATGTCCTGACACACAGACCCTAAAGGCTGACCACAGACAGTACCTAGAGGGCACCATGATCCAGGTGTGGCCTTCTTCTCCCACTCTTTATCTTCAGATTGCAGTTGAACAGAGGTGTCCCAGGCCTCAGATGGTCTCAACCCTTATCTTTAAAAAAAGAGGGAAAAGAAATGCTGAAGAGAAGGGGCAATATGGGCCATCCTGTTTTTCGCAATAGACTGCGCATCTCCCAGAGTCCTACACCCCACTGGACAAGCAAGGGTGGCAACAAAGGGCCCTGCTGCTACAGGTGAGGGTATGTGCAAATGTGTGGTGCTGGGACATCTCAGAAAGCTCCCCAAGTCTTCTGCGTTCGCTCCCAGAGCCGCTGCAGGGGCTGTCTGCAAGCTGAGGCAGGACCCCCAGCTTTGGCGGCTCTCCAGAAGCTGAGGTGGCTGAAACGGAGTGGGAGGAGGGAGCCCTGCACAGGCTATACCCATTTGTCTTGCAACATGCGTGAAGCAGCAGAAGCGGACCCCAGAGTGTTTGAAACAGGCATTTGAATTTTCACTGGAAAAGACTGAGGCTTGGTCTATCTTTTTTAGAGCTAGCTGGTGTTACAGTTACAAAACATGGCTGGCTTTTGCTTGTACAGCTTTTGTGGGTGTGTACTTAAGTGGCTAGAGTGGAACTGTTGCATCGTATTTCATTGATTTTGTTTTTCACAGATGTTTTTGGGGATGTACTGGTTCAGTGGGTTTTGCAGCCGAAAGGTGGACCTTCATGGTTTACTACTACCAACTTGTGTGGCCTAGTAATGATGCTTAGGTACCCAAGGGGAGAGAAATTAGTGCAAGTATTGTTTTGGTTTGCCTTAAGTAGCACAAGAATTATTTATTGAATGAGTGAGGGAAAAGAGAGTTTGTTCATGTTCTGACATAATTTGAACCCATTTCTACTATAATTGCTTTTATAGCACTCTTTGAAGTTCAAGGGGGCATAGAGGGATTAGTGGTCATAGATTGTTGGTTCAAGCACGCTTTTGGTGACGAATGAGTTAAAGATTAACAGATAGTTTTCTCAGTTGTATTATTTGAAACACTTTCTGTGGTAAAACTGGCATCTAAGAATTGAATGAGATAAAGGATTTTGCATAGTGAATGACTACCTACTAGTTACTTTTACCACCTTTCCTTATCAGAAAGGTGAAGGACCCTTCAGTGGGGTCATTGTCTTCAACTGGAATAGCCAAAGGTTTCTCTTCAAAGATTCAGTAAGATTGCATGTTACTCATTAAATAAAATCTGCATCTTGTCTAATCAGCAGTGCGTGTGTCTGCTGCAAATCCAGGACTGGATTCACCTGCTGTGCAAAGTGACTCATTCTAAAAGCTGTTTATGGCGAGACTGTTGCTGTACATGCAAATTACACAGCAATCAGAATTGTAGCTCAAGTGTTCCTCTTCTTTGATACTTTAATATATTGGGCCTCCTATTGTAAAGTGTCAGCACAGACCTTCAACTGCAATACAATCTGTGTTCCAATGTTTTGTACCCTTTTTATGAAAAGAAGACTGACGGGCAATTACAGCAGAGGAAATGATATCTGTTTTGAGTGTTCTAAGTACAATCATTTCATTATCGTCATTATTTATTATTCTTTTAGTGTATTTGGAAGGATGATCTTTTCCCTTTAAACACTAAGTCCAATGTTAAACAATCACTTATTAGATACTTTTAGTGTTGTTAAGGAACATAGTGACCTTGCTTTACTGGTGGTGCTATGGTGGTAGTCATTTCATACCCAATACTAATACATACTTCTCATACAGAAAAGGTCTCCAAATCAAAATGTACTGGTGGAAATTGCTTCATCTGTAAGGAAAGACTGCAGCTTTTGGCAGAACATAACATCTATTTACTGCTGAACTACAGCATTGTGTGAAATTGCCTATTAAGTGGAGAACACAGCTGGTATTTGGGATGACACTGGCTGTATCAGCCATACAGTCTGGCCAAGCCACTACGATTAGCAGTTTTCCTCTCGCTCCTGAAGGGCTAATATGAAGACTTCAGATTTATGTCTCCCTGCTCTGCAGTGTGGTATTGCCACCAACTCCTAGAGATGCTGCTGCTTCAGTGCCGCTCACCTGGTATGGTGAGCTCACTGACTGAGCCTGGCCTTGCATAGCTTGTTCAATCCTAGGCAAGGTTGTTGGGACTGGAGATCACGTGTCACTGCCCAATATTTTTAAATTTCATTTATTGTAAGCTCATCAAAAAGACAAGCAACCCAGAACTTACATCTGCTCAAAACAATTTAGTCACAAAACTAAAAGTAACAATAGTCAAAGGCCAAGCCTTAAGCTTCCTTTTGATGAAAAGTTGCTCACAACTATATAAATTCAAGCTGACTTAGGAAACAGAGGAATGAAGGAAAAAAATCCTTCTTGTATGCAGGAGCTCTAAAAAGAAATTGGGAGACCTGCACAGGATACAGAAATTAACTTTTTTTGTATAAATCTATTAAATGCTGCAAAAGTTTAGAGAAGAAACCTGTAAAGAAAAAGATGAAATTCCTGTCTCTTTCCCAGCTTCCTTCCTGTGGGGAATAATACATAAATAAATAAATGGGAAACCATAGCAGCTACTTTAAAATGCCAGGAATACTTCTGTCACCATAAACTTTGTTCATTAGGAATGCATGTGCTGTGAAACAAACAAACAAACATGCAAACAACTTTTCAGAGTGAAGCTTTTATTCTGAGAAAGGAACTGCTTATAGAGAAAAAGTGAGTACAGCTATATTTGCTCTTTGAAAACAGTCTCCAAGGGAGAACCTGCGGTGTTAGACTGCTTCCAGTCCTGCTGTTAGCTTGGTCTGAACGTGTTAGGCAGAGAAAACAAACACTGTGCTGTGCCAGGTCCACCCCCTTGCAAAAAATGTGCTGGCTTGCCTCAGGTTGTCTTGGGGTAAGAAGCAGGTAAGCAAGGTTTCCTTCTCTCCTTCCACTATCCTTACAGGCAGCAGGCATAGCAGGAGTATCTGTGATCTCCTGAACCTGAGTGTTTATGAAAAACATGTCAAGCAATGTCAGCTCTCCTCTCTGAGAAGCATCAAAGAGAAGTGTCAAAGTGCCCTCTGCACTTTGGCCACAACAACCTCATGCAACACTACAGGCCTAGGACAGAGTGGCTGGAAAGCTGTGCAGAGGAAAAGGATCTGGGGCTGTTGGTCGATGCACGCCTGAACATGAGCCATCAGTGTGCCCAGGTAGCCAAGAAGGCCAACGGCATCCTGGCTTGTATCTGAAATAGTGCAGCCAGCAGGAACAGGGAGGTGATGGTCCCCCTGTACTCTGCTCTGGTGAGGCCACTCCTCGAGTACTGTGTTTGATTTTGGTCCCCTCACTACAAGAAGGACATCGGGGCCATGGACCATGTCCAGAGAAGGGCAACAAAACTGGTGAAGGGCCTGGAACACAAGTCCTATGAGGAGCTGGGGTTGTTTAGTCTGGAGGAGGCTCAGGGGAGACCTCATTGCTCTCTACAATTACCTGAAAGGACGGTGTGAGGAGCTGGGGGTCATCCTCTTCTCACAGGTAACTAGTGATAGGATTAGAGGGAATGGCCTCAAGTTGTGTCAGGAGAGGTTCAGGTTGGAAATTAGAAGACTTTTTTTTTTTTTTCTTTTTTTTTTCTTTTTCTCAGAAAGAGCAGTCAGGCGTTGGGACAGGTTGCCCAGGGAGGTGATGGTGTCACCGTCCCTTGGGGTGTTCAAGGAAAAGCTGGACCTGGTGCTTACGGACATGGCTTAGTGGGTGACATTGGTGGTAGGGGGATGGCTGGACCAGATGGTCTTGGAGGGCTTTTCCAACCTTAATGATTCTATGACTCTATGAAAAATGAAGGCATCGTCCTGCTGCCTCATAGGCAGAACTGGGTTGGCAGCTGAACTTCAAGCTTTTTGCTGTTTCATCTTTTTTTTTTTTGCTCATGAGGTTCTCTTGCCCACCTGCATGTCTGATTTCAAGCTTCACCTGTGTTCAAGCTCACCTTGTTTCCCCTTTTCATATTTGCAATGCATCTGTTTGCTAGTACATGGCAGAAGTAAAGGGTGAACCAAGTCTGATTTGGAAATAGCGTGAAGACTGCAACTCCGGAATATCCCTCTCCTGCCCACAGACAAGGCTGCTGGTCCTTCCTGTTAGGTGACCCAATTGCTTGGAGCTCAGCACAGTACTTAAAATCATTTGGCAAGCGCAATGCCTATCAGAGAGCAGCACAAGTGCTATTTGTCGTACTTTGCTGAAGGAAAAGCCACTTATTTGTTTAGGTAATAGAGGCTGTAAAGCTTAACTTGTGATATTTTAGTCACTTCCATGGCAACAGACTCTGAGAGAACAAAGCAGGACTTCACCAGATCATGTAACAGCTTGGAAATGGAATAGGGAAAATTAAACGTAGTGATACTATGGAGTTTTCCCTAACTTTTGAATGTTACTTCTGTTAGTTAACTTCTAATGTAATCAGTGAAGTAATTGCTGTACTGCTGAGCAACTAAGGGCAAACTGGCATTGATTTCCTCCAGTTTTCAGGCATTCTTTGTTTCTGTGAGGACAGGGGATGTGCCAGCCCAGCACGGTGGCCCTTTCCCCTGGCTCAGCACGTTGGTTACACTGTCCAGGGATAATACACAGCTCCCAGCAGATGCGTTGCAATATCTGTGTTTAAGGGGCAGCGCTGGTTAGAAACAAGGCTTCAAAGGCATTGGGAAGAACAGGAATTTTTCCATCTCCTTCTGTAGGCTTCAGATTTGGCTTTATCTTCAAAATCTGGCGTAGTCCATTGCAGAGTAGACTGAGTAAGAGGTTGCAAAACACATGGCTGAATGACAGGATTGCAAACCTTCTGTGTTTAAAGGCAAACCCCTTATGTTCCCAGTCTGAGTTAGATCTGGTCATGGGGATGTTAGACCCCTCACCACAAGCAGGGACAGGGAGAGACGATTTTACTTTTTTTTTTTTTTTTTTTTTTTTTTTTG